>JARQOC010000005.1:221390597-221901939 GCA_033576535.1 Allobates femoralis | reverse complement strand
TATCTGAACAGATCTCTGGTTGCAGTGAAATCATGGACACATTGCTCCATTTGTGCATAGCCACAAAATGGAACTATGTGTCCATGATTTCACTGCAACCAGAGATCTGTTCAGATATTGAACAGATAAATTGGTGTGTGTAAACCCACCATCACATGTCACTGGGAGTCTATCATCCTTTTTTCCTGCAAGATCAAGAAAAAGGAAAAAAGGGAATGTGGAGGAATACAACAATAGGGTATTTAGATTTCACAATTGTTAAAGGGGTACTCTGGCTTTGCCAACTTCAACATTGAGAATTAGAATAGGACAGGTGTATAATACCTATTACTCACAATCTCTAGATGTGACATGACCAGTTCTGCTCACCTCCCTAATGTGAATTGGAGCAAAGGCAGAATACTCCTTAAAACTGTAGTATACAAATTTCTCTTTCTTAGGCTAGGGCCACACTAGTGTTGTGGCCTCCGTCCTGGGGTCCATCAAAAAGCAGGATTCCAGCAGCATTAATGCAGCGTTACCCTAGTGTAACGCTGCATTAACACTACCAATAGAATCATATGGGGGACGGACTCTCGAGCGCATTCAAACGCCGGCATGTAAGTTCCTTGTCATGCTTCACATGCTCTATGAAATAGCGCAAGATGCCGGCGTTTGAATGCGCTCGAGAGTCTGCCACCCATGGGATTCTATTGGTAGCATTAGGGCAGTGCTACACTAAGGTAATACTGCCAGAATCCTGCTTTTTAACGGACCCCCCAGGAAGGAGGCCACAACGCTAGTGTGGCCCTGGCCTTATTCGTCATAGGATGCATAGGTGAAGCACAACAATATGGCATATGCATAAAAATATGCAGTGCAACTGTATGAGAATATATTCATTGCAAATCAGGAAAGGGCCTTGTGACCCCTATATATTACTTGTCTCCATTGCACTTCTCTATCTGTGTAGTTTGTACAATTCTGTTATTGATTGTCCAAGCTAGTCACCTTGGACTCTGTCTTTTACCTTAACCTTAAGGCCTCATTACACATAGCGATGTTCCCGCAATCCCGACAACGATCCGACCTGGCTGAGATCGCTGGAACATCACTGTGTGGTCGCTGATAAGATGCCATACAGGCAGACTTACCAGAGATTACGCAGTGATGCGGCGACACCCGACAGTTGTTGGGATTTGTTTGGTTCTTGGGCAAAGCATGGAGCTCACTGGTTGTTGCCCCGTCACACACAGCAATCCAGCATGCCCAGCGGGAGATAACTGATCAAAAAATGATCTAGGCCATTCATTAACGATCAGCGATCTCCCAGCGGGGGACCAATCGCTGTTAAGTGTCACACACAGCGATATCGCTGGCGAGGTCGCTGCTACATCACAAAACCTGTGATGTTGCGGCGATATCGTTAGCAATATCACTACATGTAACTGGGCCTTTAACTTTCTAGCCTCTAGTTTTGATCTCTGACTTGAGGCTAGAGTGTGATCTTGATTTTCTCCTGCTGACATGTGGCTCCCCTTAAGGCGGCCGTCACACGCACAGATATCGTGTGCGATATTGTAAGCGATCACGTGCACGCGCAATCACTTACAATATCGCTCACATCGCTGGTGAGATGTCACACAGACAGACTCACCAGCGATGTGGAGCAGCGATCTCGCTCGTTACTATGGTACACATCGGGTAACTAGGCGCCGCGCGTCGCTTAGTTACCCGACGTGTACCATAGTTACCATCTCCCAGCATAGGCGCGGTCGCTGGGAGATGGATCATCGTGGTGTCATACACCACGATGATGCAGATCGTTGCATCGTTCATCGCTAGATCTGAGAACCGAACCTCAGATCAGCGATGTCACGATCAAGCGATTTACCATCGTAAATCGCTTGATTACATGCAACGATATCTTGCCCGATATCGCTTAAGCGATCAAAAAGGAGATCGCTTAGACGATATCGGGCAAGATATCGTTCCGTGTGACGGCCCCCTAACTGTTCTCTAGGTCCAAGATCACTGCAGAATTTCACTGCTAATTAGTGACTAAGGACTACAACCTTGGACGTCCACCTGTTTAAATCAAGCTGCTTTGCAAGAGTTCTTGATGAAGAATGTAAACCTCACACGTTTGCTCTCACTTTAATCAAATACATACCAATTACTGTCCACGTTTCCAATATTTTCTGGGAAAATTTTCCCAACAGTTTAAACTATGTTGCTTAAAGAGAATCTAATAGATGAAACATACTGACTAAACCATGTATAGCTATGGGGGCCGTCACACGGAACGATATCTTGCCCGATATCGTTTAAGCGATCTCCTTTTTGATCGCTTAAGCGATATCGGGCAAGATATCGTTGCATGTAATCAAGCGATTTACGATGGTAAATCGCTTGATCGTGACATCGCTGATCTGAGGTTCGGTTCTCAGATCTAGCGATGAACGATGCAACGATCTGCATCATCGTGGTGTATGACACCACGATGATCCATCTCCCAGCGACCGCGCCTATGCTGGGAGATGGTAACTATGGTACACGTCGGGTAACTAAGCGACGCGCGGCGCCTAGTTACCCGATGTGTACCATAGTAACGAGCGAGATCGCTGCTCCACATCGCTGGTGAGTCTGTCTGTGTGACATCTCACCAGCGATGTCAGCGATATTGTAAGCGATTGCGCGTGCACGTGATCGCTTACAATATCGCTAAAGATATCTCACCGTGTGACGGCCGCCTTTTAGTGATGACTGATCACTACCATCTCGAGTGCTCGGTACTTGTAACAAGCAGTTGGACGCTTGGATGGGGGTTACTCGAGAACCTAGAATAATGAAAGTCAATAGGGAAGTCAAGCACCTTTCCAAGAGATCTTCTGGAAAGTGCTTGAGTTACCCATTGACTTCTATATACTCAGTATACTCGCACCCATCCTGTGCTTGTTAGAAGAACCAGCACTCAGGCAATGCTCGCTCATCGCTAACAGTTATCACTGCAATGCTGCAGTTTTCAGAAAGAAAACAAAGTTTATGGCTTTTAAATTATATTTTTCTCTGAAACGCCACAGTATTTTAGAGTTAAACATGTATGACTGAAATCAGTCAAATAGTGTCTGATACAAGCTACTTGTGGATCACATGGCATGTATCAGCTGTCAGGTTCCCTTTAAGAAAATACTCTGGCTACTGATGTTTCTAATGTTGATGACTGAGTTGCACAACAAGAGAAGAGTCATCATTAATTTCCACAAGAGGATCTGCTCACTCCAGGGTGCTTTTAAGCCAGGCCTATTCCATCTCCAGCAGTAGACCTTAATAGTAAGGCTGGGGTTCCACATAAGCCCTCAGTCCGTTTTTGGCTTCAGTTTTCTCATTTTTTTTTTCTAAGTCCAAAAACTGACAGAAAAACGGATTGGATGTAATAAACACCCTGTCCGTTTTTCTATGGAGCTCCAAACATTGCCCTGTCCGTTTTTGAGTCAAAAACGTTGCATGCAACGTTTTTGGCATCATTTAAAAAACGCATGCGTTTTCATGCGTTTTTTTAACATGGGGCCTTATGGGAAACGCATGCGCAAACGCATGCAAATGCGCACTTGCGTTTGCGCATGCGTTCGCGCATGCGTTTTTTTAATGAAAAGTCCAAAAACGTTCAGGAGTGCAGGAGGCTCAAAAAGCACCCAGAAAAAAACGGATTGGTGATGAAAATCACTTCCAAAAACGGACTTCTATGTGTGACCACAGCCTAACTTCCATTCTCACTATTGTACCCATTCCAAATGTTCACACTCTTTATAGTGGCTGAGGATCTTTATACCAGTGATCTACTCACTTAAAACTCATTGGAATAATGTTGTCTACATACTAGTGCATCTCAATGAATTAGAATATTATCAAAAATCAATGTAATATTGCCATGTTTCAGGGCATTTCTGGGAGCCCTGAAACACGTTTACTAATAAATCATTATTATATTCACCCTTTGATTTCTCGTGGAATACGGCACAGTAGTTTTTAACCCTCCATCCTCCCTACTTTAATTTTCTAAAATAATGACCTTTGGGTTTTCATTGGCTGTAAGCCATAATCATCAACATTTACATAAATAAACACTTGAAGTAGCTCACTCTGTTTGTAATGACTCTATATAATATATGTGTTTCATTTTACATATTCAATTACTGAAATAAATTAACTTTTTGATGATATTCTAATTCATTGAGATGCACTAGTATGTCCGTGGTCTTCAAAGATAGACATGTCCTGGGTTTCACCTCTCTTGGAACATAATTGTCATTACAATCTCATCACTACAACTTTCGTGATGGGAAAAAAGTTACCAAGGGAGTTTGAGGAATCCAAGTGGATATCTGCAGCTGAGACCCCTTTCACATCAGCGGTAATCGCTGATCGCGGCAGTTGCAGTGAAAAACCCGCAACTGTCGCGGTTGCCGCATAACGGCCGTACTTGCGGTTCACCTGCGGCAAGCCCCATGCAATGTCTATGGGGCTTGCGGCAGGTGCGGCAAGTACGGTATAGTTGCGGTTTAGGCACTTGTGGCAGATGCGGACACGAAAAAAACGTGGTCAGCCGCGTTTTTTTCACGGCCGCATCTGCCGCAAGTGCCGAAGCCGCACTTGCCGCACCTGCCGCACACTTACCGCAAGCCCCATAGACATTGCATGGGGTTGCCGCAAGTGAACCGCAAGTGCGGCTGTTATGCGGTAACTGCGGCAGTTGAGTTTTTTCACCACAACTTCCGCGATCAGCGATTACCGTGATGTGAAAGAGGCCTAATTCTCTGATTTTCATACCTGGAAACTGCTACAAAACTTTGTACCTGACTTGTACTTATTTAACATAGCATTTGTTCATGTCAATGTGAAAGAACTCTTTGTTTCAGCTCTGACAATATCAGCACTGAGAAGACCTAGTTCTCCAATCACCATGCCTTCTCATACAGTACTGCACTCGCACCTTGCAATGAATAGATGTAAGTACTTAACACATAGTCACAGCTTTTCCTTTCCTCTGTACCCGAGTGTGCTCTATTAAAGCATTGTGTACACCTCACTCCTCCATTTCATGATGGGATGATCAATTACGTGTCACTCCACACTGCTGCTCTCAGACACGCCTCATTCCATAGAACTTGAGTAATAAGCAGAGGAGCCATCATGTAACTTACCTTTGGCACCAGAGATTGATCAGGGGGAGCCATGCATTCCCTCATGTTCGTACCAGACACTGCGGGCCAGTGAATGAAGAGGAGAGGCAAGGTGCTCCACCAATAGCACCAGTCGACAGAACTGGACGAACGGGCTCCACCAATCACAGCAAGCCCCTCACTGGCGTGCTACAATCCACCAGACAGCTCGCCTGCAGCGATGCTACTAATCAAGGACGAGTGCAGTCAAAATAACACTGATTGCTGAGTTAACCAATCAGTGTAATGCTGAGCTGCAGCATTGTCCTCCTGCAATACTGAAGACTGGAAAAGTGCAGAGCAGTGATACCGTGGTAACAGCTGATCGGAACAACAGTGTTCCGGTTAGTACGCAGAGTGAGGGGCAGGGACCGCAGATGGGGGTAATATTCAGTGTACACTGCTCTCAGGGAAGGAGAGCGGGGAAGAGCCAATAAACCTGCAACAACATTATTAGTGTAGGACCCTACTGGGGGCCCTTCAGAGGGTGGGGGCCCTGGGCAAGTGCCCAGTCTGCCCCCCCTAACGCCGGCCCTGTGTTTAGGAAGGGTCCAGGAAAGTTATAAAAAATGCCTTCATTACACCATACTGAGAACTGGACAGATCCCTGGATTAACTTATTATATATTATAATGTAATTGCCAGTAATTCTATATTTTTTATGGAAAAATATTCAACCTTCTCTTAAACTCCTCTTAAAATCTGGCAATAAGAAGAATATTCCAAAATTTTATTGTTCCAGCAACATAAAATCCTTTTAATAGAGACTAAATTGCATTTAAAGAAGTTATTTATAGTGGAAAAAAAGAGCACAGCTCTAATTAATAGTAGAAGAGTCAGCATTCACAATGTTTTACATATTGTGCCTTATCCTTTTCTAGGTTTATTATTCCATATTATGGGTAAAATATGTATTGAAATGCATTGAACATGCACCAATTGTGTAAGTAAATATATTTCTAAAGGTGCTATTGATGTGAATTTGTCATCAGATGTTATTAACAAGCCATTCAATCCACACAGGGAAAGAAATCAAACCATAGTTCATAAATTAAGATTTGAGTAATAATGAAAAATTGCACATGGAAAAAGTATTTAACACATGAATAGAGGTTCAAAAAGCCAAGGAATGTCATGGCATCAGCTGAAGTCTAAGTGTAATTAGAAGGCAATCCTGCTACTAAGTGAAAAATAATATAAGATGGATAAACTGCTGATCTATAAAAAGGTGCCACACAAGAAACATGTCATGATTGTTTAACCAGTGAGCAGTCTCAAGACCTTCACAACTTTATTGCTGCAAAACATGCTGATGACATTGGTTAGAGAAGAATTTCTAAATTACTGAAGGCTCAATTGAGCACTGTTGGGGCTATAATCCAGATGGGAAATAAAATATCATGTCACCACAAACCGTCCATGGCCAGATTTCAGACAGAGGAATAAAAAGAATTATAAAAGTTGTTCAGGAGCCAAGTACCATTTGTGAAGAGCTACTTAAAGACCTGTAATCAATTTAAAAGAAAACAATAAGTAATGCACTCACCCTCCATGGCCTGTATGCACACTGACTACATGAAACTCTGAACAAAAAACATGTTCAATCATGTTTAAACTTTTCACAACAACATTTAGACAGGCCTGCATTTGGAGATGGAAACATGGGTGGGGGCTGTTTCAGTATACACTAATAGCAAATTTCATGTGATTGAAGGAATGATGAATCGACAACTTTACCAAGACATTCTTGATAAAAATATGCTGAAGATGAAATGAGACTGAACATTTCAGTGAGACAATTACCCCAAATACACAACCAAGGAATCTCTCAAATGGTTTCAGAGAAAGAAAATAGAACTTCTAAAATGGCCTGGCCAATCACCTGACCTAAATCCAAGAAAATTTATGGAAGGAACAACAGTTTAAGAGTTTATATAAGAAAATCACGAAAAATTCAGAAGTTGAAGAGTGTTCATGTGGAAGAAACAGCCAAAAATCACACCTGAGCAATGTACGTGACTAGTTACTCCATACAGGTGGTATCTTGAAGCTGTTCTCACCAACCAAAGCATTTGTACAAAGTATTTTTCCCCATTATCATTTCTGATAATTAAACACGACTACATTTAGATGGGTTGTTACTGACATCTGGGAGAAATTCATGTCAATATAACTTTCATATATTTTCTTCGAAAATTAGTGATGTGTTCAATAGTTATTTTGTTTCACGTACATTAAAGGGTTGTATGATACTTATATTGTCCTTTACAAATAGCTTCAGTGGATACAGAAAGTATTCAGACCCCTTTAAATTTTTCACTTTGTTTCATTGCAGCCATTTGGTAAATTGAAAAAAGTTCCTTTTTCCCATTAATGTACACTCTGCACCCCATCTTGACTGAAAAAAAAAACAGAAATGTAGACATGTTAGCAGATTTATTAAAAAAGAAAAACTAAAATATCACATATTAAGACCTTTTGCTCAGAGACTCATATCTAAGTCACATGATGTCAATTTATTCTTCATCCTCCTTGAGATGGTTCTACTCCTTTATTGGAGTCCAGCTGTGTTTAATTAAACCAGCAGGATTTGATTTGAAAAGGCACACACCTATCTATATAAGACCTCAGAGCTCACAGAACATGTCAGACCAAATGAGAATCATGAGGTCAAAGGAACTGCCCAAGGAGCTCAGAGACAGAATTGTGGCAAGGCACAGATCTGGCCAAGGTTAAAAAGAATTTCTGCAGTACTCAAAATTCCTAAAAGCACAGTGGCCTTCATAATCCTTAAATGGAAGAAGTTTGGGACCACCAGAAGTCTTCTAGACCTGGCTGTTCAATCAAACTGAGCAATTGTGAGAGAAGATCATTGGTGAGAGAGGTAAAGAACAACCCCAAGATCACTGTGGCTGAGGTCTAAGAGGCAGTAGGGAGATGGGAGAAAGTCAGCTTCACTGCAGCCCTCCACCAGTCGGGCCTTCATGGCAGACTGGCCCGATGGAAGCCTCTCCTCAGTGCAAATATTGACCACAGTTTTGCTGTGGAGTGTGGATCCTGCAGCAGATGCACCATACGCATACACTGGTTGTGGGTCTCAAAACCAAATCAGGTGAGCAGTGACATCTGACACTTTTTAATTAACATTTTAAAAAAGGATAAAACCTATCACACTTTTGTTTCCTCATTTTCAGCTATCTCCTCAGTGCAAGACATATGAAATCCCAGATAGAGTTTGCTAAAAAAACACATGAAAGACTCCCAGACTATCTACTATATAATAGCCTACTCATGTCTGTCACGGAAACCGCGGTGACCAATGAGCTCAGGCATGCAAAAGAGCAGCGCACATTCAAAATTTGCGTCACAGTCATGTACTGATGTACAGAGTACGCGGCAAGCCAGCCAGAGATGACCAGCGTCAGCCAGTCATCTCCCGGCTGGCTTGCTGCGGACTTCTGTGCAGCAGTACATGAGTCGCGACTGCCTGCCGCACAGAGGTCCGCGGCGAACCAGCCGGGAGATGACCAGCGTCAGCGACCAATCAGCAAAGCGGCACGGCTTGGCGGGAAAAATGAATCCCCCGCCAAACGCAACCGCAAAAACACACGACCAAGCCGTGCTCCGCTGCGCTGATTGGTCGCCGCCAGTCGCGGCGACCAATCAGCACACTTGGGCGTATTTTAAAACACACTTCACTGATCGGTCGCCACGGCCGGCGATGACCAATCAGCGAAGCGGCGCGACTTGGCAAAAAATATGAACCCAGCGGGATTCAAAACTCCTGCCAAGCCGTGCTCCACTTTGCTGATTGGTTGCCGCAGCTGGCGTGACCTTCACCGACCAATCAGTGCACGAGCAGGTTGCAGGGTTTTGAATCACGTGCTATTGGCGCCGCTTCAGCAGCACCATCGCAGATGTGATAATTCGCCAGTGCACTGACAGTGATTGTCACCGCCGTGGGCACTCAGCGCATTGGCGCATATTTAAACAGCTTCGTGATTGGTTGCCGCAGCTGGCGGTGACAATCACGAAGGTGTTAAAATATGCGCCAAGTGCGTGAGTGCCGCTACCGGCTGACCAATCAGCGTCACGCAGCTTGCGGAAATATGATACTGCTGATTGGTTGCTGCTGAGAGCGGCGACCAATCAGCAGCGTGGGATTCAAAACCCCTGCCAAGCTATGCTCCGTTGCACTGATTGGTCGGTGAATGTCACGCTGGCTACGGCGACCAATCAGCGAAGCATGTTTTAAAACACGTGCCAAGTGTGCTGATGTGCCGCTGTCGCGGTGACCAATCAGCGGTGCGGGTTTCAAAACCCTGTCAAGCCATACTTTGCTGCGCTGTTTTTAAAACACGCTTCGCTGATTGGTCACCGCGCCGTGCTCCGCTGCGCTGATTAGTCACCGTCAGTCATGGTGTGACGCACTTCACTCCTGTTTACAAGACTGTCAGTCATAGTGTGACGCACTTCACTGCTGCTTACAAGGCTGTCAGTCATAGTTTGACACAGTTCACTCCTGTCTACAAGGCTAACAGTTATAGTGTGACACAGTTCTCTCCTGTCTACAAGGCTGCCGCTCATTGTGTGATGTGCTTCATTCCTGTCTACAAGGTCTGTCAGTCATAGTGTGACACAGTTCACTCCTGTCTAAAAGGCTGCCGCTCATAGTGTGACGCACTACACTCCTGTGTACAAGACTGTCAGTCATAGTGTGATGCACTTCACTGATGTTTACAAGGCTGTCAGTCATAGTGTGACGCACTTCACTCCTGTTTACAAGATCTGTCAGTCATAGTGTGACGCACTTCACTCCTGTTTACAAGGTCTGCCACTCATAGTGTGACGCACTTCACTCCTGTTTACAAGGTCTGTCAGTCATAGTGTGCTATTCTTCAGTCACATTTACTTCACACGTTGTGTCAGTGACAGTCTGAACTACTTCAGTCACATTTATTCTATGGGTTTAATTGGTCGTAAGTGCAAATACGCCAATGACGATGACAGAAAGCAGCAGGGCGACGACAACATCGACACCAAGAGACACCACAACAAACTGCCGTGAGACAAGCCCAGGATGCGGCATCTCACAGACGTCGTCAGCAACAGGAGACACCACAACAAACTGCTGCCAGACAAGCCCAAGATGCCGTATCTCATAGACAGTGCCGGCTGAATGAATCTCCAGAAGACAGGGCAAACAGACAACAACATGTTTGCGCCATTTATACAACACGAATGCTCTACCAACTAAGGCAAGCGCAGGAAAATATTCAATAGACACGATAGACACATAGGTAGATGATAGATAGATATCGTGTATTCATTGCATTATTCTTAAATCTTCCTAAATAAACTACATACATGTTCTAGAATACCCGATGCGTTAGAATCGGGCCACCATCTAGTGAGAAATAAGATTCTCTGGTCTGATGAGATGAAGATGATAATTCTAAGCGGTATGTGTGGAGAAATCCAGGCACTGCTCATCACCTGCCCAATACAATCCCAACAGTAAAACATGGTGGTGGCAGCATCATACTATCGGGGTGGGGTGTTTTACAGCTGCAGGGACACATAACATCCTGTTTGAGACTCCCTTCAAATTGTCATGCCTTGGTTTTGGGAATCAATCCAGTGACCTTTTGCTGTGTGGTCGGTTTCCCTCTCTGCTGAGCCACAGCCTGTTTTGGTCTCTGTCCAACTGCTGATGGTTCTTTTGTCTTTTTTTATCCTTCTTTTTTATGTTGCTATATTAGTTGTCTCCACTTCTCTATTTGCTTCTGTCCTATCAAATCTTGGGAAGAGTTATTTATACTCACCTTGCACCAATCTTTTTGCTGGCTACATTTTCAGGTGAATAAATGGTTGAAGTTTCTGCTCCTTTGCGAGAGGATTATTTTGCATCTATAGAGAATCTGCGAATTTGTCCCCCCATGGCACCTCTTCCTTTTCTCTCCATTTGGTTGTCTGGGATATTTCATGTATTACACTTATTTATTGGCCCTGTTTATTTTCCTTCATTCTATTTTTGTGTATGTGTGTTAGTTTATCACCCTGGGTACTCATGCATTTTCACATGCTTTCACAGGATTTTTTCACAGCCTCTCTTCTTATTCCTCATGAGGTACAAGAAACCCCTCAACATCTATTCAGGGAGCCTGGTCCAAAGAGGTGTTAGTTGTGTGGTAAGGATTGTCTGTACAGGATCCAGTTAAGTGCAGATGCTGCATTTCTCCTAGTTAATCCTTTCTCTTTGCTATTATCTTTTGAGTACAATAGCAGGTGCATAACACAAATGAAACTAATAGAGACTGAATAATAGTAGCAGACACTATTATGCAGTCATTAAAGAATATGACCAAACACAGGCATTTCTAGAATGTGTGCGATTATATATTAGTCCAACTACTCCCACTGCTAATTGCAGCGCTATCAAGGAAGGGGAAGGGAGCCCACTGCTGCATGGGGTGGCACTGCTGCTGCTCACCATCCTGTTGTGCGCTCTCCCCTTGCACTGTCTCTCCCCCTGTGCACTCTATGTCTCTCATTGTGCACTGTCTCACTTACCCCTGTGAGATCTCTTTCCCTCTGTACGCTGAGGAGCAACAACAGCAGCAGGATGGGTGTGCCCTGAAGGTATGACGAAAACGCCCCGTACACAAGCCATATTGAATGCCTGCACTGTAGCCAGTGTTCCAGATGGTGTGTGGTCCACCTGTCAAGGTACCTTTACACGCCACCACAGGAAGGAAGAAACCACCAGGCATCGGACACAATTGTGCCTGTTGCCATGAAATCACTACGAAATGGCAGAGTGTAATTCAGGGAGTTCCATCCCGTGTCTAGCAGTTCCTTCAGATACCTGTTTCTGAGCCGTGCTCAAAAACAGGAAGGAACAATTCCTATGGTGGCGGCATGTAATCGGGGCACAGGAAGGTATTTGCATGGCCTAGCAAATTCCCAGGGGCGTGCCACAGCGTCATGGATACCACGCCCCATCAGCGATCATTGGTGGAAGCTCCTGCATTACGATTGGTTGTCCTTCACAGGGCGCCATATTTAAAGAGCTATCCATTCACAGTCCACAATTGCAATGGCGTCATGTATTAGCCAGCCTTCCTGCGCAGGCTGGCTAATCATGACTCTATTGCGTTGTCCAATCAACGCTTGTGCATCACGGAACACACAACTCTGTCACGCCTATGTACTTACGGCGCGAAATATGTACGCCCATATTCCATTGTGGTAGCGGCGTGTGAACCAGGGAAGGTACTCCACAGGAGGTAAGCTGTGGCACCCGTCGGCACTTCTGGGGAACGCAAATACCTTCTCTGGAGCATGTTGTGGCGGCGTGTATATGCGGCATCGGCGACCGGTATCCACCGTTAAAAACGCGCGCAGTGCACGTGCGGTGGCTACCGGTTGCTGCACTCTGTGGTGGCGTGTAAAGGTACCATCACAGATGTCCGATAGGTGGCACTGTTTTATTTGACTGATCAACTAAACTTGACGGATCAACCAAACATAAGCTTCTTCTTGTTTAACTGTAATGTTCCAGTTTAACTGAAGTTTACAAAATGTCCTACAGGTGGCAATGTTTTGGGGACAAACTTACAAACAGACTGGATAGGGCTTTTATATAGTAAATGACTAGTATCTGGAGAGTAACATGCCTGACAAACCAGTGTAAAGGAGTTTATAAGCCATGAAAAATTAAGTATACAAATTGCCTCTTCAGACAGGACAAGGACTTAAACTCTAGTGCCACGTATTGGAAGTAACAATTCTAAATGTTAATATTGATACTTTAAAAAGCCTTCCCATATTACTTTGGCTCGCTTCACACCACGATTTTTCCCTGTCAGGTTCTGTCCGGTGTTTTGCAGGAAGCACATAACCTGACAGCCCCAGACAAACAGAACCGGAGGGCAAATCTGCCCTCTGATCCTGTTTTGTGTTGGAATCGTCTGTGCCGCTGTTCAGTGCTGAAGTATTAGCACAGCGGCTTGCAGGGGAGCTGGCCGTGGTGCTGATATTTTAGCTGTGAAGCTCTTCAGGTGCTGCAATTCCGCGGCGGCTGCTTTTAACAGCCGACACAATTTCAGCACCCGGTGTCCGGCAACCGGCACGATTTTCTGCCGGAACCGACATTATCTGGTGCTCATAGACTTTCATGTTATGGGCACCGGATCGCCCCGGGTCCGGGAGGATCCAGGAGGATCCGTCTTTGTTCAATTTTTGCCCTGGACACAAAAAATGCAACAAGCTCTGATTTTGTGTCAGAGGCAAAAAACGAAAACAGCTGGATCCTGCTAGACAGACACCCAACCGGATGGCAAATAACTGCCTTCCAGCCCCATCCTCACCATAGAGATACAATAGGGTCAAAATCGGATCCAGGGCTGTCCGGTTCATACCGGACTTGTCCCGGACCCAAAAAATCGTGGTGTGAAGCCAACCTTGGGATAAAAGCCAAGCCAGAGTCTCAGTTTTCAGCCACATGTTTCAGGGTATAAGCTCTCATTAGTGCAAAGTATCAGGTCTAATTTGGTTGTATGAGTGGCTTCTGCCTCGGGTCTAAAGGGTAACATTTCTCCTTGATGACAGGACATGGCTGACGTGGCAGTATAGGGAGGCTAATAAGCCATTGTTAATTCCAGTGGGTGGCTCTAGAATTTAAGTTGATTTCTTTTCTGAAGAGGCAACCTGCATAGTATAACTACTGTATAGTGATGGAAATAAACTACTATATGGTGAAAAATAAAACAATAATCCTATAGGGTTACTGAATAAAGCTGGTTTAATACCATATTCAGGAACTGCAGGAAATTCTGCCTAAAAAGCTTTGCTACAACCTCAAAAATATAAAATCATAAATTATATGACGTGCTGATAACCATAACCACTGAGAAAATGTAGACTTTAGAAATATTTATTAAATGCATGAACACAGAGATTTCTTATTATGTAGCACAAGATAAAAAAAGAGACACATATAAGTCAGCTAATGTAAAGGGTATCATGTCATTCAGTGTTACTTTCAGGTTAATCATTCTGGTTTTGCTTTGAAACACTTTAATCATCAATTACCCTGTGAACTCTCTGTGTGACTTTTTGTATTGGTAACTCTTTCACTGAATTAACTAGTTCCTCAGCCGAAGAAGAGGAAATCTCGTGACTCACACAGATGACATCACTTGACCTAGCGCGAACTCACACTTAAACAGTCTATATAAAGCACTTTCCATGAGATACTAAGAAAGGATCAGCCTGGGAAAACACAAGTGGATATTTATGTACACTGTTGAAAATAATTATGCAAATATGGCAACATAATTATGTAACAACACATTGTGGGTAGTCTATACATAGAAAGCAGTTTAACAGTATATAATTATACAACATTTTATCCATTTTGGCGTATATTATACGCCTCATGCTCCACAACGTTACCAGAAACAGTAGCTAGATGTCAGCTCTAAAATTGTGCAGCATTTGCTTGGCAGCGCAATTTATTTCCACATTTATAAATAAGTCAAATTAGTGATCGAGTGTAGAATACATTATTTATATAAAAGTTTGGAGGAACACTATATATATATATATATACTAGATGGTGGCCCGATTCTAACGCATCGGGTATTCTAGAATATGAATGTAGTTTATTAATGAAGATTTAAGAATAATGCAATGAATACACAGGATTTACCCGGTAAAATACATACATTATCATTAAATGTTATTGCTTATACAACTTAATACAACTGAATGAAATTATTAAACCGATTATCAAAATATATAAACCATTATATGAATGGCTGCGACCAATCAGCCACGTGGGATTTGTGTCACAGAGAGACAAAGAGACAGAATTAGATGATTGTACAGTGCATATCTATCTATCATCTACCTATTTTTCTATTTTCTATGTATGCTATATTTATGTATCATCTCTCTATGCATCATGTTGTATCTATGTATCTATCTATGTGTATAGACCACACCTTGAGATGGAGATGTGGTGAACAGCCGTCCCGCCCATCTCTTTAGCTATTCACAAAAACCCAGCCCTGTTAAAGATAAATTAAGTTTCTCAGCACCTATGATACAGGAACATTACATCTGGGTTCATATCACCAAATTTAACAATTTGGAAGATACATATCTCCCCTCTTATACTTAACGTGTGATCACCTTACAATATGAAATATCTATAAATTTATCACACCTATGTATTTATATATACCTATGTCATATCTATGTTATCTATCTATCTATGCGTATATTAAATATCTAACAGACTAATAATGCAATGAATACACAGGATTTTCCCGGTACAATATATACATTATCATTAAATGTAATGGCTTAGAGAACTTAATATAACTGAACGAAATTATTAAACAGATCATCAAAATATAGAAAACATTGCATGAATATCTAACTGTATTTATTGAACAAAAGAAGTACATTGACACTATAATATATTTGTTAGAAATATCAACCTAAAATATTTTTGTACACCACATTTCTTGTGAAAACCTTTTGACTATCTATAAGCAACTTTCCTTGTAAAGGGGTATCAAGAACTTGCACCTTGACGTTGGATCTCATTTTAACTCTTGAAAAGGCAACGTAGAGTTGTCCATGACCAAAAACAGGCTCCGGTAGATATATGCCAACACGGTGTAGAGTTTGACCTTGTGACTTGTTTATTGTCATGGCAAAAGCTGGTTTTATTGGAAACTGTGGACAGCGAAGCCTAAATGGAAGACCGGTGTCCGAAGGACATAAATCAATGCGTGGATTTAACTCTTCGTCTCTTTTTGCTGATCCACTGATGACTCTTGCTTGAATTACGTGGGCATGGAGTCCAGTAACAATAAGGGTATGTGCCCACATAGTGGTTTAGTGATGTTCAAACCGTCAGTAAACTGGTGGAAATTTGCAGGAGCCTAGAGTTCTGAGCTCTGAAGTCTCCAGCTGTTTCCCAGCGGTTTCCCAGTGGTTTCCCAGCGTTTTTTTCAGCGTGTGCACAGCGTTTTTCAGTCGATTTTTCCGGCGGTTTTCTATGAAGGATTTTGTTCGTGAAAACGATCAAAAACCGCTGAGAAGAATTGACATGTTGTATGCTCCTAAACCGCTCAACCTCTGGCAGATCCGCTCACATAAACCCACTATGTGTGCACAGCATTTTCTAAATTACATAGGGTTACTTGTAAGTCCTAACGCTGCTTAGGATTTACATAAATTTAAATAAAGCCTATGCTAAACCGCCAGCGGTTTTCGCTGCTAAACCGACGATAAACCACTATGTGGGCACATACCCTAAGGCGAATTCTATGAGATGGACCATTTTTTGTATTTAGATTCCACAGCAGCATTACGATTGTTCCAACTTTAAGTTGTAGTCTGTGGGATGGCATTCCTGATGGCATAAGACTATTTAAAAATTCAACTGGATAATGCTCTCGTTCATCTTCATTGTCTACATCCAATAAATCATCACTTTTGTACAACTTATACTCTCCAGGCATTCTATCCATCACACAGGAATTTAGCAGAGAATTGCATGGAAAGAGGCCCTCTCAACACTGGCTTGGTCTTTCACATAAATTTCAACGCGTTGTCCAAAAACATCAGTTACAATGCAGTCAGTGCACAACTAGGGATGGGCGGATCCTAAAATACTCGGAATCGCTAGACTCTAACGAGTCCGAGTCGGAAACTCGGTACTCTTTGCGAGTCTAGCGAGTCCAATGTTAATGAATGGGGAAGCGAGTATTGCAGCGATTCCTGTGCTGGTGGACCCTATAAGGGGTCTGGCAGCAGAGGAAAAACCTGCAATTCCCCATTTTATTCTTTAAAAGCCAGCGCAAAAAGCCGCCGGCTTGTAAAGAATATTAAAAAAAATAAAACATTTTTTTATAAAAACGGACTGCTCTCCTCGCTTGCTAATCTCCGGAGCCTGCAGCAGATATTTGAGCTTCAACAGCAAGGTTCACCTGAGGTGAACCCAAAGACATTTCTCAGCCTGCTGTCCCTCTGGATAGACATGTGTGTCTATGTAGAGGGATGTAGCAGAACTGACACCGCGTTTGGGACTACGTCAGACGGAAGAGGATTTTTTTTATTAACTATTTGGGTTATTAGTTTGGGTTAAATGTGAGGAATCTTGAGGTGGGTTTCCTACACTCACCGACACTCCCTAGCTAGGATCTGCTCCAAGTCTCCCTACTCGCCCTGCACTAGCTCAGATCATCACAGGAATGTGCCCAAAATGGTGGGGGCAAGCCTTATATACAGCCTTGCCTGTCATACATGACATAGGCATCACGATGGATAGCAGCCAATCATAGTAATGCCACAACTAACAGGGCTGTGGCATTACTGAATATGATTGGCTAACATGCTTGTCCATCTTCACAGTTTTCTGACCTAACATGCAAGGCTGTCTCGAAACATTAACATATTTTGTATTCAGCGAGTCCCGAATACAGTATACAGGAGTGGTAGACTCGCTCATCCATAAGACTTGCTGCTGACAGCGGGTATCCGTGAACCGGTGCTATTGTTTAAACAATTTGGGGACAATCCAGCTACATAGACAGCGATGTGATAGCGAGTTTAGCGACTGAGAAAAATACTGAATGCAAACTCTGATAGAACTAGGATTGCCATTGATTTGCATTGGACTCGTTACTGTGCGAGTAATCGCTTGGAAACTCGCAGAGTACCGACTCCAGCGAGTTCCTTACTACTCGCAGAGTAACGAGTCCTAACGAGTAGATTCGCCCATCCCTATGCACAACATGTCTTTTGGTATTTCATTAATTTCTTCTCCAAGGTTGCATTCATTGCTAAGTTAACCGTTACCATTTTAAGAAGCCAATTGCTGTACTCTGGGTCAGAAGATCGCATGTTGTTAATTAGATGAAGTTTGTTCTTGTTCCATTTGGTGTGACTGGAAGGCATTGCCTAAAATCTCCGCCAATGACAAAAACTTTACCTCCAAATTGAATTTCATTATTTTCAGCAACCTTTGTAGTTATTACTTCACACAGAAGTCTGTCAATTAAGATCAAAGCGTATTTGGGTGATATGGTGCACTCGTCAAGTATCAAAAGATATGCGTTGCTTAACTGTCTTCCTGCAAATGTGTCTTGTTTTATTCTGGAAACAGACATTTCGTTGACTGGAACTGGTATCCCAAACAGTGAATGCATAGTGCAACCTCCTTGCAAAAGGTTAGCTACCATACCTGTTGTAGCCAATGGCAATACGACATTTCCCAACGCTCTAACGTGATGCATTAAAACTTCATATAGGTATGTTTTACTGCTCTGTCCTGGACCATCAATAAAGAAACATTTTGGCCTTGCATCTGCTTGGTTTCCTATAGTGCTCACAATAGTATCATATGCAATTTGTTGTTTTTCATTTAAGGAGTTTCTCTTCTCTATTGCCAACAATAATTCGTAAGCTTCATCATACTCTGGAAGTTGTGGAACTTGAATTGCAAGCTGTGGCAAATTAAAGTCTGAAAATGTTTTTCCATGCAGTAGTAAGACATTTTCGACATTTTGCATGGCATAAAATTGGCAATGTTGACAATTTCCTCTTTTGTTGTGAAGAAGTAAGCAGTAATCCTCGATTAGATGTTCTTTGAAATTTGTCCAAAGTTCAGCGGGATTTGTAGGCGGTCCAAATACGCAGATGTAGGCAAACAATTCGCAGAATTGCATAGGCATATGTAAGGTAACTGCGTCTTCTAAAGTAAGTCTCCACACAGTATCATCCAATAGAAGTCCTTAAGCCAAAGCTGCAGTTTTAAATGTATCGTGCAATACTCCGTTAACTGTTTTCAAATCGTCATAACTTGTAGCTCCTTTGCCATGCAGTAATAACAGCAATATCTTTCTTAATCCTTGACACTAACAGTATACTGTACATGAGTCCAATTATTCTGCTAAGTCCTCGTTGTCTTGGATTCCAAGTTTTATTCCAAATGTAATGCTCTGGAATCTCTCGATACAAATACTGCCTTGTGTTTTCGTCACGTTGGTTAAGCAAAAACCATTCCATTAATGTTGACGTGGTATTTAAATTTTTTTGACACATCTTTGACTTGAGCATCTTCAAAGAAATAAAGCTGCTGTTGATTTGGTAAATTAATAGCTAAATGTATAATGCCATGGGACTGTGAATGCATTGCAAATGCAAATATCCTCCAAGCAGCTTCTGGTGCACTGACACATCTTGAGGCAACAAAAGTTGATGATTCATCGTGATTGACTGTTTTCTGTTGTATTTCAATGTTAGCTGTGTCATGCCCCTTGTCAATGTACTTGAAAAGATATTACTGTATATACTCGTGTATAAGCCGACTTTTTCAGCCCAAAAATTGGGCTGAAAAGTCCCCCCTCGGCTTATACACGAGTCATACCGTATTTTTCAGATTCTAAAAACGCACTTTTGTTCCCCCAAATTTTGGGGGAAAGTGGGGGGTGCGTTTTATAATCCGAATGTATGGGTGGGGGCAGCTCTGGGGGGTGTCGGGGGCTGGAGCAGACTAGCTGCGGGATGCTCCCTCTCATTTAATATGCACTGCCGCTGTCCATCACCTCGGTGCTGAAACAGCGCCGAGTTATGGACAGAGGAGCAGGCATACTATCTGCAGTCACCTCTCGCATCCAGGCTATGCCGTACCCCCCCTGTCCCCCATCACTCTTTATGCCCCCCAGATGGCACACACACAGCCCCCCTGCATCCAGAATATGCCCCCCCGTCATTCTTCATGCCTCCCCAGCTGTCAGAAACATAGCCCCCCCACATTAAGAATATGCGCCCCCATCATTCTTTATGCCCCGGAGCTGGCGTGCACATAGCCCCCACATCAAGAATATGCCTTCCCCCCCCCCCCCCCCCGTCACTGTTTATGGCCTGAAACTGGCACGCACATTTAAAACAACAAACTGTTAACTCACGCTCCAATGCACGGTCCTTGCTCACAGCTCCTCCATTGCTCTTCCTGTTTCCCAGCCTTCAAATCATGTGACCGGGTATTTTAGGTAGTTTCGTTGTCTGTTACGCAACGTGCAAGTTGTTGAATATTCTGCTGGGCTTGCCTTAGTTGGTAGAGTATTAGTTTTTTATGAATTTGGTGATCGTGTTGTTGTCTGTTTGCCCTGGATTGTGGAGATTCATTCACCCGACATTGTCTGTGGCATTCTGCTGCCTGGGCTTGTCTGGCGGCAGTGTATTGTGGTGTCTCCTGTTTGCGACGTTGTTTTTGACATTCGGCATCCTGGGCTTGTCCGGCGGAAGTCTTGTAGTGTCTCCTGTTCCCGACGCTGTCTGTGAGATTCTGCATCCTGGGCTTGTCTGGCGGCAGTTTGTTGAAGTGCCTCTTGCTCTCAACATTGTCATTGCCTTGCTGCTGCTGCTTTTCTGTCATCCTCATTGGCGTATTTTAGCTTACGACCCATTGGAACACAGGAAGTGTAAACGGTGATAGCGTACAGTAAAGAAGTGTCTGTTCAGCGCGCTGTGACTGACAGAACGTGTTCAGTAAACGTGACTGAACTATGTCGCACTGTGACCGACAGTAAGTATTGAGTAAACGTGACTGAAGTACGTCACACTGTGACTGTCAAAACGTGTTCAGTAAACGTGACTGAACTACGTCGCGCTGTGAAAGGGAGTCAAATTCCGTGACAATATCACTGATTGGTTGCGGCTGGCTGGGTGCAGCCAATCAGGAAAGCGTGGTTGAAATCCTGCGGCAATTCGCAGTCAGGCTGCACTGGTCGGCCATGACCAATCAGCGTTGTGGCTTCATTCAATATATCTGCACGTGTGACACCTTACCAGTGATCAATAAGGTACCGTCACACTTGGTAACGCTCCAGCGATACCTACAGGTAGTATCGTTGTCGGAATCACTGGAAAGTCACCAAGTGTGACGATACCTTACTGATCGCCACGATCAGTGATCTCACAGCAGGGGCCTGGTCGCTGTTGCGTGTCACACTGAGCGACATCGCTAGCGCCGATCAGGGTATTTCCGTTGCAAGCAGCTGGGAGATGACCGGCTAGCGCCGGTCATCTTCCGGCTGTGTCGACGCCGACCTCCATGCGGCAGGAGTTGACCTGCTGCTACATCGGGAGATCAGCAGCTAGCGCCGCTGATCTCCCGACGGTAGCAGTGGCGTGCGTGGTTCAAATCCACGCCTGTCGCAGATTGGTCACGGCCAGCCAGGCACAACCAATCAACAACGCGGGATTACTGTTACAGACAGAATTAGATGATTATATTATATATATTTATATATATATATATATATACACTGTATATATATAAGAAGTGCTGTGGAAATTAATTGGGACAAAGCAAGTTTTTCTTGCATTAATTTTACTATTTCTGATAAGTGTTTTATCAGTTCTTGGTGTCGTTTTCCTTTTGATTCCACATTTTCCTTTTCATTTTGGAGAAAACGATCCAGTTTCATTGTGTGTGCGAATTATTCTTGAAATGATAGATTTTCCAGTACCAACGGTGGAAGCGATTTCTCTTACAGTCAGACTTGTATGTTCATTAAGAGTAATAATTCTAGACCTCTTCCATGGAGTAACATCCATTTTTACAGGCACGAATCACACTGAGAGAAAAAATACACTAAACCACTCCTCACAGAAACAAGCTCTCAACTGAAGCTGAGGGGGCAGCTAGCTGTTATTTTCTGACTAAAACCAATCAAACCACATTTTGTTACTCAAGGTTGTACACTCACACCTGTTCAAAGCAGTTAAAACTGGTTTGAATCACTGACTGGTAACCAACTTATGATTTTACTTAAAAAAATGCTTTGTCCTAATTAATTTGCACAGCACTGCATGTATATATATAAATGTTGTATATTATATATATATATATATAAATATATATATATGCATATATATACACAACCCCTTTTTCTCTACCAAAAAATGTATAAAAACAAAAAAAGATCTGTAACTGGATGCATTACTGGATCCAGCTTTTCCCCTTGTCTGTTTGGAGGCATTTTTACCGGATCAGGTACCTTATCAGGTACCTGATGGTACCTATATGTGCCATCAGGTACTGGATCAGGTTCCCATAGGGTCCCATGTTAAAAAAACTGATCAGGTTTTGCTAAAAGGCCAAAAAATGTTTCCGACCCTATTAAAACCTGACTTCTCAAAAACTGGATCCAGTAGACAGAATGCACTTTGGCAAACAATTGTTAACATTGGAGTCTATGAGTCAGGTACCTGATCAGTTTTTTAGGATGAAACACTGGATCCATTAACTGGATTGTGCAAGTGTGACCCTAGCCTCAGTCAGTATTTTGGGACTCCTGAAATAAGGAGTGATGAAAAATATAAATACCTGAGCCAGGTTTTTATTTTAAAAATCTTATGTAATGGCACACCTATCAGTTCTGTCATTCTTTGCTGACAGGGACCCTGATGGCACGGAATGACTGTTCAAACCTCGGTATATCATGGTGTGGCCAGACATTTCAGTGCACTCTCCCACCAGCTTATTTTCACCCTATCTCGATCCATCACAAAGCATCTTCTTTGTTTGACAGCTATGGTTTCATAGAACCAGACCTGGCTGGAGATAGATGAAAAACAAACATATGGGAAAGTGCATTTCATTGTTTGGCCATTCCAAGAATCACTTGAGTTTCTGTACTTTGTTTGAACACTGATTCTATGCTGACAGTCCATTTAAACATGCCCTCCTACATACACACCTGTCATTTGTCACAAAGACAGGAGACCATAAATTCTACGGTACAGTTTAGCAAGTTTTTGTGTAAGGCTAGGGTCAAACTTGAGGCTAACGGAGCCGCTAAAATCTCTGAAATTCAGCCGCAGCGCATAGAGGTATTGCTATGCGCTGCCAGTGGAACACAACCCCATAGCAACCCGGTATTTACCTTATTAGCAGTCCCACACAAAGCTGCAGGACATGCGCTTTAGCAGAGCACACAGGAAAACGCTGTCTGCAGCATTTTCCTGTGCGCTTTGCTAAAGCGCACATCCTGCAACTTTGTGTGTGACTGCTGCTAAGGTAAACACCGGGTTGCTATGGGGCTGCGTTCCACTGGCAGCACATAGCATTACGTCTATGCACTGCAGCTGAATTTCAGAGATTTTAATGGTTAACGTTAGATTAGGTCTGTTTTTGTGGTTCTTCTAAGGCCCTCAGGTTGACGATTCCATTTAAAACTTAGTTTTTCTCAGCCTGAGCGCATAGAGTTAATGGCATGTAACGCTGTGGGCCAGCAGCTTATTTATTACTATTAATACCTGATGCTTGACGCAGCCACCGGCTCCACACACAAGGACCAGATATGCGCTTTTGCTGAGCGCATAGGAAAACAATGCAAATCGCGTTTCCTGTGCATTCTGCAATAGGGCATATCCGGTCTTTGTGTATGGAGCTGGAAGCTGTGCCAAGGATCAGGTATCCATAATTATGAATAGGCAGCATAGCCGTTAATGCTTTGTGCTCAGGCTGAGAAAAACTAAGTTTTAAATGGAAACATCAGTCTAAGGGCTGACGCAGGTCTGACCCTAGCCTAAGGCTAGGGCCACACTTAGCACATTTGCTGGATGCAGTAACTGCAGAGGCAAGCCTGAAGTAACGGACAGCGTTAACGTCAGGTACTCAGAGCTAACGTTGCTCCATAGTAACCCGATGTGTGCCATGGATGCAGCCACACAGGAAGCCCCAAGAACTATGCTTTAGCAGAGCGCACAGGAAAACGTTGTCAGAAGCGCAGTTCCTGGGGCTTCCAGTGTGGCTGCATCCATGGTAAACATTAGATTACTATGGAGCAGCCTTAGCTCTGAGCACCTGATGTTAACACTGTCCGTTACTGCAGGCTTGCCTCTGCAGTTATTGCATCCACCAAACGTAAGTGACCTGCTAAATGTGGCTCTAGCTTAAGGGTCTTTTTTACGTAGCACTTTCTTACTTTTAGGGACCTTTCACATAAGCGTTTTTTTCTGATTTGTGGCAGATCCGGCAAATTTAGCGCATCTGCAGCGTAATGGCCGACTTGTGGCAAGCCCCCATTCATGGGGCTTGCTGTCAGGTGCAGCAAGTGCAGTGCTGCTGGATCCGGCACATCCGGCACTTGCGGCCGCACGAAAAAAAACACTGCTAGCGGTGTGTTTTTTTTTCACAGTGCCTCAAGTGCCGGATCCAGCAAAACTGCACTTGCCACACCTGACCGCAAGCCCCATAGAGAATAAATGAGGTTTGCTATATCGGTGCCGCAAGTTGGCCATTACACGACATATCTGGCAGATGCAGCGACATCTGCTGCAAATTGCATATAAACACAGATGCCTTACTCTTGTCATTGCAGTTGGCAGATGTCAGCAAACACAACCAAAATATCACTAAGGCCCCTTTCACATCCATGCGCCAATGCACTTCCTTGCGCTTGCATGTGAATGCACCTGCGCTTGCAATTGCGCTAGTGCAGGGCAGGCAAATGCTGGGCGCATAGATGTAAAGGGGGCCTAAGTAATACTACAGAGGATGCTAACTGAGGGAAGGAACAATTAACTGAGCCCTTGGCCACACCAAGGGTGGACCAAAGACTCTTCATTTGTATATGTTATAAAATTATTTTGATGTAAAACTAAAGTGTAGAATCCCTACTACTAATATTTTTTAGGGGCAAATGCCCATGTCTGTATAAATGGTTACATTTGATGTGTCAGACTTCCTTTAACCCCTTTACGACTAATGACGAGTATACTCGTCATGAAGAGCTGTCAGTTCCTGCATCATGACGAGTATACTCGTCATGGCTTTGAACTGTCACTGCTTCTAAACGAACAGTGACAGCTCAAATCTAAAAGCTGTCAGTGACAGCCAAGGGTTAGGGGAAGAGGTGTGGGCACCCCTGTTAACCCCTTCACCCCCCCCTCCCCAATCACACTTATCTGCCGGCGGGTTGCACCGCACCCGCCGGCCATGAGCTGATGCTCCAGCTCCCCCTGTGTCCTGTCCCCGCCCCCTGTGTCCAGCTCCCCCTGTGTCCTGTAGCCCCCCCTGTGTCCTGAGCCCCCTGTGTCCTGTCCCCGTCCCCTGTGCAGCCCCCCCTGTCTCCCGTCCATCCCCGCCCTCCACCTTGCATAGTTTGTTTGCCGGCGGGCTTATGCGCCCGCTGGCGAAGCTGCAGGGCCCCCTCCTCCTCCCTGCTGGTCACCAGCCCCCGGCCCTCGGTTCCCAGCCCCCGGTCCTCGGCCCCCAGCCCCCGATCCTCGGTCCCCAGCCCCCGATCCTTGGTCCCCGGTCCTCGGTCCCCGGTCCTCGGTCCTCGGTCCCCGGCCCCCCGGTCCTCGGTCCCCCGGTCCTCGGTCCCCAGCCCCCAGTCCCTGGTCTCCAGCCCCGCTCACCTATCCCGGCGGGCTGCACGCTCGGTGCACCCGCCCGCACCGTCGGCCTCCTCTGCAGTCCGGTGTGGCTCCTCCTCTTCTCAGGGGCTCCTCCTCCTCATCGCTGGGTAAGTATGAATGGATGGATGGGTGGATGGGTGGATGGGTGGATGGATGGATGGATGGATGGAAGGGTGGATGGGTGGATGGATGGGTGAATGGATGGATGGATGTGTGCGTGCGTGGATGTGCGTGCGTGGATGTGTGCGTGCGTGGATGTGCGTGGATGTGGATGTACGTGGATGTGTGTGTGGATGTGCGTGGATGTCAGCATGCATGCGTGGGTGTGTGCATGCGTGGATGTGGTTGTGTGCATGCGTGGATGTCAGCACGTGGATGTGCGTACATGGATGTGCGTGCGTGGATGTGCGTGCGTGGATGTGCGTGGATGTGGATGTACGTGGATGTGTGTGTGGATGTGCGTGGATGTCAGCATGCGTGCGTGGATGTGTGCATGCGTGGATGTGCATGTGTGGATGTGTGTGCGTGGTTGTGTGCATGCGTGGATGTGCGTACGTGGATGTGCGTACGTGGATGTGCGTACGTGGATGTGCGTACGTGGATGTGCGTGCGTGGATGATGGGTGCATAGGTGGATGGATGGGTGCAACAAGGGATCAAGTGTCCTCTTGTTATAGTCTCTGGGATCATAGTCAATGGTGCACTGTATAACTGATCATTGTCATACAGTGCACCATAACTCTGACCCCTGAGACTGTAGGAAGAGGGCACTTGATCCCTTGCTGCAGTCTCTGGATTGAGCAGAGGCGATCGAGCGTCGTGGGACCTTCGTTGTGGACTACGTCGGATCTTTATAATAAAGATGGAGTCCGAATTTTGTTTGTGTTTTTTTTCAAATAAAAAGATTTTTCTCTGTGTGTATTTTCTGACTATTTACCAGAGATTCCTAATGGTGGGTCTAACATTGGCCCTATATTATGAATCTCGGGCTTAGTGCCAGCTGCCAATAAAAAGCTGGCATTAACCCCTTTATTACCCAGTTTGCCACCAGCACCAGGGCAACTGGAAGAGCATAGGTACAGCGCCAGAAAATGGCGCTTCAATGAACGCGCCATTTTCTGGGGCGGCTGCGGGCTGCAATTCGCAGCATGGGGGGCCCAGAACGCTTGGGCCCTTCCATGCTGAGGATTCCAGCCCCCAGCTGCCTAGTTGTACCTGGCTGGGCCAAAAATATGGCGGAGCCCTACGTCATTTTTTTTTCTAGAATTAGTTCTAGAAATAAAAAAAAATGGGCTTCGCTGTATTTTTGGTTGCAGCCAGGTACAACGAGGCAGCTGGGGGTTGCTGGCAGTCTGTAGCTGCCAAGTTGTACCTGGCTGGACCAAAAATATGGCGGCGCCCCACATCATTTTTTTTTCTAGAATTAGTTCTAGAAATAAAAAAAAGCCTTCGCTGTATTTGTAGCCAGCCATGTACAACTTGGTAGCTGGCTGACTGGAATCCTCAGCGTGGAGAGAATCAAATGTTGTGGGTCCCCCACGCTGCAAATTTCAACCCACAGCCACCCAAGAAAATAGCGCATTCGTTAGAGGCGGCATTTTCTGGTGCTGTACCCCAACTCTTCCAGTTGCCCTTGTGCTGGTGGCACACGGGTTCTCCATATGCGACATGGTGTCCGCTAACAATTTCAATAGAAAATTAGCTCCAATTGTTAGCGGAAACCATGTCGGGTATGGAGAGCCCCTCCCTGTGTGCCTGAACATTGGAGCTCCCCACAAGTGACCCCATTTTGGAAACTAGACCCCCGAAGGAACGTATCTAGATGCATAGTGATCACTTTGAACCCCAGATGCTTCACAAATTCATCCATAAAAATGAAAAAGCACGTTTTTTTTCCACAAAAAGTTTCTTTTTTCATTTTTATGGATCAATTTGTGAAGCACCTGGGGGTTCAAAGTGCTCACTATGCATCTAGATACGTTCCTTGGGTGGTCTAGTTTCCAAAATGGGGTCACTTGTGGGGGAGCTCCAATGTTTAGGCACATAGGGGCTCTTCATATCCTACAAGGTGTCCGCTAACAATTCCAATTGTTAGTGGACACCATGTCGCGTATGGAGAGCCCCTGTGTGTCTCCACATTGGAGCTCCCCCACAAGTGACCCCATTTTGGAAACTAGACCCCCAAAGGATTATATCTAGATGCATAGTGAGCACTTTGAACCCCCAGATGCTTCACAAATTGATCCGTAATAATGAAAAAAGAAATTATTTGTGGAAAAAAAGTGCTTTTTCATTTTTACGGATGAATTTCTGAAGCATCTGGGGGTTCAAAGTGCTCACTATGCATCTAGATATGTTCCTTTGGGGGTCTAGTTTCCAAAATGAGGTCACTTGTGGGGGAGCTCCATTGTGGACACCCGCAGGGACCCTCCAAACGCGACATGGTGTCCGCTAACAATTTGAGCTCATTTTCCGTTCAAATTGTTAGTGGACACCATGTCGCGTTTGGAGGGCCCCGGTGTGTCTCCACATTGGAGCTCCCCCATAAGTGACCCCATTTCGGAAACTAGACCCCCTAAGGAACGTATCTAGATGCATAGTGAGCACTTTGAACCCCCAGATGCTTCAGAAATTCATCCGTAAAAATGAAAAAGCACTTTTTTTTCCACAAAAAATTTCTTTTTTCATTATTATGGATCAATTTGTGAAGCATCTGGGGGTTCAAAGTGCTCACTATGCATCTAGATATGTTCCTTTGGGGGTCTAGTTTCCAAAATGAGGTCACTTGTGGGGGAGCTCCATTGTGGACACCCGCAGGGACCCTCCAAACGCGACATGGTGTCCGCTAACAATTTGAGCTCATTTTCCATTCAAATTGTTAGTGGACACCATGTCGCGTTTGGAGGGCCCCGGTGTGTCTCCACATTGGAGCTCCCCCACAAGTGACCCCATTTCGGAAACTAGACCCCCTAAGGAACATATCTAGATGCATAGTGAGCACTTTGAACCCCCAGATGCTTCACAAATTCATCCATAAATATGAAAAAGCACGTTTTTTTCCACAAAAAGTTTCTTTTTTCATTTTTATGGATCAATTTGTGAAGCACCTGGGGGTTCAAAGTGCTCACTATGCATCTAGATACGTTCCTTGGGTGGTCTAGTTTCCAAAATGGGGTCACTTGTGGGGGAGCTCCAATGTTTAGGCACATAGGGGCTCTTCATATCCTACAAGGTGTCCGCTAACAATTCCAATTGTTAGTGGACACCATGTCGCGTATGGAGAGCCCCTGTGTGTCTCCACATTGGAGCTCCCCCACAAGTGACCCCATTTTGGAAACTAGACCCCCAAAGGATTATATCTAGATGCATAGTGAGCACTTTGAACCCCCAGATGCTTCACAAATTGATCCGTAATAATGAAAAAAGAAATTATTTGTGGAAAAAAAGTGCTTTTTCATTTTTACGGATGAATTTCTGAAGCATCTGGGGGTTCAAAGTGCTCACTATGCATCTAGATATGTTCCTTTGGGGGTCTAGTTTCCAAAATGAGGTCACTTGTGGGGGAGCTCCATTGTGGACACCCGCAGGGACCCTCCAAACGCGACATGGTGTCCGCTAACAATTTGAGCTCATTTTCCGTTCAAATTGTTAGTGGACACCATGTCGCGTTTGGAGGGCCCCGGTGTGTCTCCACATTGGAGCTCCCCCATAAGTGACCCCATTTCGGAAACTAGACCCCTAAGGAACGTATCTAGATGCATAGTGAGCACTTTGAACCCCCAGATGCTTCAGAAATTCATCCGTAAAAATGAAAAAGCACTTTTTTTTCCACAAAAAATTTCTTTTTTCATTATTATGGATCAATTTGTGAAGCATCTGGGGGTTCAAAGTGCTCACTATGCATCTAGATATGTTCCTTTGGGGGTCTAGTTTCCAAAATGAGGTCACTTGTGGGGGAGCTCCATTGTGGACACCCGCAGGGACCCTCCAAACGCGACATGGTGTCCGCTAACAATTTGAGCTCATTTTCCATTCAAATTGTTAGTGGACACCATGTCGCGTTTGGAGGGCCCCGGTGTGTCTCCACATTGGAGCTCCCCCACAAGTGACCCCATTTTGGAAACTAGACCCCCTAAGGAACATATCTAGATGCATAGTGAGCACTTTGAACCCCCAGATGCTTCACAAATTCATCAATAAAAATGAAAAAGCACTTTTTTTTTCCACACAAATTTTCTTTTTTCATTTTTACAGATCAATTTGTGAAGCACCTGGGGGTAGAAAGTGCTCACTATGCATCTAGATATGTTCCTTTGGGGGTGTAGTTTCCAAAATGGGGTCACTTGTTGGGGAGCTCCAATGTGGAGACACACGGGGACCCTCCAAACGCGACATGGTGTCCGCTAACAATTTGAATGGAAAATGAGCTCAAATTGTTAGCGGACACCCCGTGTGTCTCCACATTGAAGCTCCCCCACAAATGACCCCATTTTGGAAACTAGACCCCCTAAGGAAGGTATCTAGATGCATAGTGTGCACTTTGAACCCCCAGATGCTTCACAAATTCATCCATAAAAATTAAAAAATCATTTTTTTTTTCACAAAAAAATTCTTTTTGCCTACGTTTTTTCAGTTTCACATGGGAAAAGGGATAAAATACATCCCAAAATTTGTTGGGAAATTTCTCCTGAGTACACCGATACCTTATATGTGGTCATAAACCACTGTTTGGGCGCACGGCAGGGCTCAGAAGTGAAGGAGCGCCATTTCACTTTTTGAACGGAAAATTGGCTCTAAAATTCAAAATGCGCTCCCTCCCTTCTGAGCCCTGCCGTACGCCCAAACAGTGGTTTATGACCACATATGAGGTATCGGTGTACTCAGAAGAAATTGCCCAACAAATTTTAGGATGCATTTTATCCCGTTGCCCATGTGAAAATGAAAAAATTGAGACTAAAAGAACATTTTTGTTACAAAAATTAAAATGTCCATTTTTTCCTTCAACTTTATTTTAGTTCCTGTGAAGCACCTAAAGGGTTAATAATCTTCTTCAATATAGTTTTGAGTAGCTTGAGGGGTGCAGTTTTTGGAATGGTGTCACTTTTGGGTGTTTTCTGTCATGTACACCCCTCAAAGGGACTTCAAATGTGATGTGGTCACTAAAAAAATGGTTTTGTAAATTTTGCTGGAAAAATGAAAAATTGTTGATGAACTTTGAACCCTTATAACGTCCTACCAAATTTTTTTTTTTCTTCCAAAATTGTGCTGATGTGAAGTAGACATGTGGGAAATGTTATTTATTAACTATTTTGTGGCACATAACTCTCTGGTTTAGCAGAATAAAATAAAATAAAATAAAATTGCTAAATTTTCAAAATTTTTGCCAAATTTTTTATTTTTTCACAAATAAACGCAAAAATTATTGACCTAAATTTAATACTAACATGAAGCCCAATATGTCACGAAAAAACAATCTCATAATCGCTAGGATCCGTTGAAGCGTTCCAGAGATATTACCTCATAAAGGGAGAGTGGTCAGAATTACAAAAAATGGTCTGGTCATTAAGCTGTAAAGTGACTCGGTCCTTAAGGGGTTAAAGTAGTTTATGAAATAACAGAGAAAAGTTGGAGAAAGAGAAATTACAGCCTAAAGCAATGCCAAACATCTGACTAGGGAGACATTTTTTCCACTGTCTCATGCCAGTGACTTCAATGTCTGTATATCCTATGGCAATATGTTAGCATTCTGAATCATAGGCAGCTGGTCAATATTGTCTACAGTGGCTGGTCAGCACTACAAAGGGCAAAGTGCCCATCAAATTTTTTGCTATTGTGATCGTTTGGTTAACACTATGACTGACTTTGCTTTAGGCCCAGTTCACATCTAAGGGGGGTTGCGTTTGTGTTCCTATGCATTTGTGCAGTGGCGGACCTTGACCCCAAGGGGCCGTGGTGCAGCCAGGGTGAGGAGCAGGGTGGAGGGGGGGGGAAATTGGGTGCTGATGGCCGTCGGCGCAGTCCGGGAGGGGGGGTGCGGGTTGGTGTTGGTGACCGTCGGAGAGGTGCCGAGTGCGCTCCTGGAAGCCGGTGGAGCAGAGGAGCAGAGGAGCAGAGGAGAGGAGGGGCGGGATCAGGCAAGGGAAGCAGGAAGCTTTCTGCTTCCCTTGCCTGACCCTCCTCTCCTCTGACAACGGCTTATGGGGGTCGGCTGGGGGCCCCACTGCAGGCTTGAAGGGGCCCCCTTGCTGGTCGGGGCCCTAGTGCAGCTGAAGCAGCTGCACCACGGTAGTTCCGCCCTTGCATTTGTGCACTGCAAAGAAACACATCCAAAAATGCACCCATTGATTTCAATGGAAAACGCAATGAAAACGCATGTAAAAACAAGTCATTTTCAGAAAACACAAAACACACGTTGCAGGACACATTTTGGGCTGCGTTTGCAAAAACACATGCGTTTTGCATTTTCTGAAAATAACATGCGTTTTTGCATGCGTTTTCATTGCGTTTTTCATTTAAATCAATTACTGTGTTTTTTGCATGCGTTTCCAATGCGTTTTTGACACACATGCTGTCAAAAACACATTGCAACCCAAATGGAAAAGAAATGCAGATATGAAAAGGCCCGAATGAAAGTATATCTGCACCGACAGTGTATATGTTCACATTTGCTGTGCACTTGCAGTGTCAGTGAATATGTGCAAGGCTGGGCGGCCACCGTGCAGAAACTTCAGGACAGTCTGTAAAAATAGACCACTTTTTTAGCCTGTCCTTAACAAAAATTCAAGTCTACGTGATTTTTTTGATGATTAAGAAATGTTATAGATTATTTTCACTGTAATTATCATTGTTTTACAGTTTACAGTGAATGCAGCGATCATGATAAGAATCACTTATAATCATAATGCTTTATTAAGGTTTGCTAATGTGTCCATAAAAAATATTTTCTGTCTGATTTTTTTGACAAGCTGTCCAAAAAAAATAAAAAGTCAAGTTGGCAACCCTGATGTAATTCCGGCTTCACACCACGATTTGTTGGATCCGGGGTTGTCCGATGTGAACCGTACAGCCTCGGATCCGAATTCACCCCCTATGTATCCCTATGGCACCGGATTGTGCATATTTGGCCTTTGGTTTGATGGTATTCCAGGAGGATCGGGTTTTGTCCAATTTTTGCATTAGACACGAAACCAGAATCTACATCATTTTTTGCGTCCGATGCGAAAATCGGACAAAACCGAATCCTCCCAGATCCAGCGCTGATAGCATGGGAGTCTATGGGCGCTGGATCACACCGGATCCAGCAGAAAATCGTGCCGGGTCCCGGATGCTTTGTGCTGGAGAACTTCATGGCTGAAATTTCAGCACTGCGGCCAGCTCCCCGCAGTGCTGAAATTTCAGCAGCACAAACTAAGTCGGCAAAAAGCAGGTTCTGCTTGTCCGGGGCTGTCAGGTTCTGTCCGGTGCATCCTACAAAACAACGGACAGAACCTGACAGTCAAAAATAGTGGTGTGAAGCCATCCAAAGTTCAGGAACTCCAATCAGGCAGCAGTCCATATGAGCAAGCGACCACTGTCGGTCAAGGTAACAGTAAATGTGTAAATGAGGCGGCAAAATAATGAACTTGGCAAAAGGGTGCACTTACAGCCCCTCAGTTCCCTACGTAATAAAAAAATTTTTTGTTTTGTATAAAAATGGAAAGAAGTAAAATCAGGTATGATTTTTATTACAGCTATATAAACCCCCTCTATGATTGTATAAATTATTTAATCTGAGTTTTGGGAGTGATAGACTATTTCTAATTTATTTTCATCTTAAAGCATAGACCTGTACTGCTCACCTATCCCTTGTACTGTACGTGAACCGCAGCAACATCCATTCAGTGTCCCTACATGATGCACATGATCTTGTGATGGATGACCACAGGACACCTTATAGCAGAGAAAATCAGATGTGTGCGCGGATCACTGTTCTTGATAATCCTAAAATTGAAAAGGTCAGTGTAATTTTTCATATTTCTGACATTTCTAGCTACATGTTCTTATCTTTAAAGGTCCAGTTGCTGAAACCCCCAATAGAATAAAGGAAAACTCTTTTCTTTCATGGCTCCAATACGCTTTCTCATCCCCCACTTGGAGAGGCAGTCTTAGGCTTGTATAAGCTATAGATTTTCTATTACTTCATATACTGTGGTGTTTTTTATCTTTTATATCTTCTTCATATTGCTGCAACCTACAGCAGGAATGCAGGACCTGAGAAATCGGAGCTTAATCCTGTTCTTACGGCTTCCGACAATCCACAGGTTGGGAGGAAAAGTTAAAAGGGGATTTGGTAGTAGGGTAAGATAACTAGATGGATCACAAGGGCTGATTCTCTTAAGGTACCTTTACACGCCGCAACTATCACAGGCGATCGGTAGCAACCGAACGTGCGCGTGCACGTTTTTAACGGTTGCTAACGATCCCTGATGCCGCATTTCCACGCCACAATTGCGCCCTCAACCTAAGGGAACGTGGTTCCCCGGAAATTGAAACAGATCCTGCGGGAAACATCCGGTTGAATCCCGCCGCTGCTTCACACGCCGCAATCAATAGGGGAAAGTGGGCGTACATGTTCTGCGGCACCAAAACATAGGCGTGACAGACTTTTGTATTCCGTGACGCTAACACGCTGATTGGACAACGCAATAGCGTCATGATTGGCCAGCCTGAGCTGGCTAATACATGTCGCCATTCCAATTGTGTAGTTTGAAAGGACAGCTCTTCAAATATGGCGCCCTGTGCAGGGACAGCCAATGCTAACACAGTTGCCCCCAGCAATCATCGCTGATGGGGCGTGGTATCCATCACGCTGTTGCACGCCCCTTGGAAATCACTAGGCGATGCCGATTCCGTCCCTATCGCTGGTTCACACGCCAATATCATGGCAATTCACCTTCAGGGTTGCCACTGATCTTAGTACAATGCTCTGAAACCGCAACCCGGAGCAACTGCAAAAATCGCGATCACTTTCCCAAATTACACGCCGCAACTTCGTAGCAATTTCAAGGCAACCATAACAAAAATCCCGATTGCCTTTCAGTTGTTACACCGCAGTGGCAGCATGTAAAGGTACCTTTAGTACATCTATCTGTATTGTCTAAGCTTCTCGGTCTGGTTGCACTTTCAATTTTTTTCTGCCAGGGGCAGACACTCAGACCCTATAGCAGTGATGGCGAACCTATGGCACGCGTGCCAGGGGTGGCACGCAGAGCCGCCTCCGCTGGCACGCGGCCTCGCCACTACACTGCTGCTTTGATCTGCCGGCGCGCGCTGCGGCGCCGGCAGATCAAAGCTGTGTCGGAGCAGAGGAGACATTTCTCCTCTCTCCGACACTCTTCCTAGCCCCGCCCTCCCGGCCAGCATCATGTGACAGCGGTCATGTGACGCGCCCGGCGTCACGTGACCGCACTCAGCGCGGGTCGGGAGGAGAAGACACTGCAGAAGATGTTAGGAGAGGAAACTGCAGCAGGGAGGTGAGTATGACTTTTTTTTTTTTTTCTATTTAGGGCAGGATGGGGCATATTGATCTGCTGGGGGCAGGATGGGACATTACTAAGGGGGCAGGATGGGGCATTACTAAGGGGGCAGGAGGGGGCATATTGATCTGCTGGGGGCAGGATGGGGCATTACTAAGGGGGCAGGATGGGGCATATTGATCTGCTGGGGGCAGGATGGGGCATTACTAAGGGGGCAGGATGGGGCATTACTAAGGGGGCAGGATGGGGCATATTGATCTGCTGGGGCAGGATGGGGCATTACTAAGGGGGCAGGATGGGGCATATTGATCTGCTGGGGGCAGGATGGGGCATTACTAAGGGGGCAGAATGGGGCATATTGATCTGCTGGGGGCAGGATGGAGCATTACTAAGGTGGCAGGATGGGGCATATTGATCTGCTGGGGGCAGGATGGGGCATTACTAAGGGGGCAGGATGGGGCATATTGATCTGCTGGGGCAGGATGGGGCATTACTAAGGGGGCAGGATGGGGCATTACTAAGGGGGCAGGATGGGGCATATTGATCTGCTGGGGCAGGATGGAGCATTACTAAGGGGGCAGGATGGGGCATATTGATCTGCTGGGGGCAGGATGGGGCATTACTAAGGTGGCAGGATGGGGCATGTTGATCTGCTGGGGGCAGGATGGGGCATTACTAAGGGGGCAGGATGGGGCATATTGATCTGCTGGGGCAGGATGGGGCATTACTAAGGGGGCAGGATGGGGCATTACTAAGGGGGCAGGATGGGCATATTGATCTGCTGGGGGCAGGATGGAGCATTACTAAGGGGGCAGGATGGGGCATATTGATCTGCTGGGGGCAGGATGGGGCATTACTAAGGTGGCAGGATGGGGCATGTTGATCTGCTGGGGCAGGATGGGGCATTACTAAGGTGGCAGGATGGGGCATATTGATCTGCTGGGGGCAGGATGGGGCATTACTAAGGGGGCAGGATGGGGCATATTGATCTGCTGGGGGCAGGATGGGGCATTACTAAGGGGGGCAGGATGGGGCATATTACTCTGTGCTGGGGGCAGGATGGGGCATTACTAAGGGGGGCAGGATGGGGCATATTACTCTGTGCTGGGGGCAGGATGGGGCATTACTAAGGGGGGCAGGATGGGGCATATTACTCTGTGCTGGGGGCAGGATGGGGTAATAGTAACAGGGGGCAGGATGGGGCATATTATGTGATGGGCATATTATGTGATGGGGGCTGATGAGGCATATTATTATGTGATGGGGCATATTATTATGTGATGGTGGCTGATATTATTATGTAATGGGGGCTGATGGGGCATATTATTATGTAATGGGGCTGATGGGGCATATTATTATGTAATGGGGCTGATGGGCATTTATTATGTAATGGGGCTGATGGGGCATATTATTATGTAATGGGGCTGATGGGGCATAATACTATGTCATGTGGGCAGGATGTGGCAGATTAATATGTGATGGGGACAAGGATGGGGCATATTACTATGTGATGGGGACAAGGATGGGGCAGATTACTATGTGATGGGGTTAAGGATAGGGCAATACTACCAGGGGGCAAGATGGGGCATATTACTATGTGATGGGGACAAGGATGGGGCACATTACTGCTGGATGGGGCATATTACTGCATAGGGCCAAGGATGAGGCACTAAGGGGACAAGGATAGGACATTACAGCAGGAGGGGGCATTACTACATGATAGGGGCAGGATGGGGACATTACCACAAGGGACAAGGATGGGACATTACCGAAGGGGACAAGGATGGGGCATACTACAAGGGGATAAGGATAAAGACATTACTACAAGAAGGGGTCAGGATAGGAACATTACTGCCAGGAGAGGATCAGGATGGAGCACAACTGCAAGGGGAGGGTCAGGGTGGGGCCATAAATGCATGGAGATGGTCAGGATGGATCATATAGCTAGGAGAGGATCAGAATGGAGCACATAGCTAGAAGGAGAGGATCAGAATGGAGCACATAGCTAGAAGGAGAGGATTAGGATGGAGAACATAGTTAGAAGGAGAGGGTCAGGATAGAGCACGTAACTACAAGGAGAGTGTCAGGATGGAGCACATAACTACAAGGAAAGGGTCAAGATGGAGCACATAACTACAAGGAGAGGGTCAGGATGGAGCACATAACTACAAGGAAAGGGTCAGGATGGAGCACCTAACTGGAAACAGAGGGTCAGGATGGAGCACATTGCTACAAGGAGAAGATCAGGATGGAGCACATTACTGCAAGGAGAGGGTCAGGATGGAGCACATTACTGCAAGGAGAGGGTCAGGATGGAGCACATTACTGCAAGGAGAGGGTCAGGATGGAGCACATTACTGCAAGGAGAGGGTCAGGATGGAGCACATTACTGCAAGGAGAGGGTCAGGATGGAGCACATAGCTACAAGGAGAGGGTCAGGATGGAGCACATAGCTACAAGGAGAGGGTCAGGATGGAGCACATAGCTACAAGGAGAGGGTCAGGATGGAGCACATTACTGCAAAGAAAGGGACCAGGATTTCAGCATGAAATCTGCTTGCATTCCATGATAAAATCTATCTCCTATCTGTCTAATATTCTGCATTTTTTCCATACAGATCAATCCACCTGCTGTTTCTAGAAATGGCAGTGGGAGCGGCTCAGCTTCAATGTGCAGTACACATGAGCTGTCTGACCACTGCTGAAGAGAAGAGAAGACTGCAAAGGTAAGTTTAAAATCAATTAATTGTTAAAATAATTGAATTGATCATCAATGTTTCAGGACTACAAGCGCTGTACAGGGAAGAGAGTTAGCAACTGCTGGCTCTCCCCCCTGTGCAGCGCTTATGATTACTACTGCTGTAATTTAGGTTATATTATCGTATTGGCACTTCGCCATAAATAATTTCGTTTTGGGTTGCGGTTTGGGCACTCGGCCTCAGAAAGGTTCGCCATCACTGCCCTATAGCATGGAGTAATAGAAGAGTTGATTGCAGTCCCATAAGAAACATGAACCGAACAACGATCCGACTTGACTTACATCGCTGGAACACCGTTCAATGATCGCTAGTGAGGTGTCACACGTACTAATATCGAGAATGACGCAGCAATGATTCCACGACAAGTGAACGATACTTGCAGTCGTTTGCTTGCCTACTTCCTTCAGTTCTGAATAGGCGAAGTCGTACAAAACATCGTTATCAAAGTGTCACACACACCAATGCTGCAGGTTGGACAGACGATCAACAACTGATTTATGGTCCGGTTCATAAACCTGCGATCAAGGATCAGCCGACTTATCGCTGGTCATATCGACGTGTCACACGCAATGACGGACGTCGTTTGAATGTCCCAAAACCCGTGATGTTTAGCGTGTGACAGGCCCTTAAGGATAGGATCAAAATCTACTACGATGTGGTGCTCAGGAGGAAAATATAATGTTCACTGGAAGGTAACTCTTGCACTCTGAGAGTAAAAAAAAATCCAACAGAAGAATATTCATGTTTGTTGTTATTTTTACTTGTTCAAGGTTTACATCCAGATCCAACGTTTTGGCCCCAACATGGGCCTTCATCAGGATGATAATCTATACATAAACATATCAAACACGAATTTATTATACACAGAAAATCGGAAAAATTCATGATACCTAGTACGTGAAAGTGTACGTGAGTGTAATTTATAAGTAGGAGTGAGTGGTGTGATTAGAGTCATCTTGTCAGTGTGGTGATTTTATTTTATAAAATGAGGGATGGAAAAGGGAGGTACAAGGGACAGAGTGGGAAAAATAAGATAAGGAATTAAAGAGGTAAGGAACAGATAGGAAACGATATAGGAATGAAAGAAGAGTACAGTGTAGAACCTGAGTTAAACCTGACAGGTATGGCCTAATTCTAATAGACCACTGTGTGTCAGAATTTAGGGTAACTTGACCCTGGAAAATGGGAAAGTACAGTAGAGTGTTGAGCTATACTGAGTCCTGACTGAGTAGGAAAATAAAAGGGAGATGATCGCTGGTGTTTTTTACCTTTAAAATAGGATCACTCTGGGTATAAGATATAATTTGAGACAATATCCTAGTTCTGGTATAGGTGGAAAACTATACAAAATAAAGATATAGTTTAAGTGATGTAGGACTGACATACAGCCCACCCTCCCAGGACGTTTTCCGGCTTGCCCGACAGACCTGCGCCATTGTTCTCATCCACTCGGTCATGTGACCTCTGACGCGGTAGTGACACGGGTGTCAGCTGATGAGGAAGTAGGAAGCACACGATCGAAGGCCACGGCATGCGCTCCCAGGCACCGCCATTCATCGCTCCACATCGCTGGCAAAAAAGAAAGTAAAAGAGGCAGCAGGATGGGCAGGGAGCCCCGAGGGACCCCAAAAAGGTACAGAGATTTCAAATACACTTATTCCATTTGTGCCCTCAAAGTACCTGATAATGTAACAATATTGGAATCTGAGAGTCCTCAGTGGTTGATACCTTTTAATGGCTAAGTCAAAAGATGGTAAACATAGCAAGCTTTTGGGACACTATGGCCCTTTCGTCAGACTGATAATGACAAAAATTCTGAAGACACATACATATATACATAAGCAAAAGGAAAAAAAAACGAAAAGGAAAAAAACAAACAGTGTTAGATGCTCCACTTCAAAATTACCCAGAGTTCCCTATCAAGGGCTCTCAGGTGAAAAATGAGTACAATTTCTATTATTATTTAAGTGATCACTTTATTAGTGATAACTAATAAAGTGATCACTTAAATAATAATAGAAATTGTACTCATTTTTCACCTGAGAGCCCTTGATAGGGAACTCTGGGTAATTTTGAAGTGGTGTTTGTGTAAAGGTGAGACAGTGACAATTGGTGGACTATTGAGATAATAAGTGTTAGATGCTGTAGTAAATACGACAGGTGACGTAAAGCAGAGTCAGGCTAGGGAGGGGAAGAGGAGCTGGGAAAGAGAAACCAAAATTCTAAGATAAGTGGAACAAATTATATTATTGTTATATGGTTAGTAGCCTGTGGAGACCTGAAAATACTTAAGTGAGTTGCGGAGAGCAGTAAATCGAAGCGAGAGTGTTCACATAGGAAAAGTCAAAAGTTTATAGTCCTCAAAATGGAGTCTCTTGGAGATGTAACATCACTTGTAACCCTGTGCAGCAATATCTATAAGGGTACCTTTACACACGGCTACATTTGTAGCTTGTCACCAGGTAACTTACTGGTTGCAGTGAAATCATGGATACATGGTTCTATCTTGTTGCTGTGTACAAATGGAATCATGTATCCATGATTTCACTGCAACCAGTAAGTTACCTGGTGACAAGCTACAAATGTAGGCGTGTGTAAAGGTACCCTAAGGGTGCCGTCACACGCTTCAATTCTTTGAAAGATATTGTTAGCGATCACATGCACGTGCGATCGCTAACAATATCGTTCAGATCGCTGGTGAGCTGTCACACAGACAGACTCACCAGCGATCAATTGACCAGAAATATCGTGAAAACTATTTAAATATCGTTTCCACGATGTCTTGACAACAGATAAGCCAGCTCCCAGCGCCTTTCACAAGCGCTGGGAGCTGGTATCCAAGGTAAACTGCGGGTATCTAGGCAGCGTGCTGAGAGGCGCTGGGAGCTGGCTTATCGGTCATCTGCCGGTGTCACATGCAGCGATGCTGCGTGTCCACCGGCCGACCAACGACAAATTTGTGAACATGTTCACAAATCTGTGATTAAACAATCAAGCAATTTTACATTGTAAAATTGCATGATTACACGCAGCGATGCACAGACGATATCGCTTAAGCGATCAAAAAATGAGTTCGCTTGAGCAATATCGTTCTGAAAATCGATGCGTGTGACGTGGCCTTAATACCTAAGCCTTTAATGCATTAGGACACTAGAAGGGAAGGGAATTGATTTACAAGCAGGAGTAAACTTAGGTAGAAAGCATAGATAACCTGCATTAGGATATTAGCAGTGAAAAGCACAAATCCACAAGTAAATGCAATTTTAGATAGACAGTACATATAAACCTATAGGCTGTATACAGCTAGGGTCACACTTGCATCAGCACTTGCGGCTGACGCAAGCGCTAAAAACGTAGAAATTTTCACTGCAGCACATAGTGTTACCGCTATAAGGTGCCTGACAACATTGCCCCATAGAACCACTCTGTATACGTTAGCAGCGGCCACACAGGACTTAGCCCTTTATCACAGTGCACAGGAAACGCTGTCTGCAGCGTTTTCCTGTGCGCTCAGCTAAAATGCACATCCTGTGTGATCACTGCTAACGTAAACAGAGTGGTTCTATGATGCTGCATTCTCAGAACCTGATAGCATTAACGCTATGCGCAGCAGCGAAAATTTCTAAGTTTTTAGCGCTTGCATCAGCCGCAAGTGCTGACGCAAGTGTGACCCTAGCCGTATACAGCCTATAGGTTTATCTGTACTGTCTATCTAAAATTGCATTTTCTTGTGGATTTGTGCTATTCACTGCTAATATCCTAATGCAGGTTATCTATGCTTTCTACCTAAGTTTACACCTGCTTGTGAATCAATTCCCGTCCCTTCTAGGTAACTGCGGTAACTGCGGTCATGTGACCCGATGACGCTGCTGGGTTGTGACGTAACCGCAGGTCCTGTCCGGAGCTTGCTGGAGGCGCCGGGGGACTCGCTGGACAGGTGAGCATACATATTTTTTTTTTAACCCTTTCTTTTACTAATTTCCCCTTCGCAATGTATGTATATACATTGCGGAAGTGAAATTAGATGGTTAGGAGCAGTTTTAGTGTCCTGAGCATGCTCAGTACACTAAAATCAGGTCCGAGAAACGATCCTGTGTTTTCTCAGACCCGTGCTCCATTGGTCCCCAGGTTAAAGGCAAAGGCCGCTGATCGGGTCGGATTTGGCCTAATTGCCATCCGATTTTGTGGGATCCGATTGTTTCAGATTTTTTGCTGTGCCCAAAATCGGAGCAGTCTCCGATTTTGGGTACAGCAAAAAATCGGACACAATTTGGATCCGACAAAATCGGATGGCAATTAGGCCAAATCCGATCCCCATAGGATAACATGGGGGCCTAATTGGATCCATGGCTGACCGTTTTACAACGGACAGCCAAGGATCCTATAAAATCGCAATGTGAAAGTAGCCTAACAGGTAACTTGCTGTGTATAAACCTGAATTTTTTCCCATATAGACCAGCACCACCTTTTAATTTGTATATATATATATATATATATATATATATATATATATATATATATATATAATAATATGTTTTACAATAGGCATACCGGCAGCATCCTGTTACCTACAAGAACATCATAGCGCGACACCAGCACATAACCACAGCAATAGATAGCCAAGGTAATTGTTCAGTGGCTTTATCAAAGTATAAGTAAGAGCAGTCAACAACACATGGTTAGGACTAACCACATTCCTATAATAAATTTATTCTAGTGTACTAAACAGTTTTTAAAGGACCTAAAGATGGCAGGAATAAATCCTGACACAGCAGCCTGAACAAGAGAGTAAAACTCTACTCAGTAAGCAACAATATATGGTCCTAATCCAAGTGCCAAACAGTGACCTCTAATAGAATTTTCTAATTAGTCTCCTAGAACTGGATACATCCCAACAGCGGCAGACAGGGGTGTCTAGGTCCCACCAGGAAAATTGACTCCAGGTGCCCACCCACCCGGGTCCACCCATTCTTCAGCCATAAGCAAATACCTGTTATACGTTATACCTATAATAGTGTAGAGTGGACTGTAAAATACAGACGGCTTCTGCACATCACTGTGCACTCACCATTACTGAGATGTATCATTAGTGTAGTTTGCATTAAAGGGATTTTTGGTGAAAACAAATTATCAGCGATGCACAGGCAGGGGCTGGATGGCAGATCTTGCCCTGAGGGGAAGTCGACTTTTTCTAGCCGGCGGCCAACTGAAGAGCAGGGGGGGTTTGAAGGGTGCTACTACTACAAAGGCCAACTGAAGAGCGTGTGGGTGCTGGCGCTGCTTCACCAACCTGCCAGCTGCCTGCTTCCGCCGCTCCAATCCCAGGTCACTGTCAGCCTCCACGCTGATGCCCGCGTCCTACCTGCTGCATCCCGCGCGGCCACTCTCACTGAGGGGGCGGCCCTAAACTGGGACTAAACCACCGGCCTGGGGGGCAAATGCCCCCCGTCACCTGGGCCAGTCCGTCCCTGTGCACAGGTTAAGAAGGTGATCACTTATTTATTGGTGGAATCCGCACCATCAGAAGAATGTGGAGCTTTGAGTATTTGGGAGTTTTGTACCTCAGTATTTGTAAGGCCGACTTCACACCACATTGTGATTAGGTCTGGGGCTGTCCGATGTGAATCGGACAGCCCCGGACACGATTTTGACATAATGCAGCGCCTATGGTGTTGGACAGGGCCGGATGGCAGCTATTTGCCATCCGATTTTGTCCCTGTCCGGCAGCATCAGGCTGCAAACGATTTTTGCCCCGGGCACAAAAATGGAGCTTGCATCATTTTTGTGTCCGGGGCGAAAAATTTAAGCAAACCAGATTCTCCCGGTTCCAGCACGATCCAGCACCCCCTAACATGATCCGGCACCCCCTAACATGAGAGTCTATGGGGCGCTAGATCGTGCCGGACCTGACAGAGAGTCTGTCAGGTTCCCAGACGCCGGCTGCTGCAGTTCAGCGTGAGCTCTAACTGAACTTCAGTACCAGGAGCTGTCCCCTGTGAAGAGGTTCAGCACCATTTCAGTAGGGGACAGCACCTGAAGCTGCGCTCTGCAGAATCTGCCTACAAACAGGACTGGAGGGCATATTAACCCTCCGCTTCTATTTGTCCGGACCTGTCAGGCTGTGTCCTGTGCCTCCTACAAAGCACCGGACACAGCCTGACAGGGGAAAAAAAACATGGCGTGAAGCCAGCCTAAGACAAAACCAGGAGCGGATCAATCAGAGGCAATTTTTTTATGCATTTCTCACTCACTCCTGGTTTTGTCTTATAAATACTGAGGTCACCAAATGCTCAACTTGCTTTCTCTGGCAAACCTCTGCATCTCTGCTGCTGTGTCACAGGACATTGAGGGGTTAAACATCTAAGTATTGATATCAGGTAAAACAAATGACCGACCAAAATCCACTCTACCAAGACCAATATTACCAGATAGAAGTCAGAAATACCACCACACCGTGACCAGATCACATACTACCACAACATAGTGCCCAAATAATGCCACATACCAGAAAAATACTGCCACACCATGACGAAAGCACATAATACCACCACATAGTGAACAAATACTACCACATACAAGGTATAAATACTGCCACACCATGAGACCACATATTACGACCACATAGTGACCGAATAATACCATATACAAGGGACAAATACCGTCATGTCATGACTAAAGCACATAATGCCACCACATATAATACTAAATTAACAGAAATTTAAAAAAGCTCTGTATATTGGGTTAGTGTACAGGTAATACAGTCATCACCAGTGACATTATACCCAGGAGTTCAGTATATAGTGTCAGTGAGTGTACAGGTAATGCAATGATCACCATTGACATTATACGCATGAACTCTGTATATTGTGTCAGTGTGTGCGTATAGGTAATACATGTAGCTTCTCCCCCCACGTTCAATGTAGCTTTTCCTCCCCATCCATCCATGTTCCTTCTCCCTCTATTCCCCCATCCATCCATGTACCTTTTCCCTCTATTCCCCCATCCATCCATGTACCTTTTCCCCCATCCACCAAACCATCCATGTACCTTCTTCCCCATCCATCCATCCCATTCTCCCCCTTTTCCATGCCACCCCCATCCATCCCATTCTGCCCCCTTTTCCAGGCAGCCCCATCCATCCCATTCTGCCCCCTTTTCCAGGCCGCCCCATCCATCCATTCATTCATCCATCCCACTCTTTCCCCCCTGGTTGCTATCGTCGGCTGTTACAGCGCCTTACCTGACTCCACACTCCTGATCCCGGCAGCTTCTTCCTCTGCGGCTCCCGGTCTCCCGTTTGCCGGCACCAGGCAGCTTCTTCCTCTGCGGCTCCCAGTCTCCCACTCACCAGCACCAGGCAGCTTTTTCCTCTGCGGATGCCAGTCTCCAGCACCAGGCACCTGGCAGCTTCTTCCTTTGCGGCTGCCGGTCTCTAGGACCCTGCAGAACCAGGCACCAGGCAGCACCACCAGGCACCTGGCAGCACCAGGCACCACTAGGGACCTGGCAGCACTAGGCACCACCAGGCCAGCACCAGCTACCACCAGGAGCCCGGCAGCACCAAGCACAACAAGACACCCAGGGGCCCGGCAGCACCAGGTACCACCAGGGGCCCGGTGGCACCGACCATCACCAGACACCCAGGGGCCCGGCAGCACCAGGCACCAGGGGCCCGGCAGCACAAGGCACAACTAGGCACCCAGGGGTACGGCAGCACCAGGCACCACCAGGATGTCCAGCAGCACCAGGCACCACCAGGCAAGCACCAGCTACCACCAGGAGCCCGACAGCACCAAGCACCACAAGGCACCCAGGGGCCCGGCAGCACCAGGCACCACCAGGGACCCGGCGGCACCAACCATCACCAGACACCCAGGGGCCCGGCAGCACCAGGCACCACCAGGATGTCCAGCAGCACCAGGGGCCCGACAGCACCAGGCAACACCAGGCACCACCAGGGGCCGGAAGCACCAGTCACCACCAGGCACCCAGGGGGCCCAGCAGCACCAGGCACCACCAGGGGCCCGGCAGCACCAGGACCACCAGGAGCACAGCAGCACCAGGCACCACCAGGGGGCCAAGCACAACCAGGGGGCCCAGCACCACAAGGGGGACCCAGCACCACCAGACACCACCAGAGGGGCCCGCACCACCAGGCACCACTAGGGGGACCCGGAACCACCAGGCACCCAGGGGCCCGGCAGCACCAGGCACCACCAGGGGCCCGGCCGCACCAGGCACCACCAGGGGCCTGGCAGCTCCAGGCACCACCAGGCATCCAGGGGGCCCGGCAGCACCAGGCACCACCATGGGCCCGGCAGCACCAGGCACCAACAGGCACCCTGGGGTCCCGTCAGCACCAGGGGCCCGGCACCATCAGGCACCCTGGGGTCCTGGCAGCACCAGGGGCCCTACACCACCAGGCACCCTGGGGGCCTGACACCACCAGGCACCCTGGGGGCCTGACAGCACCAGGCACCCTGGGGGCCCAGCAGCACCAGGCACACTGGGGGCCCAGCAACATCAGGCACCCTGGGGGCCCAGCAGCACCAGGGGCCCAGCACCATCAGGCACCCTGGGGGCCCAGCAGCACCAGGCACCACTAGGGGCCTGGCACCACCAGGCACCACCAGGGGCCTGGAGGCACCAGGCAGCACATGGCACCACCAGGGGCCCGGAAGCACCAGGCACCACCAGGGGCCCAGCATGACCAGACACCCTGGGGGCCCAGCAGCACAAGGCACTCTGGGGGCCCAGCAGCACAAGGCACCACCAGGCACCCTGGGGGCCCAGCAGTACAAGGCACCCTGAGGGCCCAGCAGCACTAGGCACCCTGGGGTCCAGCAGCACAAGGCACCCTGGGGACCCAGCAGCATCAGACACCACCAGGCACTACAAGTATCCCCCTCTCTACTCTCTTTGCAGCAGATCAAAGAGATCAGATAACACAGGATCTCTCAGAGCCCAGCAAGGATTCCTTTTTACAGAAACACATGGAGTCTAGATCAAATCAGGCTAACCTGTAGCTTTCTCCCTCCGTGTCCTGAACAGAACAGTAGCTCCAGAAGTGAAATCACACAGCACTGAGAGCAGAAGGAGAAGGGAGGAGGGTGAAGAGAGCTGCTGAGAGGGAGTGCATAATTACATGGCAGTTTATACAGCAGCCAGACTAATCATCTTTGCTTATAATGGAGATGACTAATCTAGGAGATCCCTGCAGGGTGTGTAGATGCTGATAACATGGATACTACAAAGGGTACAATAATAATTTTACATGTTTTTAAAAGGGCTGCCCATGCACTATTCAAGGGTAATATTAGTATCATACTGAAAAATGACCTGACAGTGTCCCATTAATTTTAAAATTAATTTTGATAAGTAAATCTTGTATTAATAAAATGTTCCGCAATTGTGTCTAGAAAAAAGGTTCCTGTGCTGAAATAAGCTTATAAATGGGCCTCTGCTGTAAACTGTGTAATGGCTTGATCTGACTGTGCAGGGATGTGATTTGATTAAACTATTAGCGCCACCTTGGAAAGCAGGGTTATTAAGGTCAAAATGTGGCAAAAATCAGCAGCAGCAAACCATAACATCCGGCATGGTACTTGCCCTTTATGCCTTGGTGCAGGCCTCCCCTGTGGCAAGTGTACTGTCTGAACATGTGCTTAGCACAGCAGGGGAGTTAATCACAGGTGCATTTGCCTGTCTATACTCAATGAGGACAAGGACAACTTTCATTAAAAAGAAGTTGTAGATTTCTCAGGACTTCAGCCCCTTTCACACTAGTGTTTTGTTCAAATTGCGGCAGATCCGGCAAATTTCCCACATCTGCCACCTAACGGCCGCAATTGCGGCACACTTGTGGCAAGCCCCATACATTGTCTATGGGGCTTGCGGCCAGTGCTGCATGTGCAGTATAGCCGTGGTTCGGGCCGTGTGTTTTTTTTTTCACAGCTGCAACTGCTGCAAGTGCCAGAACCGCGGCTATACCACACTTGCCGCATCTGCTGCAAGCTCCATAGCCAATGCATGGGGCTTACCGCAATTGTGCCACAAGTGCGAACGTTAGGTGGCAGATGCGGTAAATCTGCCAGATCGGCGCAATTTGAACAAAACGCTAGTGTTAAAGGGGGCTTATTCGTACCTTTTGGCTGACTAAACAACTATACCAGCCTCCCGCAGCCAATGGTATACTCTATTTGCCATTCACAATGTTTTGAGCCTCCCAAAATACAATTTCAAAACCAAAAAAGTGGAAAAAATAAATAAAACTAAAAAAAAGGTTGCCTCTCTCCTCCTACACCTCTTTGGGTAAGTTCACACTTACCCGGCGTGTTTGTCGGCGGCAGCTGGCGGGTCCCGCCAGGAAGCTCCGGCGCCGTCCACCAGCTTCCTGGCGGGTATGTGCGGGCGGTATCCGGCGGCTGCCCAGCGGGTTCTCGGCGGCGATTCTGCAGCGGCTGGAAGCAGCACATGATTCTGCTTGCAGCCGCTGCAGAACCGGCCGGTTTTTAGAACATGGTCATTCTTTGCTAACCCGCTGGGAAACCTGCGGGTTAGCAACGGATGACGCTGGGTAACCGCCGGTATGTGCACTGCTTTGGGCGGTGTACATTAGTTTTAATGTTAATCCAAACGCCGGTTTGGATTAACATAAATTTAAATAAAACTAATGTATGCAAAACGGCGGTTTACACAGGTAAACCGCCGAAAACCCGCCCAGTGCGCACATACCCTTTCACTTACACTGCCATGTCCACCACCATCTCCACTTGAACCTCATCTTTCTGGTTCAATCCCTTTTTATTTTTCTATTTTATTTTAAAATTATTTTGGGTCCTCTGTAGGTCAACTGTGAAAACAGTTTTGTAGTGGCCTGTGTATAAATTTAGCGCTCTGTGGTGTAACTCAAGCAATATAGGCTGTCTGGATCAACTCTGAAAACAGGCTCTGTAAGGGCCTATTGGAAAATTATTGCTCTGTGGTTAAACTATGACAATAAAGGCTGTGTGGGTCAACTGTGGAAATAAGCTTGTAAGGGCTTTAATGAAAATTGTTCCTCTGTTGATGAAATCTAATAATCTTGGCTGCCTGGATCAATTCTGAAAAATTCTCTGGAAATCTTGGCTGTGTGGGTCAACTGGGAAAACAGGCAATGAAGGGGCCTTTTTTCAAAAATTTTGCTTGATGAGGGAACTCTGCCTGTGCCAATCTTGGCTGCATGTGCCACTAACTTTCATTAAAATAAACCAGTTGTTAATCACTCAGTCTGTATCTTTGGCTGACTAGACAACTGTACCAGCAGTACCCAGCCATTCATATACTCCAAGATAAGAGAGTCCTGCGGCACACATTCTAAATAAACCTTCTGGCATTTTTGCAAAACTTTAAAAGCATTGTTTTCATAAGCAAAGCATAGCAGAGTGGGAGAGGGAGCTCAGGTGCAATGAACACCGGGAGCTTATGTGGCGCCCCTGCGGGTATTAGCCACAGTATAAGATCATAATAGTTGCACTCACTTAGAAAGCCAAGCCACTGCACTACCACCTTTGGCCAGTAGGGGGAGCTCCAGAGACACCAGAGACTTCCCTAGAGATAAAACACTGGTTGGAGGTAAATTTTCAGACAGTTGGAGCCATGAGCTCAGAGTGACAGGAGCTGCATTGAGTTCCTGAGGACTGGCTGACAATTTCCAGGGCCAAGCCATCGGTCTGAGGAGGAGAAAACTGATAAGAGGAACACTTTCAGAATCGGGTAGCATCATTATCTACCCTAGATAAAAAGCGCAGATACGGATACCGGATCCGTGGCTGCATTAGTTATATACAATACAGCAACCGGAAAAACGTGAGGTAACAACAAGCTTCACAGGGCCAGACACAGCAACATACTAAGAGTTCAGCAGTACTCCCGGAGGGGGTAAGCAGAGAGAGACAAAGGACTCAAGTTGCCTGTTGAGTGGGACCCAGAGAGGACAGATTTGGGCCAGCAGCGAGTCACACACGGCAGCAGGGCCACATAGACAGCGCAAGCAGGAGGTAAAGGACCCGGTGGGGCCTGAGCAACTGAACCCCTATTGCAGACTCCGGAGACGGGACTTGTTGTATTATAGTTTGGTTGAAAGTAAACCAGTTAAACCTCATCTGTGCCTCAGCCTCTGATTTAACAGCTACCATCTATCCAGGATTGGGACCATCACCGCTGAGAGAATTTGCTGTGAATCAAGTAAGTGTCTGTGTCCTTAACATCTCCTCACCATACTTCCATCTTCATCCATCATTAACTTTAACATCACCTGTCCAGGGGACCCTACAGCCCTACCCGGAAAAGGGCTATACCATCTCAGCTGCCTCTCACCATCATCCCCTGGCCAGTACAAGGCAGCGGTGGCCATATATAGCCACATTATTCTGGGTGGCGTCACGACAATAACATCTACAAACTTTATAAATTATATAAACTTCTAAATCCCCTGTAAATACCCCCTTTTAGGAGTGTGCCAGCCTGGGGCCACGGCCTGGGTCCAGCCACCAGTGACTCCCCCAAGGAAAGGGACCCTGCGCCGGGTATCCCGGTCCCCTAAGCTGGGCGGCACACTTACATGGTTTGGTGGCTGGTCCTGAAGAAGAAGTAAGGTTCACTTAAAAGCGTGTCAAAATATACCACCATACTTTAGGCCGGCTTTACACCACGGTTTTTGTGATCCGGGGCTGTTATCGGCGCTGCAGGACAGACCTCCGGGGTGTTCGTGGAGCAGCAGGATGGTTACGCTCCCCATAGGTGGAGCGGGATCCCCGGGGCAGTAGTGGGAGTTATTGATGATTGCAGACAGTCTATGAAGGGAGCAGGACAAGGGCTGCAATAACAGTCACACACACAGGGTTGATCTTGTTGTACCTTAAAGGTGCTGTCACACGCGGCGATCTGGCCTCCGATGTGCAGGTGCACGCTCGCTTCCGACATCGCAGGCCAGCTGTCACACGGCACAACGTTGCCGGTGACGCGGCGGCGATGTGGGCGGAGCCATCGCTCGCTGGGCTGGGCTAAGCCCAGCAAGCGATGGCTCAGAAACACTGCGATATAGGCTGGATCGCGCCGCCAACAGTGTCAGACGGTGCGATCCAGCCTAATCGCTGGTCACAGGTTGACAGGTTTATGAACATGTTCATAAACCTATCAACCTGCGACCAGCGATAATTTGCAGTTGCGTCGCGCTGTCACACAGCGCGACGCACTTGCAATATCGCCCGCGACATCGCTGTGACGTCACTTTTCGGCGATGTCGCGGGCGAAATCGCCACGTGTGACCCCACCTTTACTGATGATATGAGCAAGGTGAAGTCCAGGGTACAGTCCGGATGGTCTGTGAGCAGTTCGAGATCTCCACATCCGAGTAGTTATGAGGCCTCCCTTTTACGCTGTGTGTGTGCTTTAGTCCTGGGCTGTCTGAAGCTAGGCCGTGACCCTTCCTGTGTCCTCACTTGTTGGCAGGTGGTGAGAGCCCTGCTGTTGACACCGCTAGACCCGCTGCAGTCCCTAGCTCTGCTGGGTGTTGTGCCTCAAGTGCTGCACCAGGAGACTCCTGTCTTTACTGTTGGGCTGACTGAACCCGTGCAGTCTCGGACTTCGGTGTTCAGGCTGTCGACGTAGCTCTTCTGGGGCGAACCGGCAAGGCTCCGTTCCCCCTTGCTAATTCGCCTTGACTCTGACCCTCACTCTTGGGTCCCTCACACTGGCTAGGTTCTCTCACTGGCACGGGCCCAACGCAGCACTGTCCACCAGGATGTCTTCCTCAGTACTGCTTCGTACAGACCTGCCTAACTGAATTTATAGGGGACCTTGCCTGAAATCGGCAAGTAGAGCTCCCCCTTCAGGTCTGGGGTGGAAGGTGTTGTGTGAGGGCTTACCTGATGTGGAAATCTTTCCCTGCTGCAGGTGTTCTTAGTTTAAAGAGGCCATGGTTGTTATGTGGGTCAACAGTGAAAACAGGCTCTTAACGGGCCTCTGTTTAAAATTGGTGTTCTGTGGGTGTACTCTGTGTGTCTTAGCTGTGTGGGTCAACAGTTCAAACAGACTCTGTAGGGGCCGTTTTATAAATTTTGGCTCTGTAGTTGAACTCTGCTAATCTTGGCTTTGTGGGTCGACTGTGAAAACAGGCTTTGTAGGAGATTCTTTAATAAAATTGATGCTTAGGCCGGCTTCAGACTGCGTTTGAGATCCGATCCGTAGCTGTCCGCTTGAGGCAGACAGCCGCGGACCGGATCAGCACACAGGACCGGGGGGCTATTATGCCCTCCGATCCTGTGAGAAGCCGCACGCAGCTGCAGTCGCTGACAGGTTAGGACCGTGGCGCCCGCGGTCCTCACCTATCAGCAGCAGGAACTGCATGTGGATGCACACAGGATCGGAGGGCATAATAGCCCCCCGGTCCTGTGTGCTGATCCGGTCCGCGGCTGTCTGCCTCAAGCGGACAGCTACGGATCGGATCTCAACCGCAGTCTGAAGCCGGCCTTAGTGGGGAAGTCTGAAATCTGTCTCTATGAGGTCACTCAAAAAATTGTTATCTAAGTCATTTACTTGCTATGAAACCTCGATTGCTATGGTGACAGAATACTTTTAGTCTAAGTGCCCACTATGCATTTTTGCTGAATTTTTTTGGCTGAGTTTCTGCACCAAAATTGCAGCACACACAGCTTTGTAATGAAAGTCTATGTGATTTTACAAAAGCTACATGTGCGTTTTTGTAGCAAAAATCTCCTGTGTTTTTTTTTATGTCCCTGCAATTAACTTGCCTGTTTTTGGTCTGCGTTTTCCCGATAGACTAACCCTCCCAAAAAAACATCACAAACGCGTGGGTATTCCCACAATGCATTTGTGATGCTTTTTTAAAGTGATTTATACAGCAGAAATGCTGCAATACTCACCCTCCCCAGTGATCCCACGGTGATTCCCAGTGATATCTTTATTCTGAGCACTGGGAGAAGCTATGTGAGTGTCTTGAGGACCTTCGCTACCACATGTGGCCGGTCAACCTGTCAAATGGCCAGCCTTTTATTGGTTGAAATCCACAGGCCTTTCAGCTGTCTGGAAAAAAGATATCACTGATCCCCGTGGGCTCGCTGGAGGATGAGAAAGTGTTTCTGTCTGTCTCTGTGTGTGTCAGTCTGTCTTTGTGTGTCACCTTATTTGTGCTGCATTTTGTGCTGCGTTTGTATGTGCACAAACGCAGTACAGATGCAATAGGTTTGTGCTGCTTTTGCTTCGTTTGTGCACATACAAACGCAGCACTAAGGCTGCCTTCACACTTGCAGATGCATCTGCAGCGTTTTGCAGATGCATCTGCAAGTATCAGCATGCAGACCGCGGTCCCTATGTTTATAATAGGGCGCACCGCGGTCTGAATGCTCTCATTGATTCCTATATGTGAGCCGTAAGCAGGCGTATGCCTGCTGACAGATCACACACTCCCGCCCCGCACCTTGGACGCAACATCTCGCGTCCATAGTGCGGGCGGGAGAGTGTGATCTGTAAGCAGGCATACGCCTGCTTACGGCTCACATATAGGAATCAATGAGAGCATTCACACCACGGCCGTGGTCTGCATGCTGATACTTGCAGATGCATCTGCAAAACGCTGCAGATGCATCTGCAAGTGTGAAGCCAGCCTAAATTGCAAAATAAGCACTGTTGGCAAATAGCCTTATAAGTCATTTCCTTATCCACATTTGTTTGCAGGGTAATTGTCCTGTTCTTCCCCCATTGTGCTTCCTTTGCAGCCCTCTAGTCCTCTCTACGACCATTTTACAGCACAGATGTTCAGGTTCACATGGACTTATATGGGGTTCATGGTCAAGTTTCGGTCAAATTCAGGTCTTTTTTTTTTAAGTCCAGTTGAACCAGAACATCCAGGGGTCTGCTCCTCACTTATTCTTACAGCTTCCTGATTTTACAGCCCCTGATCTGTCAGTCAAGGAGAAAAGCCAAGGAGGAAGAGGATCTGGAAGTATTTTAGTAAACCTACAACATTTCGGCCTCATTTGCATATTAATTAAAAGAGATTCCATTTATTATGCTTACACAGAGCTCAATGAGTGGGCTCTTTTTTTATGCAAAGCCAAAGTTTACACAATTTTCAATCATAATTTTCATTGTATGTCGCTTAGGTGTTTACATGGCAGTCTGCAAACAATAAAAGAAACAAATGTAATTTCTTGTTTTCTACTCTCCTGGGCTAAAAACTTCCCTAATGCCAGAGAAAGTCAGGAACATGGACTTCCCAGGAGAAGGTAAACAGCTTGATAACTATTATTGCAATTAGAAAGTAATTTGTGCTAATGGAAGGTATCCTTCTCTGCGAATGTGCCTGTCTGAAGGAGATGGTTTAGAAAAACGAAAATCAATGCCTAATTCGAGACCACCTGTCACTCCTCCAAATGAGCTGAAGGGCTAAAGATGTGCTCTGCCTCAAAACCGGTCATATTGCACAATACCTGTTTCAGTAATAAAATGTCCATATAGTGAAAACTCTATGGAGATGCATGTGCCCTACTTGTACAATAATTTGTAACTTTTCCACTTTTTACACCAACGAGGCTATCAAGTTTACAATAGATTTGTCATTGTAAAAGACAGAAAATGGCATCAATTGTATTGTGAGACTGCACTTGCTCATTGTAGGTGTTTATTTCATCTTTCATATTTAGGATAGGCCCTCTGTTTTCCCAATGTGTTATTAAAACTAATATTGCCTAGCCCAGTCAATATACGGTATCAAATAAAAAAGTAAGTTATTAAAAATGCTTACCTAGCCTTTTCTGGACTGTATCCTGAGTGGTTTGTGAAATGTCATTACAATTTGCTACATTGGAGTCCAATCCTCCAGTAGGCCTGAGATATGAAGCCAATGGCCTTTGAGCACTGTTCACAGTTTTTAACTTGAAAATGGTTCTTACCAATGAGGTCCAATCCATTTGGGACCTGTTGATGTTTGACCTTTTGTTCGCAAGTGATGGGTACTGTATCTGCACTGTTCATAATTATTTAAAACCATGCTACTGATATCAGTAAAGGAAACTGCAGTGTATACTTTGGTGTGAGCACATGTAACTGTAAAGAAGCCTGAGTTCATAGGAACCCATGAAAAGTTGTCTGTTTTATAACTTGACATGGATGTATTTTTATCCACATAATGGTTCATATGTACTAAAATCATATCCATATGTGGTCCATGTGCTCATTTTTAACATCCACATAACAACGATTTTTAATGTTTCCATTGAAAACACCACTCCATGTTTTCTTAGGGTACCGTCACACTAGGTGACATCGCCGGCGATTTCGGTGGCAATGCAGGGGCGTGGCCTATCGCCGCCGACATCGCCAGTGCATCGCCTAGTGTGACGCGGTGATAATGAGGTGAAATATCACCTCAGAATGATCGACAGGTTTCACAGCAGTGTTGTTAAACCTGGCGATCTGAACAGGGCAATCAGGCATGATCGCCCTGTGTAACGTGGCGACCCGAAATGTTTAACATTGCGGGTTACCAGTCACTGGGTTCCTGGCCAACCCAGCGAGCGGTCGCCGACGCTACTTGCCGGCGAGTTCGCCGGCGAGTTGCCACGTGTGACATCTCACCGGCGATGTTGGCGGGCATGCGCGCACCCGTGATTCCCCGCCGACATCGGGCCTCTTAGTTTTTTTCAGTGCTGCATTGGTACTTAAAATCTAAAATCCCTTCCACTAGTAATGTTCTTATCCAACTTTTACTGATAAAGCTCCTGTCCTATGGCGCATTTCGTGACCGCATCTTCTGGCTGGCTGGAAGTCAGATGTTCCTTCACAAGCTCTCAATGCATCTGTATGAGAACCAGAATGAGGCTCTTATTGACTTGCATTGAAGAGTGCCCTCTGGTTTGCTCAATGATACACTGGAGCAGTTGAGAGGTCACAAACTGCCAAAAGACTTGATATAAAATGAAGACACCGGAGGATGAATATAAGGGGCCCGTTACATGGTGCCACCTCGCTGCTGATGTTGGCGGGGAATCATGGGTGTGCGCATCCCTGCCGACATCGCCGGTGAGATGTCACACGTGGCAACTCGCCGGCGTACTCGCCAGCAAGTAGCGTCGGCGACCGCTCACTGGGTTGCCCAGGAGCCCAGCGACTGGTAACCCGCAATGTTAAACATTGCGGGTCGCCGCGTTACACAGGGCAATCAGGCATGGTCAGGCAACACTGCTGTGAAACCTGGCGATCATTCTGACATGATATTTCGCCTCATTATCGCAGCGTCACACTAGGCGACGCACCGGCAATGTCGGTGGCGATAGGCCATGCCCCTGTATCGATTGAAATCACTGGCGATGTCACCTAGTGTGACGGTACCCTAATGGCCACTTTACACGTCCCGATATCATCGTCCAACTTCAAAAAAAGTAACGTGGTTCGTTCGTTGGTGCCGATATCGTTCGTGCGTTGTGTGGTGTAAATGTGCAAAGCGACACAAGAACGATGCCAGAACGATATCGGGGAAGAATTGCGCAGGCTCTCCAACTGCCCAATATTGGATGGACGATCTGGCAGGATGGTGCTGTGTGACAGCCCAACACCGACTTGGAGAGCAACTTCCCCTATTCGCTCCCATGTTAAATGGTCGTTCCTGGGTCGCTCGTACAAGGGGGCGTAGACATCGCAGTTGTGTTGCCTGCCGATATCTCCCTGTGTAACATCTCCTATGCGATCTTGAATTTCAGCCAAAAAAGTGCGCTCTCCCGTGCCGTTGTATACAATATCGAAACGATGTTGGGACGTATAAAGTGGCCATTAGTGTAGGGTTAGGGAAGCTAGGCCGGTTTCACACTTGCGTTTGTAATGCCCTCCAAGCGCAACATGTTGCATTTTTCTGCATATCAAGAGACTTGGTTTGTAAGCAAGCTTCCTGATGCATAGAAACAATGCATGACAGTGAATGTAATCTCACTGCCATCTGCAGGCAAATACAGCATACGCAGCATTTGTGTTTTTTTTTTCTTACATATGACGAAAGCCAGCTCCTCCCAGGCAATTTTCCGTTCTGGACAGTTCAGTCTCTTTCTCGCTCTAGCCTGTTCCAGGCCGCTTTATAATGGGTTTCAATTGGCGGCAATGCATTCTCATGGGCAAAATTCTGTGAACGCATGCAGATAATTGACTCTGCATTCACAGAAATATGTCTGCGTTTTGGCATGCGTTTCAGCATGTGCATGATACGCTGTGTCCACAGCCTTAGGCTGCTTTCACACTGCCAAATTTTCAATCCATGTCTATCCTTTTCTAAAACGGATAGACACGGATCCGTTATTGTCTTTCATGCAATCCTATGGGCATGGATTGGTCCTTAATTGGCCATCCATGTGTGTTCGTCACAGATCCATTTTGTCTCTCTTTTTAATGCACCCAAAATCGGAAACTACTCCTATTTTGGGCTGACTTGGAAAAAAGCAGACTCAATATGACAGACAGATACGTTTGAATTATAGAGGGTGGTCCAGCGCTAACTCCTTGAATATGGCTCGACAAAGAATGGGCTAAAAGGAATGCGGTTAACACTTCTGCAGGATGTTTATTAAAACATAACACATAAAACTATTAAAAATAAATATAAATCTAATTTATAGACCTGTACAGTCGAATGGTGCTACAAAATTATGTTATGAAGAGGTAGTAAAGTTTCTCTAGAGATAAAAACTATATGTACTAAAGATATTAAAAAATATATAATTATTAGTGATGAGCGAGTACTAAAATGCTCGGGTGCTTGAAGCTCGGACGAGCATCCCAAGGTACTTGTGTACTCGGCCCGAGCACCGGGCCCAATGTTATCCTATGGGAGACCCGAGTATTTTTCTGACATGACCCCCGGCAGCATGGAAAAAGCCTAAAAATGTCACAAAAGTATCAGAACAGTGCTCAAATGACATGGGAACAGCATGGGGAAGACCCCTGGAAGCATTTCAGACCCCAAGGTCACCGATGTCAACAATGTTGTCACACCATTACGCCACTTTTACGGACTGTCAAGAAAACGTTACAAAATGAAACCAAAACGGATTTTCATGGAAAAAATATTAAGGGCTCATACCCAATTGTGAGACAGAGTTGGTGTATGTTAGTTTTTTGGATTGTATCAAAGATTTTTTTTTTTTAAATTGTCTAGCACTCCCATGTCCCTGGGAAGAGACTGTAAATGAAGGCCTCTTTAAATAATGTGCCCATTATAAGGAGGTGTGTGTTTTGTAGCATTGCCCTAGGGCAGGGAAGCCAAAAATTGGGAGGCACTTCAATGCCCCTAGATAGAGGCGTGCATGAGGGCCTTTTTAAAAAATGTGGCCATTGGAAGCAAGTGGGTCTTTTTACTATTGCCCTAGGCATGGAAGCCAAAGATTTGGAGGCACCAAGATGCCACTGCATTGAGGCGTGCATGAGGGCATTTTAAAAAAAATGTGTCCATTGTAAGGCAGTGTGTCTTTTTTAGTATTGCCCTAGGCAGGGAAGCTATAAATTGGAGACACCAATATGCCCCTGGATTAGAGGCGTGCATGAGGCCCTTTTTAAAAAATGTGGCCATTGGAAGTAAGTGGGTCTTTTTTACTATTGCCCTAGGCAGAGAAGCCATAAATTGGAAACACCAATATGCCCCTGGATAGAGGCGTGCATGAGGCCCTTTTTAAAAAATTTGGCCATTGGAAGCAAATGGGTCTTTTTTACTATTGCCCTAGGCAGGAAGCAAGGTTGAGGCACCAAGATGACATTGCATAGAGCGTGCATGAGGGCCTTTTAAAAATGTGGCCATTGAAGCAAGTGGGTCTTTTACTATTGCCCTAGCAGGGAAGCAAAATTGTGAGGCCCTTCAATGCCCCTTGAAATGGAAGAGAGCCTCTAAATATTGTTCCCATTAAAAAGGAGCGGGTCTACTGTACTTGTAATGCCCATTCTGTTTTCATGGACCTAAACATTTACCCCTGGGGGGTATACATGAAAGTATTGCCTAACATTTGAACGGTGAGGGTCATCATCATCATAAATATGATGTAAAAAAAATTATGTTTACGTGGCATCATGAACTACGGTCGCACTGATCATATGATGGTGGCGGATGAGGAGAAGGAGGAGCAGAACAGCAAGTAACCAAAGTAATGAAGTGTGTACCCATGTGTGGGTGTGCGGAGGTGCATGGCAATTTACCGGCACAAATTTTACATTATACTATCATTTGGTGGTGGTGTGGTGAAGTTGGGCCCAATACAACCCTTGTTCATCTTGATCAGAGTCAGCCTGTCCACCTTCATTTACCCTTTTTTGAGGCTGGAGGGGGTTGTAGCTCCAATTTGTATACGTCAAAACAATCAGCATACCCATCTCAGCATTTGTGACTGACCGGTATACCTGCTGTATTGTAATCTCTAATCTGTCATCTCAGTGTCCAGCTAAAAACCATCTTTTGGACACCTTCATTTAGCTGTATACAGGCAGCACAACATTGAAAATGCGCAAGGCCGTGGTACTGGACGTGATGGTGGTGCATGCAGAGGCTGAGGCCATGTGCAAGCTGGAATTGCGACACGACAAACGCCAACATTATCTGGCTCGACCTTTCTTGTCCCAATTTGTAGGGGACCGCAGCAGTACACTAATATTAAACCAAGACCAGTGAAAACAGGTTGTTAGTTGGATAGCGGATAATGCTTCCAGTCAGTTTTGCACCACCACAAGCAGCCTGACTTCCACACGGTCAAGTGTGAGTAGCCATGAGACTGGACCGCACATTTCACACCCTGATCCTCCTTCCTCCCACCATGCCGAGTTCCCTGACCTGGACATAACTGATCACACACTTGGACACTCTGAAGAGCTGTTCACTAGCCATTCATAGATTCTGGCCTTTCGCCAGCTCCAGTTGAAGTGGGTCATGAGGAGATCGTATGTACCGATGCCCAAATATTTGAGCAGCCACGGTCTCATGAAGGCAACGGTGGGAACGTGACTCAACAAGAGGTGGCCGATGAAGAGACACAATTGCCACAAAGTCAGGAGGAGGACGAGGGTGCGGAAGTGGAAGACAACGTGGTGGATGATCCAGTAACTGACCCAACCTGGCAGGAGGACATGCAGAGCGAGGACAGCAGTGCACAGGGGGAGTTAGGCGTAGCATCACAACAGGCCGAAGAAGCAGGGTGGCGTCCGCAGGCAAAAGGCAGGCAACCGTTCCCCGGAACAACAAGACGAGTAATGTTGCCAGTACAACTGCTAGGTCTTCCAGAGTCTGGCTGTTCTTTAAGGTGTCTGCAGATAATTCAAAAAGTTCATTTGCAACACCTGCCATGCCAGCATCAGCAGGGGTAGCAAAACTAGCAGCCTGACCACCACCAGCATGATCAGGCACATGGCAGCAAAGCACCCGACTTTGTGGGATGTACAGCAGAGTACAGAAGCATTGTCTGCAGGTGACACCGCTGCGTCTTCCACTGTTGTGCATGCAAGCCAATCCCCTGTCCATACTGCTGGTGAAGATGCCTCCTGTCCTTCACCTGTACTTGCACAAGCAGAAGTAGCACCATCATCAGCCAGTCCTTGTCCCAGTGCAGCGTTCAGTTATCCATGCCCCAATCTTTGGAACGCAGGCGCAAATACGCTGCCAATGCCGCACATGCCGCAGTTCTAAATGCACACATTTTGCAACTTCTTGCACTGGAAATGTTGCCTTTTAGGCGGTGGAGAGGAAGCATTCCACAACCTGATGGCGGGGGCTGTCCCATGTTACTCGGTCCCTAGCCGACACTATTTTTCCTGGTGTGCCGTCCCCGCATTACATAAGCACGTGTCACAAAACATCATACGTGCCCTTAACAACGCAGTTTCAGGCAAAGTCCACCTAACCACGGACATGTGAACAAGTGCTTGCGGGCAGGGCCGGTACATCTCTCTGACGGCACACTGGGTTAATATTCCGGAAGCCGGGACCCAGTCTGAGCTTGGGACGGAACACGTCCTTCCGACACCAAGGATTGCAGACCCTAACTCAGTCAGGGTTTCACCCACAGTGTACAGCTCCGGAACTTCATGATCCTCACCCTCCTCCTCCTCCTTCACTTCACCCTCCACACCAGCCAAAGCTGGAAGCACTGCAGCAGTGCCTTGGCTAAGCGGCAACAGGCTGTGCTGAAGCTAATATGCGTAGGTGACAAACCCCACAATCCTGAAGAGCTGTGGAAAGCATGAAACAGCAGGCAGATCATTGGCTCACACCGCAGAACCTACAGCTACGCATGGTCGTGTGTGACAATGCCTGGAACCTGGTGGCAACTCTGTGGCGAGGCGAGCTGACACATGTTCCATGCATGGCCCATTTTATTATTATTATTATTTATTTATATAGCGCCATTAGGTTCCATGGGCTTTATATTAGGATAAGGGAGACAAGAACAAGTACACTAAATATAGGCGATCAGGACGTACAGGTACAGGAGGGGCAGGGACCCTGTCCACGAGGGCTCACAGTCTACGAGGGGCGGGTTGGGATACAGTAGGATGGGGGAAGTCAGGTATGGGGCGGTCACCTGGGTCTCATGGCAGGTTGTAGGCTTGACGGAATAGGTGAGTCTTCAGGTGACACTTTAACGTGTTTCGGGCAGGGAGTTCCAGAGTAAGGCAGATGCCCGGAGAAGTCCTGGACTCGGTTGTGCAAAGAGGTGATGAGGGGGGAGCAGAGGAGGAGTTCTTGGGAGGAGCGGAGGTTGCGTGAGGGTAGGTATCGGGAGACCAGGTCGGAGATGTATGGTGGGGCCAAGTTGTGTATGGCTTTGTACGCCAGGGTTAGTGTTTTGAATTGGGATCTCTTGGAGGTGGGGAGCCAGTGAAGGGCTTGGGAGAGGGGGGAGACAGGGGAGTAGCGGGAGGACAGGTACATTAGACGGGAGCAGAATTGAGGATAGACTGGAGAGCTGTGAGGGAGTTAGCCGTGAGGCCATTGAGAAGGAGGTTGCAGTAGTCAAGGCGGGAGATGATAAGAGCATGAATGAGTGTTTTAGCGGTGTCGTGGGTAAGGAAGGACCGGATCCTTGAGATGTTCTTGAGCTGGAGCCGAAGGGATGTGGTGAGGGCCTCGATGTGGGGCTTGAAGGATAGGGAGGAGTCAAGGATTACCTGAGGCACTTGGGGGACTGGGGAGAGGGCGCAGCCTTGACGCTGATGGATAGGTTGGGAAGTGGGGGGGAATTTCTTGGGGGCAAGACTATGAATTCAATTTTGTCCATGTTGAGTCTAAGGAAGCGAGCAAAGAAGAAGGATGAGATGGCGGAAAGGCATTGTGGGATTTTGGAGAGTAGGGAGGTGATGTCGGGGCCGGACAGGTAGAATTGGGTGTCGTCAGCGTAGAGGTGGTACTGGACGCCGTGGGACTCAATAAGTTGCCCTAGGCCGAGATTGTATATGGAGAAAAGAAGGGGTCCCAGGACCAAACCTTGGGGGACTCCGACAGAAAGGGGGTAGGGTGAGGAGGAGGTGTGGGAGTGGAAGACGCTGAAGGTCCGTTCCGCTATGTATGAGGAGATCCAAGAGAGGGTAAGGTGGGTGATGCTGAGGGATTCCAGGATCTGGAGAAGAAGGGAGTGGTCAACCATGTGGTCAACCTCGTGGTTCAGCGGTTTCTTAAATACTACCCGGAGCTGTCTGATCTGCTCGTAAAAGTACGCCGCCTGTGTGCCCAATTTTAGAAAGTCACCTACTGCTTCAGCCGCCCTTGCCAGCTTTCAGCAGGGTTGCACATTCCGTATCACAGACTAGTCTGTGATGTCCCCACGCATTGGAATTCAACACTGCACATGTTGGTCAGGATTTGCGAGCAGAAGAGGGCAGTTGTTGAGTACCAGCATCAACTAGGCCGTCGGTATATGGTTCAAACTCCACACATAAGACCTCGGGAGTGGACATGGATGTCCGATATATATACCGTCCGCCAAAACTTTGAGGACTTCACCAAGATGGTGAGGGGCAATGATGCCATAATTAGCGTCACCATCCCACTTCTCTGTCTTCTAAAATGCTGTCTGCTCAAAATCAGAAACAATGCATTGCAGGGGAACACGATGAGTTGGAGCAATAAACCGTACGGGTGATTACACACAGCACAGCCTCATCTCATCCCAACGTGCATTGGAGGACTATTACGAGGAGGAGGCGGATAAAGAAATGGAGCTACTTTCATGCGAAATTGACAGTAATACATGCACAACCATCTTACCGTCGGATGGCCAGAGGACAGGGGAGAGGAGGAGGAAGATGATGATGATGATGAAGACAGCATGGTCAATCATCCTGTTGTTGAGGACCTGAAGTCTTGCCTGTTAACAGTCTTATGCACATGGCTGACTTTATGTGATGCTGCCTGTCTTGTGACCCTCGCGTTATCAACATCTAGGCGGACACTCATTACTGTTGGTGACACTTTTAGATCAACGCTACAAGGAGAACTTTATTTCTCTTATACGGTGGCTCAAGTGGTGAGCACTGCAGCCTTTTCAGCACTTTGGCTTGAGGTCCTGGGTTCAATTCCCACCAAGGACACAAAGGACAACATCTGCAAGGAGTTTGTATGTTCTCCCCGTGTTTGCGTGGGTTTCCTGCGGGTACTCCGATTTCCTCCCACATTGTAAAGATGTATAGGATATTTAGATTGTGAGCTCCAAGAGAGACAGCATTACTCATGTATACAAAGTGCTATGGAATTAATAGTGCTATATAAATGAATAAATAATAATAATTTCCGAGGCGGAGAGGTCTACAAAAATGCTGCAGTACCAGAAGGCCCTAGTTGCAGAATTAGTCAAAAAATTCACTTCTGAAAACGCTTGCGGCAGAGGTCGCGGTTTGGTGGACAACCAAGGTGTCCGTCCGAGAGAGGCACAAATCAAATCCAGCAGAGGTAGGGGAAAACTCTCAAAGATCTGGGATAGTTTTCTTAGCCCCTCCCATAGCACAGACCCTCAGGTGCAGGGTACTGTCACAAGGACTGCAAAGTTTGTAAAGATGCTGAAGGAGTACCTTGCCGATCGTACGAAAGTGCTCCTAGATTCCTCTGTGCCTTCTAATTATTAGGTATCCAAACTGGACACGTGGCAGTAATTGTCCCTGTCCGCCTTGAAAGTCCTGCCCTGCCGTTAGCGTTTTGACAGTGCGTGTTTTTATTGCCGCAGGTGGAATCATTACAGATAAACGCACCCGCCTGTCAACTGAAAATGCTGACCAGTTGTTTTTGACCTGGATACTGACATTGAAGATTAAATTACAGTAGCTATACTGGTCATACACAAACGCTGACACAAGTATACTGAGTGTTTTTGCGGATACAAATTGTAGCTGCAACCCCCTCCTGCCACACAAAAATGGTAAATTAATGCAGACAAGAGTTTTTTTGTAGCAGGACAATGAGATTATAGATTAGAACATTTTAATGCCGGCAGTTTGAACGGTCAGACACAAACGCTGACGCGTATACCGTGTTTTGGCGTACACTACTTGGGGCTACAAAAAACGGCTGCCGCACAGAAATTTTAAATGAATGCAGATAAGAGTACGTTTTTAGCACGACCCTAAGTTTTGAAATTAAGGCCTTGCAAGTGGACTAGTCAGACACAAACGCTGACTACAATAGCTTGTCTTTTGGCGTATCCTAATTTACGCTGCAACAGACTGTAGCAGCCCTGAGATGCAAATTTAGTGCAGACAAGAGTATGTTTTTAGCAAGACCCTAAGTTTTGAAATTAAGGCCCTGCAGGTGGACTAGTCAGACACAAACGTTGACTACAATAGCGTGTCTTTTGGCGTATCCTAATTTACGCTGCAACAGACTGTAGCAGCCCTGAGATGCAAATTTAGTGCAGACAAGAGTATGTTTTTAGCAAGACCCTAAGTTTTGAAATTAAGACCCTGCAGGTGGACTAGTCAGACACAAACGTTGACTACAATAGCGTGTCTTTTGGCGTATCCTAATTTACGCTGCAACAGACTGTAGCAGCCCTGAGATACAAATTTAGTGCAGACAAGAGTATGTTTTTAGCAAGACCCTAAGTTTTGAAATTAACCTCACTGTAGCATAAATATCCCTTCTTATTTTTATTTGATTTTAGTTTTTATATTTAAAGGTTTCATATCAATGATAAAACAATGGTTTATATAGAAAAGAGATGCACCGGCCGCTACGTCACATCTGGTGCGGTGCATTTTGGGGCCGATCACGTGATCAGCCCCAGTGCATTATGGGCTTGATCACGTGATTGGCCCAGCTCTACGCATGCGCAATGTGCTTATTGAAGCCGGGCCGATCACGTGATCGGCCCCATAATGCACCGCGCTGGATGTGACGTAGCGGCTGGTGCATGATAGGTGTACAGAGGACAGGAGATTACAAATAGAGGGGCGGCGATGAAGAAAGAATAATGCCGCCCAGCGGGGCATGCGCTTCCGGATCAAGGAGTGATGCATGGAGCCTAGCGCCGCCTTTTCAGTCCCCAGCCTCAGGGACTTCTGTAAGTTATGTTATTTTTCTGATCTTTTATAGGGCCCCTTTAGCTCAGACAGGGATACATAGGGAGCAGCTAGGAAGGTGTAGGGACAGGTAGTGATAGTGTAGGGCCTTAAATCTAGGTGACAGGTTCCCTTTAACAGATTTTAATGCAGCTAATAATTCTTCTATTCTAAGTAATGGGTATGCATTCTTGAGTGTAATGCGGTTGATCTGCCGGTAATCTACGCACATCCTCATGGTCACAGCCTTCTTTTTAACTATCACTAAAGGATCTGCCCAGGGGCTACAACTGTCTCTTATTACCCATGCTTGCTTCATCTCTTTGAGCATATCCTTTGCACATTGGTAATGAGCAGGTGGTACGGGTCTATACCTCTCCTTAATGGGTGGATGATCACCTGTGGGTATGTTGTATTCTACCCCTTTTATCTGTCCAAAGTCTATAGGGTGCTTACTGAAGATCTGTTCATACTCCCTTACTACCCGGTATACTCCATGCTTTTGATGGGAGGGTGTAGAACTGGTACACGTAGCTTTGGCACCAATCCTCCAGCTTTCCCTCTGAGCCATTGCCCTCCGCCTGGTTTAACGAGTTCAAGGGTTCAACTGTTGTGATGGCATTGTTATCAACAGTATACAATTTAGCCATGGTAGTATACTTTGGTAGGATCACTTCCTCCTCTCTGCAATTTAGAAGGTGCACTGGTACTCTCCCCAGTATACCTCAACTACTCCTTTGGCCGTCAGTACAGTGGTCCTAATGTCTGAGTACACGGGTTCTACCAGGGCTTGATAGTCTCACCCTCTAGGGCCTATTGCGGCTCTACACCACACAAACATTTCAGTTTTGGGAGGTATCACAATGGGTCGCTTACCCTTGCACTGCCAATTTCTCCTTCAGGCAACTCTACCTGCTGTCTCAACATCAACGCTTTGATTTCTTAAGGACTCGCTGTTGTCCATAATTGGCAGTCTCAGCAATCTGCTGTAAGACAACTATTTACTCTGGAAGACAATTTTCTACCACATTTGTTCCTAGCAGAATAGTTGGATTACGTTTATGCCAGTGAACATCAACAGTTATTATCTCCTGATCTTTTAATTCTACTCTCCCAACTTTAATGGTCATCTCTTTAAACCCAATTTGTGGTACTAGTTTACCATTGCTAGCCAATATGTTAAAGTCATCATCTAGGCCGCAGGTAATGTCTGAATCAGCCCAGTACCGTTTATAAAGGATATACGGCAGAGGTCCCCAACTCCAGGCCTCAAGGGCCACCAACAGTGCAGGTTTTCAGGATTTCCTTAGTATTGCACAGGTGCTAATGTGATCATCTGCACAGGTAATGATTCCAACCCCTGTGCAATACTAAGGAGATCCTGAAAACATGCACTGTTGGCGGCCCTTGAGGCCAGGATTTGGGGACCTCTGATATACGGTATGGAAGTGATCTATGTGATACAGCCAGGGGTAGAAGGGAACTCGGTCACGGATGGACAGGATCCCGGTGCCGTGCCCTGGTGATCAACTGGGTTAGATGTAAATGATGAGTGAGGGATAAAGGGATTATTTACAGGGGATCGTGATGCCACCTGTAGTTCCCGGTAATATGGTACTGGCGCTGCCAGCCGGCCACTGAGGTGATGGTTGGGGCAGCAAAGTGTGGTACAGCTCCCCACAGGTGGAGCTTTACCTCAGGGCAGCAAAGAAGAAAGATGGTGAGGGAGAGCAGTGATGAAGATGGTGCTGCAGTTCTTACCCCTCTGCTGAGCTGCTGGTGATACTGAGCCCTCCAGGCTGCGGCGGGAAGAATAACGGAAACCAGTTCAAGTTTAACTCCACTTTACTCGGTACCGGCTGATGGCACATACAAGACACGGTGCAGTTTGGTTTACAGGGTGGATGTTGCCAGCTCAGGGTCCCCCTTATGGAGTCTCTAGATGTCCTCTCTCAAGTCTTTCAGGGTCTAATCTGTTTTCTTCTGTCTTTTTCACCCTCGCAGAGCTCTCCCGCCAGTCCTACGGTCTGTGTCTAGAAGACAAGGTCTGTGCTCTACCGGTCCGGACGGTGCCCAAGGATTAAAGCCCCTCCACCGGAATTCTGCCTGTCCCTTTTAGTGTCTTCTAGTGTCCTGAACCGGTTCTTAGTCCTGAGGGGCGAGGTATCTTGTGGCGCTGTCAGCAACCCGTTTCTATGGGCCTGCAGCTCGTCAGTTTTGCGGTCAGGGCTAAACTCCTGGCCGCCTCGGCTTTCCGTGTTGCCGGTGCTCCCTCAACGTGACCAGCCGGCTCCTACCAGTCCTGGTTCGTTACCTTCTGTTCTGGGCCCCCACTTGAAGATGGGGCTCCCTCCTGTTGGCAGTGCAGTCAGGCCTGTCCTTCCTGACTGCCTTCCCAGCACTAACTAACTGTCAACTGTCACTCTCTTCTGCATCTACCCCTAGGCTCCAACTCCTTTTGGGACCCACCAAAGTACTGGTTTCCCCTATTCTAGTGGTCTATTCCTAGGTGTGTGCACCTTTAGACTCCACAGGTTTACCCCTGAACTAGCAACTTACAAAGGATATCACATTTTAATATAAAGTGCAATACTACCCTGTGGCTCTTAGCCGCAGGGGTGCCACATATGAGCCGGTGTCCAGCAGAGCGTTCAGGGGAATACCATCCAGACGACAGGTATGATTGGACGTCTTCCCAAGTACCTGTCCTGTCAACTTGGTGGACCTTGTGAGTATAATCCTGGGGGGTGGCCCGCATCCACAGGGGATCCTCATTTAAAATACATTCCCTGGCAAAGTGACCTGGCTCTCCACAGCGGCAACAAATGGGCTGTCCATTGCGGTCGCTGGGTCGTCCTCAGCTCGCTGGATACCTCCTTGGGACATCCTCTCTGCTTGTAGCCAACTCAATCTTCTCCATGGCCTTGGGTCCACGCAGCTCCTGCATCACTCTGGCCATCTTAGCTACAGTTTTGGTGAGGGCTTCAATCTTTTGGTCAAGAGCCTTATTGGTGATGGGCTCCTGAGGTTTAGCACTAGCCCCTGACATGGCTGGTGGGATTTGCACTCCCGGTTGCTGGTATGCTGTAGCTAAGCATTGAGCAGAGTTTATATACTCCGGTGTCCCGCTTTCTTCTTGAGTGAGCACGGAGTTGCTCAGTCTCCCAGGTGTGTTCCTTCTCCTTTCCTCAGACCCTAGCCTTAGGTCTGGAACTTAGCTAGTGACTCTGGGATGAGCTTAGCATGGCTCTTTTGCACCCAGGTCCTCTTCACAGTACTGCTCCGTACTGCACTAACTAACCCCTCCGTAGACCAGAATATATAGGGAAGCTCACCCTGAATCCGGTATTGGTCTCCCCTTTCTGGCCTGGAGGTGTGAGAGTTGTGTGTGTTTTGCCTGAAGAGAAGACCCTTTTGTTGCTCTCTCATGGCACCACCAACCGGGGGCAGTGATGACACTTTGCGCTTTGACCCAGGGGTGCCACACTCTGCCTGCCTGCCTGCCACTATGTTTTTAACGGATTCCCCAGGCTCAGGGCAGACGCAAGTCTGACCCTAGCCTTAATATGCTTTTTTTCACATGGGCCTAATGTCTGTTTATATGGATTGTGTCTTTGACTTACAGTATGCTCTCCATGTTCATGCTACTACCAAACTGAACATGAACCAAAAATACTTTAGTCTAAGGTTCGCTTTAGGCTGGTTTCAGAAGGCACAATAGTAGCAAATGGTAATGTTAATACTGTATTAAAGCATACTACCCTAGAAATGCACCTGTTTTGTCAGGAAGTACAATAATTTATTAAATGTCTGCACTTTCCTGAACCATGTAAAAGTTCTTCCGCAAACTTTGTTGGACAATGAACACTGTTATATCAGGGTGCGCTATAAGAATTAAATCCCACATCTGGCACTAAGAAGGCCGATCTCAACAACACATGTATCTCTTTGAGTAGAACATAGTGTGCAACAATGAGCAATGAGATGAATAGTTCAATGCCATGTGGCCTTACATTTACCATTTGCTGTAACTTTTACAATTCATCTTTTTGTTTCCTTTCACAGTATGATTCACAACAGTTCTTTGCTTTTATCCCAGGAACTCCCCTCATGGAAGAGAGAACATTGATCAAACAAACCTAAACCATGCTGGATTCCTACTAAAATGATCAATAGGTCTCATGAAAGAGCTGCAAGGTTAGATTTCCATGGCTTTTGGCAAATAATATGGTGAATGCTGCATGATCAAAACTTCAGAAAGAAGGCTTATCCTTTCTGTTATTAAAAAATCTGGTAGAAGGAAGAACATAGGAGCCACCGCACGCCTTCAAAAGGCTTGTTAAGTTTTATCAGTATTTTATTATCGCTGGGCTACAATTTAATAGCTTGTGCCATCTGGCTACAGAACACAGAATGAAAGCCAATATATTCCTTTCTGCATTACTGTATTGAGCTAAGTGAAATACATACTGATTGAGGTCTCATGTTCAGATTTTGGGTTCTGCGGTTGTTTAATAAAATTATGAATAGAATAAACATTGTGAAATCTGGTCTGCTGGAATGAAATTTTATATATCCAGCAAACATACTAAAACTGTAGAAATAAAACTATATCAAGGTTATCAATCAGTTTTCAATAAAGACAAGCATAGATCAGGGAAGTAGATACCCACTATAATTCTCTCCATGCTCCAACTTCTATTTTCACAGTTTACTTTACATATTCAGAAGGAATTTGAAATTACGTATACATTCAGGATCATTCACTCCTTCCTTATAGGTTTTAATTTTAAAGGAGCTGAACTAAGTTTGGATGTTTTTTCCTATCCATACGATAGGATACTACTTCCCAAATGTAGGGACCGACTAGCGGGATGCCAAACAATTCTAAAAACTGGGTCTGTGAAAAGTCCTGTGTGTGGTGGTCGATTAAAGTGAAGTGTTCCCTCCAGATTGCCTTAGGGCATGTGCAGACGATCCAGAGACACTGCATCCTGACCTGACAGAAGAGCTGCCCTGTACCCACGATCCAATTTCAACGTAAGGCAGCTTCTCCCTGCATTCACCCGCTGGAAATTGCATCCGACTCTGCAGCATTAAATTAAGATCCTGCGGAGATGTGGAAGTGTGGCAACACGCACACACGGAGAAACGAGGAGGCCATGGTGTAACATCCATAGAGGTAGAATACGTGGCTAAGAGGGCCAAACACTCCATGACGGCACCAGTGCAGGTGGCAGACAGACTGGGCTGGCAGACTGGTCAGTCGCCCAGGGCCCCCACTTCTGGAGGGCTCCCAGCATGCCAGTCATAAATGACATTGTAATATTTACACAAGCTCTGTACTATTAATATAGTTTGCGCGATTACAGCGCATTCATGTCCTCATGAAGACTCACCAAAGGTCCTGCATGCACTGCACTGCACTGCTGGAGTCCTCAGCACCAGGACTGAGCCACAGGAGAGGAAGGAAGTGCTTCTCAGCCCTGGCACTGACATGTACATTATACCATATGGATAACTATGTTGGTCCCATTACTATATGGAAGGCTATGTAGAGCCATTATAATATTTGGATAGCTTTTCGAGGACATTATAATATTTGGAGGGCTATGAGGTAGCTTTTATACTTTATGGAAGGCAGTGTAGCGCTCATTATACTGTATGCAAGCAATTATACAATGTGAAGGTGTGTGTGGTATCCATCATACTGTGTAGAGGCCACTATGCTATGTGGAGTGATAGTAGGGGCCATTAAACTATATGAAGGCCCATTATACTGTATGAATGGCTGTGTGGGGGTCACAGTTGGGGATTTTCTGTACTGGGGCAGTTGTCATTGTAGTTGAGGGGGCACATACTGTGTGTGTGGAGGGTCCTATGGAGGAATTCATTGTGGGAGCTGACAAATATTATATTATTTTTTATTTGGGTGGTCCAATTAGAAATTCTGCTATAAGGCCCCATGATTTCTATGTACGCACCTGTGCAGAGGGGAGAAAGTGAGCATGGGATTTCTAGAAATTCCATACACTATGCTGATACTGTACAACGCAGCATTTTGTACACAGTGGTAATACGCTGCATCCAAAGCACTGCTATTCCAGATCGTGTGCATGCACCCTTAATGGCCCCTTTACACGCCGCTACGGAAAGGTAGAAACCGGCAGGTATCAGAGACAATTGTACCTGATACCTTGTAAACACCGAGCAGTAGCGGCGTGTAATTCAGGTTGAAAGACAGGTATCCAAAGAGACAGGAAGGAACAACCTGAATTACATGCCGCTACTGCGCGGTCTTTACAAGGTATCAGGTACAATTGTCTCTGATACCTGCCGGTTTCTACCTTTCCGTAGCGGCGTGTAAAGGGGCCATAAAGGAGAACTGTCAGGTCAAAAATCCATATATAACTGCTATCATTTTTTAATTCCTTTCTCTCAGCTCTCTCTATTTATGTATTTCTATTATTTATATTCCCCTCCTATTCTCTGTAAACTTTAAATAGATTCATTCCATCTGTCACTCAAAGTGAATGATCCACTTAGTTCCCTGCTGTCCCCTCCCCATAGATGTATATGCATGTCACATATTCACAGCACAGCACAGGAGATCAGTGGGGGGATGCATCCTGTTCTCTACTCTCTTTGCAGCAAAACCAAGAGATCAGATAAACACAGGGTCTCTCAGAGCCCTGCAAGGATTCCTTTTTACAGAAACAAATGGAGTCTAGATCAGATCAGACAGACCTGTAGCTTTCTCCCTCCGTGTCCTGAACAGAACAGTAGCTCCAGAAGTGAAACCACACAGCACTGAGAGCAGAGGAAGCAGGGAGGAGGGAAGAGAGAGCTGCTGAGAGGGGGTGCATAATTAGATGACAGTTTATACAGCAGCCGGACTAATAGTCTTTGCTTATAATGGAGAGGATTAATCTAGGAGATCCCTGCAGGGTATGTAAATGCTGTTAACATGGAAACTGCAAAGGGTACAATAATGATTTTACATGTTTTTAAAAGGGCTGCCCAGGCACTATTGAAGGGTAATATTAGTATCATACTGAAAAATGACCTCACAGTGTCCCTTTAAAGGTACCGTCACACGCCGCAATCTCGCCTAGAAATCAAAAAGGCGATATGTCACCCCGGAGCAATCGCCGTGAAATTGCCTCACGGTTGCTGCGTGTGATTTGGGAATTTCACGGTGATAAATCGCCCCTCGGCCATCGCCTAATTCCTGAACAGTGCTCAGTAATCATCCGCAATCGTTAAGGTGATATTTCCGTGTTGTGGCGTGTGACAGGGAGATAATGACGGAAAGAGCGTTGCCTATTTCCCGTAGACGTGCCTCAGCGTGCTGTAGTCCGCGCCCCGTCTGAGTTGATTGGTGTGGGCTACGGTGTTCCCATTGGCTGTCAATTGACACCGCGCCATATTTGAAGAGCTGTCCGTTCAGTACCACACACAAGTCAGCTACACAAACGTCTGCAAGCTCAGTGCAAACTCTGATAGACAATGGCGTCATGTATCCCAGAGCAGGCTGTCCAATGAGCGTGTATGGGGCACAGTATAAACCACTGTGAAACACCTATATCCTCACCGCGCTGAACATGTACGCCCACATTGCCTTTGAGAATTAGGCAAGATTGGTGCTGCTATAGGGGAGGCGATTTCCGGAGCGACACATCGCCGTAGCTTCAGGGCGAAATTGGGTGTGTGATGTCGCCAAAGGCGATCTGAGCCGACCACGAAAAACGTGAGTGCGCACGTTAGATCGCCACATATCGCCAGCCAAGATTGCGGCATGTGAAGGTACCTTAAAGAACCTCAGCATATCTGTTGGAGATTCATAGACCATGTTTGTGCATGCTGCTTTATATCCAGATGAAAGGTGACACTGGCATGCTTTCATTATAAGATGAATATACAATGGCAAGCCTGTCAAATTGCCAGAATATGTGAGAAAGTTTTCCATACGTTGGAAAATAAACGGTGTGGGCAAAATTATCTGTTTCTGGTTAGAAATGTCATAAATTGAAAATTTCAATGAAAATGGCTTGCTTTGATAACCTTTGAATTTACTTAAAAGGTTGGAATTTGTTCCTTTTTTAAAGCGTAACCATTTACATTTTTATCTAATAATAATGTAGGGCAAGCTATTTTAATAAACTTTCAATTATACTTTATGAATGAAATCTAGAAGAAAACCTTTCAAAAACCTTCTAGAAGATGTCCCCTTAGGGTTTGGACACACTCTCCGACTTACATGCGAGTCTCTCGGACGAGACTCGGAACAGGCTGGAGCAGTGACCCTGAATGGCCTCTCCCTGTCTGGATGGGAAATAAGAGCTGCTTGTGTTTCTGTGTAGCATCGCATTCCCTGTCCAGAGAGAGAGAGGCCGTTCAGGGTCACTGCTCCAGCCTATTCCGAGTCTCGTCCATCAAACTCGGATGAGTATGTCCGAGCCCTTAGGCTGTTTCTAAACTCAACATATGCTCGTTGTCAGGGAAATCCATATTCAGCTCCACACACACTGAATGCAGCCTTATAAGGGTGGGGACAGAGCCTATACAGCGTGCCTGCCTACAGCTGATGTGGTGTACCTGTATCTCAGTTTATCTCAGGCTATGTCACAGTGCTGATCTGTCTGGTTGTCAGTGCAAGCTCCTCTGATCTGTTATCTGTCTACACTGCAGTCACATTGGTTCTGCTCTGTGCTATCAGCTGATGGCCCCCACACAACTACTGAGCTCTGATCTGTCTTCTCTTTTCTCAGGAGCTGTGTGGGGGCTATCAGCTGATTGCACAAGGGCAGAGCCAATGTGACTGCAGAGGAGCCAAATACCTGATCAGACAAGCTTCTGCTAACAACCTGACTGAGCTCAGCACTGTCCCTTATCCTGGTGTAAACTGCAGATACACTGACACCACATCAGCTATAGCCAGGCACGCTGTATAGGCTCAACCCCACCCTTATAAGGCCGTATTCAGTGTGTGGAACTGAATACAGGTTTCCCTAACAATGAGCATATGTCAGGTTTAGAAATAGCCTAGTGGGGACATCTTCAAGAAGGTTTTTGAAAGGTTTTCTTTCATATTTCACTTATAAAGAATATTTGAAATTTTATTAAAATCGCTTGCTCTACATTATTATTACTGTAGATAAAAATTTAAATGTAGGTTAAACCTTAATTATACAATGATGGAAACATTTTGATCTAGATTTCCTAAAATTATCGTACAGAGGGCTGTCATGCCACCTATGGCTTGCTTACCAATATAGTGAAGGTCAGAGGATTTTATCCAAACAGGCATCCATTTGCTGACAGCACTGCTGTGTTTTGCAATTGCTGTAACAGGAGGACAGGAAGCACAGAATAAATCCAAGATTCAATAAACTGTGTTAATGAAGCATCTGCTCATCATGTATACTGTATATCAGGTTCTACAGCATGCCAAATTCACAGTTATCTTCTCATGTGCATTATGTTTGTCATCATTGGGTATAATAAATAAAAAAATGACCCAGTCAGTAGAGATAACTCTGATATGTTATCTATTTCATGCCTTTTTTTAATATAATTTACCAATAACTATCAATAAATGTATGTCCGGCCACTTGCTCATTCCATTCAGGCTTTTAAATCTACTGCTAGAGATGCACTATAATATAAGATTATGATGACCAGTGCTGTCAAGAGAAACACTAACTTTTGACCTGGACAGGCAGGAGTAAAGTGGAGTTTCCATGTGACTTAATTGTCAGTCAACATACGAACATCAGTATCAGAGAAGGATGAGATTATTGTAAATATGTCACACACAAAGAGAAGGTTTAGGAATCTGTCAGCCTGCCCATAAGGCTCTGTTTAAGAGCTGCAGATAGAATCGAATAGCCCGAAGTTCTCTAGATGGGGAGTGGAAGGGTGGCTGTGCAATGTTTTTAATTTAGGAGAAAGTCAGGGGCATAACTACGACAGGTCCAAAAAGTCCCTTTAGCCTATAGAAAAGACTAATGCTAATAAGGATTTGTAATAATTGGGGGCCCTGTTGGAGCTTTTGCATAGGGGTCAATGAGATTCAAGTTACACCACTGGAGAAAGTCCCAGGGTGTCCCGGTAATGCTAGGCAAGGGACATTGATATCCTGGTAGTGGGCTTCAGGCAAATGGTGCTGGAGGCGGTGCATGCATAGATTAAGATCTCGACTCCTAAGTAAACCAGGATCTACATCTGTGCATGCCACATCTCTGGCACCATTTCCCCAAAGCTCACTGTCAGTGGTGTGATGCAGGAGCCATTGATCTCCCAGCAGTGGGCTTCAGGAAAATGGCGCTGAACATGGTGCATGTGCAGATTGAGATCTTGACTTGTCATTAAACCGAGATCACAATATGTGCATGCGCCACCTTCAGCACCATTTCCATGAATCCCATGGCCGGGACATCAATGGCTTCGGATGATTGGTTGTGAATTTACTAACATCTATATAATGTCATTCCCCTGGTCTTTTGTAACCCCCACCTGATGAAGATGGCGTGCCACCATTGAAACGTGTTGTGGAATAAAAGCTGAGTGTAATTAATAACCCCCTGGGTCCTCCTGTATCAGCGCTCCTAAAAACACGATTTTTTTCTGCACATATATCAATGGCTTCTGTGTCACACCACAAGAACACCCCCTCTTCCCAGCCCAGGGCCCGCAGCATCACCCCACCCCTGCAACCGTCACTGGCTTCCTACAGTGGCAACCCTTCCACCCTTGAACAGACAAGCTACATTTGGACTATAAGGTGCACTTATTTTCCTCCAAAATATTTTCGGGAACAAGGGGTCTTACAGTCTGCAAATGACAGTAAGTTAATGTAATATGATATGTTAATGTACAACGCCAATTACAAAAAAGTTGTACTCTGTGTAAAATGTAAAGAAAACAAGAATGCAATAATTAAAAGATCTTTTATAAACATATCTTATTCACAAAAGAACAAAGATCAGAGGCTGAAAGATAAACATGTTTCCATTTCATTTGAATAAATGTACTTGTTTAGAAATAGATGACAGCAAAATATATTTAAAAAAGGTAGGACAATGCTAACAAAAGGCTGGAAAAACAGGTGGTACTACTAATAAACAGCTTGGGGGTGAATTTTCATGTCATGTGACTATGTATGAATAGTGTAACAAGGTGGTTTTCTCAAGCATCACCAACTGTCATGGCAGCATCGGGGTCTGAGAAATCACTAGTTTCCTGCACACTTCTGCTAACTTTACTAATTGGTTTTGATCAGTGCAGGGAGACATGAAAATTGACACTAAAGCTATTTGCTCTCTGGCAGGTTAGCAACTCCTTTAGTCATGGTGGGTTTACACGCTTCAATATCGTTGCGATATCGCAACTCAATGGAGCGGGAGCGCGCAATTAGTGCACGTTTCTCCCGCATCGCATTGGATGTTTACACGCTGCGATATCGGAATACAACGTCCGTGCGATGTCTACGCCCCCCAACCCAGGATCGCACACTTAACATGGGAGTGAATGGGTGACGTTTCAAATCGCATCGTAGTTGTGCGTTTACACAGCATGATCCGACTCCAATCTCCCTTCAATATCGGGGCATTGAATAGCACGCTCATTCAATCCCCGATATCGCATTGACATCGTTCCTGCATCGTATTGGACGTTCACACCATACAACGCAGGCACGATGTCGGCTCCAACGATTGAACCACGTGACTTTTGATTGAAATCGTACTACGATATCGCAACATCTAAACCCGCCATTACAGTTGTGGGATAACCATTCATATTTACCCTACTCTTATATTGGCTGCCTGGACTGTTCATATAGTAACAGCTATAGCTTGTCTCTCCTAAAAAGAGGTGGAGTCTTTCAGACGTAACAGGAGGTTGCTTCTGGGGTTGCTGTGTCCAGTTTGGTATATTCCTTTCCTTCGTTATTGCATTTCAGTATAGTTTCTTTGCCCGATTGGCTTTACTCCTTTTGTTCCATTCTGTTGTTCTTGCTTTAGTTTAGTTAGATTGTGTTTCTGTTTTCCCCTGTAAGTATTTCCTGTGTTTCCTCTTGCTCCATTTTTCCCCAGGTGGGGGGAATCAGTTTAGCATTGTTCAGGATCATAGCAATGTATGAAACCCTGGCGTCCCCATCATCAGGAATAATCCTGTGGAAAGGGATATCCTAGGGTCCCTACAGCTTGAGGGATATTGTAGGAGTTCATAGTCCCATAATAATAATAATAATAATAAAGCTTTATTTATATAGTGCCAACATATTCCGCAGCGCTTTACAATGCAGGGTACAGAAAATATACAGTAAGTAATTACAGTAGAGAACAAATACAGTAGAATAATTGGATACAAAACAATAGGCATAGAATCAATGTAATAAAGAAAATACAAAGAAAATACAATAAAGCAAGAAATGAAGGTGACCCTGCTCAAAAGAGCTTACAATCTACAACGGGATAGGGGTTGCACAAGGTACAGGGGCTTATTGCACTGATGGTCCAGACATCTTGAGGAAATGGGGCATAGAACTAAGCTTACATGGATGGTCATTATACAGTCTGTGTAGAGCTTTTTGGTTTGGTGGAGTTTGTAGAAGAGTAATGTCCAGAGGGATAGCCCATTCACTGTCTACAGTACAAAGGACTTCTATTAGGGAGTATGATAGGCCGCCTTAAAAAGATGTGTTTTTAGGAATCGTCTGAAGCCATGCAAGTTGTGGATAGTCCTGATTTCTTTGGGTAAAGCATTCCAGAGGTTTGGTGCAGCTCTGGAGAAATCTTGGAGCCGGGAGTGGGAGGATCGGATTAGTGCAGATGTTAGTCGAAGGTCATTTGAGGAACGTAGAGAACGGGTGGGGTGATAGACAGAGATGAGGGAGGAGAGGTAGGGGGGTGCTGCACTGTGAAGAGCTTTGTGGGTGAGAACAAGCAATTTGAATTTGATCCTGTAGTATACGGGCAGCCAGTGCAATGACTGGCACAGAGCAGAGGCATCTGAGTAACGATTGGCCAGATGGGTGATCCTGGCTGCTGCATTAAGGATGGACTGGAGAGGAGAAAGTCTGGTGAGGGGGAGGCAGCTTAATAGAGAATTGCAATAGTCAAGGCGGGAATGGATTAGGGCCACGGTGAGGGTTTTTGTTGTTTCCATGGTGAGAAAGGGGCGGACTCTAGAGATATTCTTCAGGTGTAAGCGACAGGAGCGGACGAGAGATTGTGTGTGGGAGGAGAAGGAGAGATCGGTGTCAAACATAACACCCAGACAGCGAGCCTGCTGCCTAGGCGTTATCGTGGTGCCACAAACTGAGAGAGAGATGTCCGATTTAGGGAGGTTGGTGGATGGGGGGAGCAGAAGTAGTTCACTTTTGGAAAGGTTTAGTTTCAAATAGAGAGTGGACATGATATTGGAATCTGCAGCTAGACAGTCATTGGTGTTCTTTAATACCGCAGGGGTAAGGTCAGGGGCTGAAGTGTATAGTTGTGTGTCATCAGCATAAAGATGGTACTGAAAGCCAAATCTGCTGATAGTGCGTCCAATCGGGGCTGTGTAGAGAGAAAAGAGGAGAGGGCCAAGGACTGAACCCTGAGGGACTCCAATAGTGAGAGGAAGAGGGGAAGAAGTGGAGCCAGCAAAAGATACACTGAAAGAGCGGTCAGAAAGATAGGAGGAGAGCCAGGAGAGAGCAGTGTCCTTTATGCCAATGGAGAGCAGCATAGAGAGTAGGAGATGATGGTCGACAGTGTCAAAAGCTGCAGAGAGGTCAAGAAGAATAAGCAGAGAGTGCTCACCATTACGTTTTGCTGTCAGAAGGTCATTGGTCACTTTGATGAGGGCAGTTTCTGTAGAGTGAAGGGGGCGGAAACCAGACTGTAATGGATCTAGAAGAGAGTGAGCGGTGAGGTAACGGGTGAGGCGGGAATAGACCAGGCGCTCCAACAGTTTAGAGATGAAGGGGAGATTGGAGACTGATCTGTAGTTATTTGTGCAGGTTGGGTCGAGAGTGGTTTTCTTTAATAATGGGGTAATGATCGACTGTTTGAAGGAGGAGGGGAAGATGCCAGAAGAGAGGGAGAGATTGAAGATTTTGGTTAGATGAGTGGTGACGACTGGAGAGAGGGACTGGAGCAGGTGTGAGGGAATGGGGTCAGTAGTGCATGTGGTGGGACGAGAGGAAGAAAGGAGCCTGGAGACTTCTTCTTCTGTGACTGGGTCAAATGTGGAGAGTGAACCGGAGGAGGTGTGGGGAAGAATGGGGGTGGCAGCGCTTGGAGGCTGAGAGCTGATTTCCTGGCGGATGTTGTCTATTTTCTCCATGAAGTAGGAAGCCAGGTCATCAGCACAGAGGTCAGTGATGGGGGCCTGCACTTTAGGACTCAGGAGAGAGTGAAAAGAGTCAAAGAGTTTTTTTGGATTGTTGGATAGTGAGGAGACCAGGGTGGTGAAGTAGGTCTGTTTGGCAAGGTGAAGGGCAGAGTTGTAAGTTTTGAGCATGAATTTATAGTGGATAAAGTCTCCTGGTGAGCGAGTTTTCCTCCATAGACGTTCAGCACTCCTAGAACATCGCTGGAGGAATAGAGTTTGTGGTGTGAGCCAGGGCTGTTTTGTTCTATGTTTGGTGGTTCTGAGGGTGAGGGGCGCTACTTGGTCCAGGGAGCTTCTGAGAGAGTCATTGTAGTGATTTACTGCCTGATCTGGACAGGAGATTGAAGAGTTTGGGGACAGTGATGAGATGAGGGAATCTGTGAGTGCATGAGGGTTAATGGCCTGTAGATTTCTGGATGTGTGATAGGTAGGATTGGGCTGTGGTGGCCGAGGGTTAGTGAGTGAGAAGGAGAGAATGTTGTGGTCAGAGAGAAGAGTTGAGTTATCCAAGGGGGAGGATGAGCAGAGCCGGGTAAAGACCAGGTCAAGGGTGTTACCGTCTTCGTGCGGCTCACAGGTTGAGAGCTGTGAGAGGCCGAGAGAAGTAGTAAAAGATAGGAGCTGGGATGCAGATGAGGAGATGGGGCTGTTTATAGGAATGTTAAAGTCTCCCAGAATAAGGGTTGGTAAATCTGAGGACATGAAATGCGGGAGCCACGCGGAGAAGTGGTCGAGGAACTGGGTGGGTGACCCATGCTATCTTCCAGTCACACCATGACAAACAGCATATATTAGAGAGGCAGAGTCTCTCAGAAGCAAAGACAGTCAAATGTTCATGATCTATTGTCTTTAAATCAGTACTTCATGAAAAACAGGCATAATTCATAAAAATCACTGCATGGTCTCGGGAATACTTCCAGAAATCTTTGTCAACACAGTTGACCATACAATCCACAAAAGCAAGTTAAATCTTTATCATGCAAAGAAGAATCCATATATCAGCTCAATCCAAAATTACTGCTGTCTACTCTGAGTCAAAGCCCCTTTAAAATGGAGCAAGGCAGTACAAAATAAATATAAAAGTTAACTTTTACTAGTAAGTTAAAAGGGGCTACTAAAGTCCTCAGACTAACAACATATATTCATACGACAAATAAAAATAAACACAAAAGAATTCTTCACAGGATTGATAATGGGTGGGTCTCATAGAGGCCTGACATTATTAATCTGGGTTTAATGACAAGCTGTCTAGTATTAGCTGTCGTTAACCACTTCTATCACCCTGATGTCACTGTGCGGCGCCCCTGCGGACTGGAGGCAACAGAAAGGTACAGCAGCTGGAACAGGTAAGCTAGCCACCCCACACCAACACCCAACACATCCCCCAATCCCTAGACCTAGTACTCCATGTCAGGCAAGGGCTAGTGGGGGAGCTGAGTGGAGGGTGGAGATAAGGTAGAGAACCCAGGAAGGGGTTGGAGGAACTAGATTAAAAACCTAGGAACACTAAGTTGGGAGGGCTCGAGGAGTGAGCACAGGTTCATGTTCCTGGCGAGCTTTGGAAAGAGAAGGGACCAAACTCCCAAGCCGAGACACCTGAAAGCCTGACAGACTGTGAGTGGAGAGTGGAAGAACCCAGACCCGGCGACCTGTGCCTCCGTATGACTAGTCCGGGTCCCAGGCAGCCTCCCGTGGGAAGGAAGAATAGGTCCACGGTGTGTCCAGAGCAACGGGGACACCGGGGGACCGAGTCAAAGCCAGGGTGCTGGCCCTGTTGAGATGGCCAGGAGCTGTATGCCCCAACCACAGATTAACCGGCGGGGTGAAGGGACTTCATGCCCGGACCTAGCCTCCGGTGCAGCAAAGGAAAGACCATCAAGTAGGGTCAGGGGAACAGGTTGAGCTCCCCCAGGGAAGGACCCGCGACCGCTGGCCCATAGCTAGCACTCGGAACTGAGAACGAGGCCCGGAGTGGTACTAGAAAGGGGGTGCCCCAAGTAAACCATCCCAGCTGCTAACCGGTCACCGGAACCGTGAGTAGACTGCTGTAAAGTACTGTGACAGTGACTGTGCTGTTGAGAAAGTAAAGCAGTAGAGTAAAGTACCCGATGAACTCAGGACTTGTGTGCGAGATTTCGTGGTGCTGTGACAGCGGAGGCTCATCTGCAGAAGCGCACACTGATTCTTCAAGCTGCAGGGAAGACTGCCTGAAGAGGCTGAGTGCGATTTACCACTACTTCATCTTCATACCGTCCCTGGGGAAACCAGCCCTGCCCATAGAGGGCCCAACATCCCGGCTGCCAACCCTCATCATCCCCAGAGGCCTTGGACGGCAGTGGTGGCCCACACTGGCCACAAAACTACGGTGGGGTCACAAACTACTGTTACAAACTCTATTCACATTTTTCCTCTTTCCCTTTTGATTGCCGCACCTGGAGCCACGGACCCGGGTCACATTACCGTGACATCCCACACCCCTAGAAGATGACAGGGTCTGGTTCCGAGTACCCCATCCGTGTGCGACAACTGCACCAGGGCATCAGGAAGAGCCAGGTAAAGCACCAGGCATTGGCACCTATAAAGAATGTGACAATTTCTGGGGTGGCTGTGGGCTGCTATTCTTTAGCCAGGGGGGCCCAATAACTATGGACCTCACCACATTGAGAATACCAGCCCCCAGCTGCTTGGGTTTTACCTTGTATGGCAGTCAAAAATAGGGCAAAGCCCACACATTTAAAAAATAAATAAATAAGTAATGGAACAGGGAATACTTGCCTGTTTGGAGTCTGGTACACATGGCTCACTTTATGTGCTGCTGCCTCTCCTATGACCCTTATGTTATATGCATTTTGGCTAACACTGATTACTGGTTGTTCACCCTTCTTGACCCACTCTACAAAGAGAACTTTCAATATCTACATCCTGCTGTAGACAGAACTAGCAAAATGTTGCAATACCAGAAGGCCCTAGTTGAAAAATTAGTACAAAAATCCTCACCTGACAAGCAGTGAAACATGCAGCAGAAGTCATTGTTCCTTGAACAACTGACGTGCCCCAAGGTCCTGGGGTACTCGGAATCGGGCTCACTGTCTTTGGAGAGTCACAAGGGTCGAGACCCGATTCCGTGGCCCTGGGTTCAGCTGAAAAAGGGGTTTTCTGGCTTGGTAAGGAAAGGGGAATGGTGAATAGGGAGATTGTTTGTGACGCCACCCGTGGTATGTGGCTATAGGTGGCCCCGCTGCTGCAGAACCTCCGGGGATAGTGGATGGCAGCTGGGATAGAATGGTTCTCCATGGGCTGAGCAGTTCCCCAGGGCAGTGAAGGTAGTTTAGGCGTAGGGTGCATGACGATGGGCTCAAATCAATAAGCAGACTCACTGTTTGTTGGTCACTCAGTCTTTTACTGGAATAGCTGACTTCAGGCAGTTGTCCACGGAGTCCTTGCTGAGAGCAACTCAGGGTTCCTTCTCACCCAGCTGGGTCTTTGGCTCCCTTACTGTGCTCTGTGTATTGGCTCCTGCTGCCGCATCAGCTAAGCTGCCGGCCATGTCTTCTTCCTGCGAGGTGCCGGTATGACAGGCAACTTGAGTACTTTCTAACCCTCGTCTCTGGTGTCAGTTCCTGAACGCTCTTCATTGCTGTGTCTCCGGGCACGGTGTGGCTAAGGAACCTGGAATTCCCCACCTTCTGGTGTTGATTGCCGGGACGTTAGACCCTGCACAGTCTCGGATCCGGTGTCCGTTCTCTGCACTTACCTCTGGAGTGAGCACGCTGTTGCTCAGCTCCCTGGTTTTCCTGCGACTGTCCTCAGACCCTAGCCTTAAGCCTGACACCGAGTTAGTGATCCTGGGACCAGCTCTACAGCCTCTAGTCCACTAGGATGCCTGCCTCAGTCCTCCTAGGAACTGATCAGCTGTACCTAAGATGTGCTTAGCACAGCTCGATCCTCCAGGCACTCTTCACCGTCCTCTCGGGAACTGAACTAACTGGCTCCGCCCCAGTCCAGAATTTATAGGGGAGCTCACTCTGAACCCGGCTTGGTCTCCCTCTTCTGGCCTGGAGGCAGAAAGTGTTGTGTGTGGTTTTTCCTGGCTGATGAGAAGACCCTTTTGTTTCTCTCAGCGTGACATCACCACCCGGGGCAGGGATGACACAGTGGAACTAAGACCCTGGGGTGCCACATTCCCCCTTAGTGAAAGACAGTACCCCGGGACTGTAACAACTTTTCAAAAGGTAAACAAGAACAACTCAAGGTTAACGGCAATATAATGTACAAAGTCTTAAAATATAAAAATTACAAAAACCCAGAAAATGTAAAAGGTCAACAATTTAAAAAGTAGTCTCTCCAGTGATCAATCCTTCCACCATTGGCTGATGAAGTTATTTACAAGAATCACTTTACCACAACCAATCCAGTGGTATTATGGTCCATATTTTAATTAAAGGTAAAACTTCAAGAATATGTAAGAGTTCATACAGGAAAGTCTCTGCAGGTACTGAGCTTAGTGGTTGCAAGGTTTCATTCAGTTGCAATTAATCAAAACACAATAACACATTTACATTTCACGATTTCCTATGGGCATCTCGGCTTAGTTCCCCCAGGAACTTGCTTTTCCTGATTTAATATTCCTGGGGTTGAATCCAGTTCCTCCACCCTTCTGTACCCTTCTTTTTACATACCTTTACAAAACTCACCAAAAAATTGCCTGGTAAATACCCATTGCACCTAGCAGCGGCTGCCAGCTCACCTGAGAGGCAACACAGGTGTCTGTATACCAGTGCTCAATCACCTGCAACCCACAGTGGGGGCGGTTGTGGCACCAGCGTCCGGCCATGCTGTCAGGAAGGTGACTGGTGGCATTTAAAGACACAAGGTTACCATAGGACTCTGCCACTCATGGCGCATGCAAGGCATAGTGTCAGAGCAGCCTATTGGTCACGCCCTGCTATTAGGTCAGACGGGCTGCTCCGCACTGATTACATACCTCACAAAATGACAGACGCCCCCCAGAGGGCCCAGTCTCAAACTGCAGATAAAAAAAGGTGCAATAAAACACTAAGGATGAAATTGTGAGGTGTTTGTGGGTATTTTGGGCCAAAATACATAAGCTCGTAACCCACCGTCAAGGGCCCTCACGCTTACAAGTCCTAACCATATGCTTGTGGCCATATGTATGTTTAACATTCTGTGATTCACTGAAATAGGACATAAAAACAGAGAAAAAACTCGCTATTAGGTCAGGCGGGTTGCTCCGCACTGATTACATGCCTCACAAAATGACAGACGCCCCCCAGAGGGCCGAGCCTCAAACTGCAGATAACATACACATAACTTTACACATACAAGACAACATATATACACTCTCTAGTCATAGTACACTTTATTACCTGTATCGGGCTGGGATTTGACCTTTTGTACTACACTGTGATCTCCTCAGCTCGGGAGTGGCTACTGCAGGTATACTCAGTGCTATGTTATGGGTAGAGGTGTACCTTGCAGGTATCTCTGGTTCTGAGTTAGATATTGATTTGACAGCAGGACTGGCAAGCTCACTGGAAGCAGGAATCTGTTCTTCCTGTTCTTCGTCTGCTGGTGCCATTTCTGGTTCTTCCACTCTTGGGACTTCTTGCTGTACTGCTTCAGGTATTACCACTTGAGGGAATGCTAACATAGGTATGATGACAGATTCATTGTAATTTGTCTAAGTCTTTGGAAAGTCTCCCAGGACTGTATGAAACACATCTTCTTTCTTAGGTTGGGTAGTTACAGGAACCGAGATCTCTGGTGTCTTCAGGGTTTCAGGACACAATTTTATAGGGTCTCTGGATACAACTGATGTTGTCTTCCCTTCATCCTTGCTGATCAAGCATACTTTAGTGTTATCAAATCTTGATGGTAAGACTGTGTATGGCGTTGTTTCCCATTGATCATCCAACTTATGGGTGTGCCTTTTTCTTTTAAGCACTTGTTCACCTGGATGTAAAGGAGTTGCAGGAGCATGTTGGTTATAAGTTCTCTCTTGCCTCTCCCTAACTTGTTGAAGACTCCTTTCCACACACTCTTGCAATTGCCGATATTTCTGTTGGCGAGTGGTATTCCAATTGGCTTCTGGTACTTTGACATCTGGCTTCAAAATTCCCATGTCTAAATCTATTGGCAGCTTTCCAGGTCTTGCTCGCATTAAGTAAGCTGGGGTGCAGTTAGTGAAATTCACCGGGACATGGTTGTACAAGTCTACCAGGTCTGGTAACATTTCTGGCAAGAAGTTCCTTTCTGCCACCAGCAAAGTATTCAATAAGTCCACCACAATTTGATTCATCTTTTCACATAAGCCATTTGTTTGATGATGGCATGGTGTTGACCGGATCTTCTTACACCCATACAAGTGACAGAATTCTTGAAAGATTTCAGCTTCAAATGCTGGACCTTGATCTGTGAGGGCCTGTTCCGGATAGCCATGGGGTCTGCAAAAGTAAGTCTGTAACGTTGCCGTTCTGGCTGTTAGATCCTTTACGGGCACCACCACTAACAAGCGGGAATAGTGGTCTACTATGGTCAGGGCATAGACATAGCCGGATCTGCTTGGTGTTAAGGTGACGTCATCTAGGGCTACCAGTTCTAGTGGCTGTTTTGTTACTAAAGACTGGAGTGGAGCTCTCTGACTGTCTTTGTCTTTTCTTCCTAGGTTGCACGGGTCACAGTTTCTGCACCAAGTTTCGATTGATCTTCTCATGCCAACCCAGAATTCTCATGCCGTCATGGCAGGCTTCCAATACCATCTTGACATCTCTTTTTGGTACGATGATCCACCAGACCAGTTCACGATTTCTGGGGTTCATGTGCTTCTGCACATTTTACCTTCATACAGGAACAGTTTACTTCTCTCCTTCCACAATTGTTGAGCTTCGGATGGGGCATCTGGACCAGGGTACGAGCCCTCCTGCGTCAGTAGCTCCTTAACTAACCTTACAGCTGGATCACTGTTCTATGTTTCAGCCCATCCATGATGAGGTAAAGGGTTCAGTTTCACCTTCTGGTGTTTGTGGTACACACCTGTTCTGTACTGTGCTGCTTTAGGGCGGTGGAAGGCCGGTAGCTCTATCTCTTCCAGCTCCTCCAGTTCCTCGTCCATGTCCTGTAAGTGCGGCATCTGGGATAAGGCATCTGCATTGGCTTTCTTGCGGCCTGCCCTATACTTGATGGTAAAATCATAATTAGACAGCCGGGCCATCCATCGCTGCTCCAGCGCACCGAGTTTCGCTGAGTCCAGGTGGTTAAGCGGTTGTTATCGGTAAAGATAGTAAATTTTGCTGCAGCCAGATAATGTTTGAAGTGTTCTGTTACAGCCCAGACTACTGCCAGAAGTTCCAACTTGAATGAACTTTAGTTCTCGGGATTTCATTCAGTAGGACGGAGCTTCCTGCTTGCAAAGGCTATAACTCTCTCTTTACCTTTTTCCACTTGGGACAACACCACTCCCAATCCAACGTTGCTGGCATCTGTATACAGAATGAATGGCTGATGATAATCAGGGTAAGCTAGGATTTCATCCCCTGCTAGGGCCCACTTCAGCTTCTTGAAGGATTCTTCTGTTTCACTGTTCCATTTGAAGAGAGGACTTTAGCCTTTTTAGACTGCCCTACTAGGAGATCTTGTAGAGGGGCTGCCAGCTTTGTAAACCCTTTTATGAATCTCCTGTAGTAGCCTACCAGGCCCAGGAACTGCCTCATCTCTTTCACGCTGATGGGTGTTGGCCAATTCCTTATTAGTGTGACTTTCTTGGGGTCTGGTGCCACACCTTCAGAGCTTACAACATGGCCAAGGTACTGTACCTTTGGTTTTAACAGCATTTGGATGGGTTTATCTTCATGCTATAGCTGGACAAGCTTCAAACACTTCTGCCAAGTGTTCCTCATGCGTCTTTGAGTAGACTATGATGTCAACAATAAAATGGTCTCAAAGTTCTTATGTCCTAAGCAGCACTTTATCAGTCTCTGGAATGTACCAAGTGTGTTGCAGAGTCCAAAGGGCATACAGTTGAACTTGCAGAGGCCCATTGGTGTGGGGAACACTGTCTTCTCCTGGTCAGCCTCTGCCACAGGAACTTGCCAATACCCACTGTTCAGATCTAAGGTGCAAAAGTAGTTAGTAGGGATGGGCGAATCTACTCGCTAGGACTCGTTACTCGGCGAGTAGTAAGGGACTCGCAGGACTCGGTACTCGGCGAGTTTCCCAGTGATGACTCGCACGAGTCCAATGCAAATCAATATCAATCCTAGTTTTGTCAGAAACGCTGACAAAACTAGGATTGCCATTGTTTGCATTAGACTCGTGCGAGTCATCACTGGCTACTGTGCCAGTGATAGCAGGGAAACTCGCAAAGTAACTGCTGTTTCTTTGCGAGCCGAGTCCAGCTGTCTTCTCTGTGCAGCTCCAGGGTCCTAGAACCTGCCTGCTCACAGAGATGTAGCAGTGCTGAGATTATTCTCAGTCTGCTCATTCCCTGTGCATGTAGCAGAGAGGACATCGCGTTTTGGACTACGTCGGACGGAAGAGGATTTTTTTAATTAAAGATGGAGTCCCTAATGGCTTTTTTTTTTATTTCAAATAAAAAATTTTCTCTGTGTTTTTTTAACCCTTTATTGGAGATTCTTAGTGGCTGGGTCAAACGTGGCCTGACATTAAGAATCTCGGGCTTAATACCAGCTTGTATAACAAAGCTGGTATTAACCCCTTTATTACCCAGCTTGCTACCGCCACCAGGGCCGCTGGAAGAGCGGGGTTCAGCGCCAGAGGATGGCGCTTCAATGAACGCGCCATCTTCTGGGGCGGCTGCGGGCTGCAATTTGCAGCGGGGGGTGCCCAGAAAGCTTGGGCATCCCTGCGCTGCGGATTCCAGCCCTCAGCTGCTTAGCTGTACCTGGCTAGACATAGAAATTGCGCGGAGCCCCACGCATTTTTTAAAAATTATTTAATGAATTTCAGAGTCAGAGTCTCAGAGTCAGAGTCAGAATCTCAGAATTTCATGAAATAATTTAAAAAAAATGCGTGGGGCTCCGCGCAATTTCTATGTCTAGCCAGGTACAGCTAAGCAGCTGGGGGCTGGAATCCGCAGCGCAGGGATGCCCAAGCTTTCTGGGCACCCCCCGCTGCAAATTGCAGCCCGCAGCCGCCCCAGAAGATGGCGCGTTCATTGAAGCGCCATCCTCTGGCGCTGAACCCCGCTCTTCCAGCGGCCCTGGTGGCGGTAGCACGCTGAGTAATAAAGGGGTTAATACCAGCTTTGTATTATCAGCTGGCCCTAAGCCCGAAATTTATGGTGGTCACGCCAATATTAGACATGACCGCCATGAATTTCTATTAAATTGTTTTAAAAAAAACACAACACAAAGAAAATTTTTTATTAGAAATAAAAAAAAAAGCCATTAGGGACTCCATCTTTAATTAAAAAAATCCTCTTCCGTCCGACGCAGTCCAAAACGCGATGTCCTCTCTGCTACATCCCCTGTGTATAGATATAGATCTCTATGCACAGGGAATGAGCAGACTGAGAACAATCTCAGCTCTGCTACATCATCTCTGTGCACAGACATTCATGTCTGTACACAGGGATTGAGCAGACTGAGAACAATCTCAGCACTGCTACATCAGGCAGCAGGCAGGCTCTAGGACCCTGGAGCTGGCAGCCAGCACAGAGGAGACAGGACTCTTATCTGTGCGAGTCAGCGATTACTTACAAAGTAAACGAGCAATGCAAATAAATGACAAAACTAGGATTGCTTCAGGCTGAAGCTTCCGAGACACATCTGCGAGTTGTAAATCTCACACTACTCGCTATTACTCGCTTCCCCATTCATTAACATTGGACTCGCTAGACTCGCAACGAGTAGCGAGTCCTGGGCTCGGACTCGCTAGAGTCAAGCGATTCCGAGTAATTTAGGATTCGCCCATCACTAGTAGTTAGCATATTTTAATGCAACTAATGATTCCTCAATTCTAGGTAGTGGGTATGCGTCCTTGTGTGTAATGCGGTTGATCTGCCTGTAATCTACGCACGTCTTCATTGTCCCATCCTTTTTCTTGACTAAGACTGGAGGAGCTGCCCAGGGGCTACAACTGTCTTATCACCCCTGCTTCCTTCATTTTTTTATCACATCTTTAGCACAATGGTAGTGAGCAGGCGTTACTGGTCTACACCTCTCTTTGATGGGTGGATGGTTACCTGTGGGTATATGGTGTTCTACCCTTTTTATTTGCCCATAGTCTAAAGGGTGTTTGCTAAAGACTTGCTCACACTCTCTCACTATCTGGTATACTCCATGCTTTTGATGGGAGGGTGTAGAATTGGTATCTACGGTTAACTTTTGGTACCAATCCTCTAGCTTTCCCTCTAAGCCATTGTCCTCTGCCTGATTGGACGGATTCAAGGGTTCAACATGCCGTGATGGAATTGTTATCGACAGTGTACAATTTAGCCATGTTAGCATACTTTGGCAAGGTAACCTCTTCTCCACAGTTTAGAAGGCATACTGGTACTCTCTCCCTGTGTATCTCAACTACTCCTCTTACCATCAGTACAGTGGGCCTACTGTCTGAGTACATGGGTTCTACCAGGGCTTGATAGTCTCGCCCTCTAAGGCCCATTGGGGCTCTACACCAGACCAACATTTCAGTTTTGGGGGGTATTACAATGGGTACCGGGTCACTTACCCTCGCACTGTCAATTTCTCCTCAGGACAACTCTACCTGCTGTCTCGACATCAATGCTTTGATTTCCTTCTGCAGGACTTGCTGTTATCCACTGTTGGCAGTGTCGGCAATCTTCTGTAACACAACAATTATTTCTGCAAGACAATTATCTTTCACATTAGTGCCCAAAATAATCATTGGATTACGTTCATGCCAGTCAATATCAACAATTATTAATCCTTGACCCTTTAACTCTACCTGCTCCACTTTAATGGTCACTTCTTTAAACCCAATCTGCGGCACAGGTTTACCATTACTAGCCAGTATATTAAAGTCATCATCTGGGCCGTGCAAAATGTCTGAACCTGCACAGTATCTCTTAAAAAGGATATACAGTATGGAGATAATCTGGGAGCCAGTATCCAGCAGAACGTTCATGGGGATGCCATCCAGCAAGACAGGCAGGACCGGACGTCCTCCCACATACCTGTCACGCCAGTTTGGTGGCCTTGTGATTTTAGTCCTGGGGGCGGTCCGCTTCCTCAGGGGATTCTCGTTTAAAGTACACTCCCTGGTAAAGTGACCTGATTCTCAACAGCGGCAGCAAATGGGTTGTCCATCCGGGTCTTAGTGGTCGCTGGGTCGTCCTTGAGTCGCGGGGTACCTCCTTGGCCGCATCCACGGGACATCCTCTCTGCTTGAAGCAAACTCAATCTTCTCCAGGGGCTTGAATCCTTGCATCTTTTGCATAGCCTTGGCCATCTCAGCTACACTTTTAGTTAGTGCTTCAATCTTTAGGTTAAGAGTCTCATTACTGATTGACTCCTGGGGCTTTGCACTTGCCCCTGTTGCAGTCTGTGGGGTCTGCACTCCCAGGTGTTGATAAGTTGCAGCCAGACATTGAGCAGGGTTTGCGTCATGATATTCCTCTGCATGCATTATGCGGATGGCTCTGTCATTGAACTGCACAAAGCCAAGATCAGGGTTTTTGATGGCCATCATCCGCAGTTGTCCTCTATGAGGAGGAGATAAGAGTCCATCAATAAACTGGTCGATGAGCAATTTATCCTCCCCTTGTGCCAAGGCAGCTTCTGTCTGCTTTAGTGCCCAGAGCGCTTCCTGTAGATTTAATGCAAAGTCTCATGCGCTCTCCTGTGGTTTCTGACTGTACCCAGAGAATCTCATTTTTACTTGTACATCGGTACTGGTTTCAAAAGTAGCTTTCAGCCTGGCAATTACATGTTCTACAGTGTCTTTATCAGTGTCTGACCAGTACTTTGTCTCCCGCAGTGCGGTACCAGTTAATTGCCCCATTAATATGCTGACACGCTGGCTCTCTGTTAGGGGCTACAGATAGTAATGAAGCTCCTCAGGGTGTTTGGTTCCCCTGAGTACTGCGGAAACCACATCACTCCCGGGGTGTACAGCAATGGGAACAGCATGATCGGGGTCATTCCTTGTGCTGCAGCACCACTGGGTGCTCCGTCTGCTCCTGGGGCTGCAGGGCCAGTAGCGCCTACCCCCTGCACAGGCTCTCTTGGCTCCGACATCTTCCTCCCCCTTAGTGAACGTTAACCCTTCCGGTCTTTCACTTCCGTAGGGATGTATAAGTTTGGTTCCGCCAGTGGGACAGGGTTTTGTCATCCCCACCAGAGGTCATCAGAGGGCATGTTGGGCCTTGCTTTGCGCTCTTGGGGAATGCCACCCACGATGACATGCACCCTCAGGTTCCCACACGCCTTGTGGCGCAGTAATCGCGACAGTCAAAAACACGTATTTTACACAGTTCATGGCACACAGTACCCGGTGATACCGGGCTATGGGATTCTGTTTGTGATGCCAGAAGCTGATGTGCCCCAAGGTTGTGGGGTACTCGGAACCGGGCTGCACTGTCTATGCAGAGTCACAGGGTCGAGACCCAGTTCCGTTGGCCTGGGTTCAGCTGAAAAAGGGGTTTTCTCGCTTGGTAGGGAAAGGGGAATGGTGAATAGGGAGATTGTTCATGACGCCACCCATGGTATGTGGCCACCGCTGCTGCAGAACTTCCAGGGACAGTGGATGGCAGCTGGGATGGAATGGCTCTCCACGGGCAGAGCAGTTCCCCAGGGCAGTGGTGGTAGTTTAGGTGTAGGGTGCAGGACGACGGGCTCAAAGCAATAAGCAGACTCACTGTTTGTTGGCCATTCAGTCTTTTACTGGAATAGCTGACTTCAGGCAGTTGTCCACGGAGTCCTTGCGGAGAGGAACTCAGGGTTCCTTCTCACTTGGTGGGGTCTTTGGCTCCCTTACTGCGCTCTGTGTATTGGTTCCTGCTGCTGCATCAGCTAAGCTGCTGACCCTGTCTCTTCCTGTGAGGTGCCGGCATGACAGGCAACTTAAGTCCATTCTAACCCTCGTCTCGGGTGTCAGTTGCTGAACTCTCTTTATTGCTGTGTCTCCGGGCACGGTGTGGCTGAGGAATCTGGAATTCCCCACCTTCCGGTCTTGACTGCCGGGACGTTAGACCCTGCACAGACTCGGACCCGGTGTCTGTTCTCTGCACTTTCCTTTTGGATGAGTACGATGTTGCTCAGCTCCCTAGGTGTTCCTGTGACTCTCCACAGACCCTAGTCTTAGGCCTGGCACCGAGTTAGCGATCCTGGGGCCAGATCTACAGCCTCTAGTTCACCAGGATGCCTGCCTCAGTCCGCCTAGGAACTGATCGGCTGTAACTAGGATGAGCTTAGCACAGCTCGATCCTCCAGGTACTCTTGACAGTCCTCTCGGAAACTGAACTAACTGGCTCTGCCCCAGACCAGAATTTATAGGGAAGCTCACTCTGAACCTTGGCTTGGTCACCCCCTTCTGGTCTGGAGGCAGAAGGTGTCGTGTGTGGTTTTTCCTGCCTGATGAGAAGACTAAGATCCTGGGGTGCCACACAACCAAGGAGGTGAGACAAAAGAGAAACACCAGGCCCATTAGAGGCAGGGGAACACAATCAAAGGTCTGGGACAATTTCATAAGACTTTCTCAGCATCGAGGTTCTAATGCACAGGGTAGTGTGACAAGGATGGAAAAGTTTTGGATGTTGGAGAATGAGTACATAGCTGACAGTACTGGCATCCTCCATTGTTCCTCTGCACCGTACAACTATTGGGTATCCAAGATGGACACGTGGCATGAATTGTCCCTCTGCGCCTTGGAGGTGTTGGTCTGCCCTGCCACCAGCATTTTTGTAGAGGGATTTTTAGTGCCGCCGGGAGCATAATTACTGACAGGTGAATCCATTTGTCAACTGAAAATGCTGACACTTATCAAAATTATTATTATTATTCATTATTATAGCGCCATTTATTCCATGGCGCTTTACATGTGAAAAAGGGCATACATAGACAAGTACAATAAACATGTGCAATGCAAGGCACATACAAGTACAGAAGGAGAAAGAGGACCCTGCCTACAAAGGCTCACAGTCTACAAGTCAAAAACGAACAAGATCTAGATTGCCTCAGACTTCTCCACCCCAGCAGATCGCTGCAGCGGAAACTAAAGCCATTTCAAATGTTCCTTTTTTTCTGATGCATTGCCATGCACCCCTTTCCACCCAAAAAAGGATATGGTTTATGGTTTAATCTTGTTCTTGTCCTCCTCTTCTCCACCATATCAACAGGGTCAATATGTGTACTGTATCTTGCTCAGAACTATTTAGAGGGTCATCAGGCAACACTTTTTCCAAATTTTACGAAGGTAAGCAGGCAGACCATTGTTTACATTTTTGGAGGGTTATCAGGTGGCACTTGCTACAAATTTTTAGAGGGTCATCAGCTGGCCCTCACTCGTAATTTTTAGAGGGTTATCATGCAACCTTCACTCCTAATTTTTCCAGTATGTGTATGAAGCCCTCCATAGTTTTTTTAGGATGTGTGTGAGGCCAGCCTCTTCAATTCTGTCATATATATAGAGGTATACCCCAAGGGGTAAAGGTTTTTCAGTCCTTGTAAAAAGTGCATAGGCTTTAACAGTCTTTAAAAATGGGGAAAAATTGTTTTCTGAGGCGCTCCTCTACATGTCTTTCAGGGTGTATTGTAATCCCTCCTTTAATTTTTCTGAAGGATCCACGGTCTGTAATGGGCGCTCAGGTGAAAGCAAGGGTCTCCCAGTTAAATTAAAAAGGCTTTATTCCGCGTGCCTCCATAGCCACAACATGTTTCGGCGGCTTGTGACCGTCTTCATCATGTGAAATGGAGGCCATTTGCAAATTAAAAGTTTATAAAGGGTGGCCCAACTTTTCATTGGACACAGCTAATTAATGAACAACTGCAAATTATATTAACCCTTAAAGCTCTAGAACACTAATGCTAAAGGCTGCAGAATCCATTATAAAGGATAATAATCACTGTTGCTCAATTGTAAACATATCCGTGCATACCTTCACTAAAATTACTAAAATGAATCTAAAATTCACAATGGTAAAAAAGTCATGATGATTATATAAAAAATAATAATAATAATGACATTATGAACACTCTATATAAATATGTCCCATATCATCCAAATACTTATATATATGCACTTATGCATTCATTAGTTAAAACCCGACATTAAAAATGGAGAGCCGCAACTCATCAGAACCATTTTCTTAACTCAGTATACACCATAATTAAAAATGACACCCATAATCCATGATACAATAAAAATACAAAAATATAAAACAAGAAAACCGTCCTCAATAGGATTTATATCACTATCATTGTCATTTTACTGCTTTTATTCAATAGGCTTATGGAGAGTTTAGAAATCTTCCCAAGGTTCCCTTCACACCAGCGCTTCCGTGCCATTTGCGGAATCAGCGGCAAAAAAACGCAACCCCCGCTCGCCCCGCGCAACGGCCGACCTGCGGCGAAAACGCGGCACAGCCGCGGCAACCCCACGCAACGCACAGGACACCCGCGGCAAGGCGAGTACAGGCGCCGCAACCACGGAGAAAGAAAGAAGAGAAAAAAAAAAAACGCGCTGCCTGCCGCGGGGATCGCGGCCGAAACCGCGGATGCCGCACCCTGCCGCGAGCGCCCCACAAACCGCATGGGGAACTCCGCAAGCGCTCTGCCAGCCGGCCGCCGCACAGCACGCGCGGAAGCTGCGGCCCCCCACTGCAAACTCCACAACCAACACAAACAACGCCAGTGCGAAAGCATCCTAACACCTTTAACAAAAAAGCGGGAATCATCAGGAGGTAAAGATGGGGCAGATGGATACGTCATTTCAATTAGGATCCTTCTTTTTTCAGATTAACCTTCGGATATAGTCCCAACCTGAATATCCCCTAACTCTATATTTTTTTTTTTAACGTTGTTCATTAATTAGCTGTGTCCAATGAAAAGTTGGGCCACCCTTTATAAACTTTTAATTTGCAAATGGCCTCCATTTCACCTGATGAAGACGGTCACAAGCCGTCGAAACATGTTGTGGCTATGGAGGCACGAGGAATAAAGCCTTTTTAATTTACCTGGGAGTCCCTTGCTTTTACCTGAGCGCCCATTTCAGACCGTGGATCTTTCAGAAAAACTGCATTGTCTCATTGAGATACACGGCAGGAGCAGCTCGGTTCCAGCGCTGTGAGGACCAGGGGTTACACGAGTAACGCTCACACCAGTGTTGTGCATGGCCTGCACAACATTATCAGGTTAGTGCACATATATATAACCCTCTTGAGGGATTAATTATACAGACGGTATTGCACCATTGCTCCTCCTCTCTCCTTCTTGTTTATTACTCCTTTAATTTTTGGCAGCCATTGCACATAGTACATAGATTTTATCTTTAGGAGTCCCACTACCTAACTATTTTAAAAGAATGTATATGAGTTCCTCCTCTATGTCTAATAAAGGGTGTATTGGAACCCGTATACCGTCTAATTTTTGGCAGTTTTTGCATTGCCCGCAAAGGCTTTGTGAATTTCAGAGTCCTTCCTTAACAAATTAAAAAGGATGAGTCTGACCATGTAAAAAACGCACGACATACCCTGATAAGGTAGTAAAAATGTTAATATTACATTTACTGGTGGCTACCAGTGAGTATAATTGTATTTTCCCCTCTACTACGTCATCTATTGTAGTCATAGGTGAAGGGAAAATACGATGAGAGATGGCCTGTCTATTAAGGGGTAGAAGAGGAGTTTTTTTTTTAATTTGCCATAAATACAAGTAAGCATATATAAAATATTGTTTCTTAACATTGTTTCCTGTAAAAAGTTATCTTATTTTTGTTTTGTATACTTTATTGTAAATCCGTAAAAGTGGAGCAATACTAAAATAAAATTGTTTCCAACAGCAACCTGGGAGTCAGAGATGCGACCATGATGTTCCTATTCCATTTGAGCCCTGTTACTATCCATATCAGCGATTTTCCTGCCTCTCCAGCACTCCTGTTAATGTCTTAAAGTGACTTCCATTATACTCTGTACTCCAGTCGAGTCCATCCAAGCATCTGACCTGCTTGATTAGAGTACCGAGCACTCAAGCATTTTAGTGATCGTTCATCACTAACATCCATGGTTTGATCTCTTTGCCTGTGTGGATTAAATAGGTTGTTACCGACATGTAGTGAGAATTTGATGTCAACATTAGGGTAAAGTCACACTAGCATAAGGCATCCGATGCAAGAACATCAAATGCATTATGCTAATGACCCTTGGTTCAAACTTTGATGTGAGAGTGAGCCGAATGTCATGCAACTGTGATCCGATCCTGTAAGCAGATCACAGCTGTTACTGTGGATGAGAGATTAATCTCTCCAACTCCATTGATGGCCTCAGTGTATATCATACTGCACTCACAAGTGTGCCAGGGCTATGTGATGATTCACTCGCATCCATGCTGGATGTTTGAAAAAGGCTTAAGATACAGCTGAAACATTGGTGCACCATGGGGGATTAAAGGTCCACTTCCTATTATTTAGAATGCTGCCGTCTTTTACTTTTTATGCTTTGCATGATTAGACTTTGGTTTATGGAGGGCGGAGGGCTTTGCACCATATACTTTTAGATTTTGTCTTAGCGCTGTTCCTATTTCTTTCAATATATATACCGTATATACTTGCGTATAAGCCGAGTTTTTCAGCCCAAAAATTGGGCTGAAAAGTTACCCCCTCGGCTTATACGCAAGTCACTGTATACTGTATACAATGTATACAGTATACAGTGCCCCCATCTATATACAGCCCCCCCCCCGCCGCAATCCTGTAAAGGAAGAGATTAGTATACTTATCCCTCCGCTGTCCCGCTGCCGCTGTCCCGCCGCCGCTCCTCCATCTTCATCCAGCGTCTTCCGGCTTCTTCCGGCTTCCTCCGATGGTCGCAGGCAATGACGTCATTGCCGGCGCGACAGAGGAGGAAGCTGAAAGAAGACGGAAGACGCTGGATGAAGATGGAGGAGCGGCGGCGGGACAGCGGCAGCGGGACAGCGGAGGGATAAGTATACTAATCTCTTCCTTTACAGGATTGCGGCGGGGGGTGCCTGTATATAGATGGGGGGGCTGCATATACCTCTGGGGCTGCATATACCTCCTGGGCTGCATATGGGACTGTATATACCTCTGGGGCTGTATATACCTCTGGGGCTGCTGTATACTACCACTGGGGCTGCTGCTGTATATACCACTGGGGCTGCTGCTATATACTACCACTGGGGAGGCTGCTGTATACCTCACTGCTGGGGTTGTATACCTGTGCTGGAGTCCACCTCGGCTTATACGCGAGTCAATAAGTTTTCCCAGTTTTTGGGGGCAAAAGTAAGGGGGTCGGCTTATACACGGGTCGGCTTATACACGAGTATATACGGTATATATATATATATATATATATATATATATATATTTATAGAGCTCTAGCAAAAATTAAGAGACCACTGCACAGTTTTGTAAAAATCACCATCATCTCTACATGTCTGACCACCAGTCCATTCCAGTGTCAGTTGAATTCCAACGAAGGTACACCTCATTCTACTTAATGTGCTTCTGATTAGGTGATCACCTGAACCAAATCTTATTTATCGAAGGGAAGTATAAAAAACACTGCTGTGGTCTTCACAATTCTCTTAATGAATGAAGCTGGATGTCAAAAAAGTGCTTGGAATAGCTCAAAAGTAAGTTGAATGAAAAAATAACTTTTAACTATGCCAAAGGAGTGGAAAAGAAAAGTCTTAAGTGAGGACAAGAAGGGCTCAATTCTGGCTTTACTAGCAGAGGGATACAGTGAGCGTCAGGTTGCCGCCATCCTTACAATCTCGAAGACAGCAGTCCATTACAACAAGGTCAAGCAGCAGACATTGGGGACAACAAAACTACAGACCAGCAGAGGGTGAAAGCACTCTCCACTGAACGGGATGACCATCATCTTATTCGAATGTCACTCAGCAACCGTAGGATGAGATCAAGTGACCTACAAAAGGAGTGGTGAATGGCAGCTGGGGTGAAGTGCATGCAAGTACAGTTTGTAACAGGCTCCTAGAGGCAGAGCTCAAGAGATGTAAAGCTAGGAAAAAGTCTTTCATCAATGAGAAGCAAAGAAGAGCCAGGCTGAAGCTTGTCAAAGACCATAAGGATTGGACCATAGAGGACTGGAGTAAGGTAGTTGTCGCACACTAGGGACCAGGGTACTCCAGACCGGTCTATACTGTCTCACGGGGATGTCAGGGTGCCAGGCCTGGTCCCGTCGTCCCATACGGCAAGTAAAGGGAGTATTTAAGGGAGATTTGTCGTGATGCCACCCAGGGTATGTGGTTAGTAGAATTACCTCCGCCATATTCCTTGCTGGGGACAATGACTTGAGGCAGTGATGGATGGTAAGCCCTCCTTGGGTAGGGCTGAGGGTCCCCAGGGCAGGTGTAGCAGTAATGGATGAGCCTGGCGAGGGATTGTGTTTGGCGCAGTTCACTTACTTTGTTGCTGCAGCTTCTCCAGCAGTGCTTGTTGTCCTGGTAGTCGCGGCTCTGCAGATGGAAGTCTCTGCTATGGATTATAGGCAACAGGCACAATTAACAGGAGACTCACTGTTGTAGATTTCTCAGTCCCTTTTACTAGAGCAGATGGTAAAAGCTGTCCACGGAGTCTGGAGAGCAACTAGGTATTCTCACCGCCATGGTCTTTTGGCTCCCTTGCTGCGCTTGTAATTTGGCACCTGCAGTTGCTTAAGCTAAGCTGCTGGCCCTGTCTCTTCCTGCGTGGTACCAGTATAACAGGCAACTTGAGTCCTTCACTTTCTCTGCCCTACAACTGGGTGTCAGTGTTTGCTGTGTTTTTGGTACAGTGTGGCTGGAATCTGGAACTCCCACCTTCCGGTATTCACTGCTGGATGCGTGACCCTGCACAGTCTCAGACTCCGGTGTCCATTTTATGTGCTTGTTCTTTGGGAGAGCACTGTGCTGCTTGACCTTCAGGTGTGTTTCTTCCTCTCCTTTCCTCAGACCCTAGCCTTAGGCCTGGTATTAGTCAGTGGACCTGGGGATGAGCTGAGCACAGCTCCTTTACACCCAGGTCTGCTTTACAGTCCTCCCAGGAACTGAACTCTTCACAGCCCTCTCAGGAGCTGAACTGAACTGCTCCTTTCCAGACCAGAATATATAGGGGCGCTCCCTTCTAGTTGGAGGTGTTGGTGTTGTGTGCGTGTTGCCTAATGACAAAAACCTTTGTTCTCTCTGGTGACACCACTACCCAGGGGCAGTATGACACTGTGGCACTTTGACCCTGGGGTGCCACATAATCTTCTCTGATGAGTCTAATTTTCAGCTTTGCCCAACACCTAATAATGTCTAATGGTTAGATGGAAACCTGGAGAGGTGTACAAGCCACAGTGTCTTGCACCCACTGTGAAATTTGGTGGACGATCAATGATGATCTGGGTATGCTTCAGGAAGGCTTGAATTGGCAGGTTAATCTTTGCAAACGAAGTATGAATCAAGCCACATAGAAGGTTATCCTTGAAAAACACTTGCTTCCTACTGCTCAGGCAATGTTCCCCAACTCTGAGGACTGTTTTTCCAGTAGGGCAATGCCCCATGCCATACAGTTAGGTTATTCAATGTGTGGATGAAGGAGCACCCCATCAAGACCCTGTCATGGTCAGCCCAATCTTTCCAGACCTGAACCCCGTTGAAAACATCTGGAATGTAATTACAAGGAAGATGGATAGTCACAAGCCATCAAACAAAGAAGAACTGCTTACATTTTTGTGCCAGGAATGGCTTAAGGTCACCCAAGAGCAGTGTGAAAGACTGCAAAGACACATGAAAAGCTATGATTAAAAATCATGGTTATTCCACCAAATATTGATTTCTGAACTCTTCCTGAGTTAAAACATTGGTATTATTGTTTCTAAATGAATATTAACTTGTTTTCTTTGCATTATTTGAGGTCTGAAAGTACTGATTCTTTTTTATTATTTTGAAATTTCTCATTTGCTTCGAATAAATACAAAATTTTTAGCTTTGAATTTCGGAGACATGCTGTCAGTCGTTTATAGAATAAAAGAGCATTGTACGTTATACTAAAAAAAATACCTAGAAAGAGAAAAATCACAGAAACTGAACATTTTGCAGTGGTCTCTTAATTTGTGCCAGAGTCACTGTTGTTCATTTCCTTGTGATACTCCCTGAAATGGGTCTACTCCTTCATTGGAGTCTACCTGTGTTTAATTAAACTTATAGAACTTGATTTGAAAGGCACACACTTGTACATGTAAGACCTCACAGCTCACAGTGTATGTCAGACCAAATAAGAATCATAAGGTCAAAGGAACTGCCCAAGGAGCTCAGAGACAGAATTGTGGCAAGGCACTGATCTGGCCAAGGTTATAAAAGAATTTCTGCGGTACTTCAAGATTCCTAAGGGCACAGTGGCCTCCACAATCCTTAAATGGAAGTTTGGGACCATCAGAAGTCTTCCTAGACTTTGCCGTCAAGCCAAACTGAGCAATAGTAGAATGGAGAAGAGCCTTTGGTGAGCTCCAGATATGCAGTAGGGAGATGGGAGAAAGTTCCACAAAGTCAACTATCACTGCAGCCATCCACCAGTCAGGCTTTTATGGCAGAGTGGCCGACTGAAGCCTCTCCTCAGTGCAAGACATATGAAAGTCCGCATAGAGTTTGCAAAAAAAAAAAACACATGAAGGACTCCCAGACTATGAGAAACAATATTCTCTGGTCTGATGAGATGAAGATAGAACTGTTTGGTGATAATTCTAAGCGGTATGTGTGGAAAAACCAGGCACTGCTTATCACCTGCCCAATACAATCCCAACATGAAACATGGTGGTCGCAGCATCATGCTATGGGGGTGTTTTTCAGCTGTAGGGACAGGATAACTGGTTGCAATTGAAGGAAACATAAATGTGGCCAAGTACAGAGATATCCTGGATGAAAATCTCTTTCAGAGTGTTCTGGACCTCAGACTTGGCCAAAGGTTTACCTTTCAACAAGACAATGATCCTAAGCACACAGCTAAAATAGCAAAGGACTGGCTTCAGAACAACTCTGTGACCATTCTTGACTGGCCCAGCCAGTGCCCTGACCTAACCCATTGAGCATCTCTGAAGAGACCAGAAAATGACTCTCCACCAACGTTCACCTTCCAACCTGGCAGTACTGAAGAGGATCTGCGAGAAGAATGGTAGAGGATCCCGACATCCTGGTGTGAAAAACTTATTGCACCATTCAAAAGAAGACTCATGGCTGTACTAGCTCAAAAAGATGCTTCTACTCAATATTGAGCAAAGGGTCTGAATACTTATGACCATGTGATATTTCAGTTTTCTTTTTTTATAAATTTGCAAAAATGTCTACATTTCTGGGTTTTTTTCAGTCAAGATGGGGTGCAGAGTGTACATTAAAGAGAAAAAATGAATTCTTTAAATTCATCAAATGGCTGCAATGAACCAAAGAGTGAAAAATCTAAAGGGGTCTGAATACTTTATATGGTTATTTCGGCCATATATGGTAATATATGGTAATAGTACTCTGTACTCTGTGTCCCTCATAGTGCTCCCTGTGCCCATATATGGTGATAGAACAATGTGTTCCTCATGGTAATAGAGGAAAATCAGATTTATGCAATTATATTAGCCCATGCACAAAAATGTTCCCGAAGCAGGAAACAAAAATTAAAATTTTGCAAAAGTTATAGGTTTCACAAAATGGGCATACAAACCAAATTTTTTTTTAGAAAGTGCTAAAAAAATTAACCACTAAAATATAATAAAATAAGAAATGCTCAGGGTGGGAGAGACAGCATATGGGGGAGAGACAGTGCATAGTGTAGACCTACAGCACACTTGGGATAGAGACAGTGCACAGGGGGGACAGACACAGCACACATAGGGAGAGACAGTGCACAGGGGGAGAGACAGCACACATGGAGGAGAGGCAGCACACAGGGTGGGAGAGACAGCACACGGTGGGGTAAAAACATGACACGGGGGAGAGACAGTGCACAGAGGAGAGACAGTGCATGGTGGGGACATACAGCACACTAGGGAGAGAGACAGTGCCCAAGGGGGAGAGACACAGCACACACAGGAATAGACAGCGCATGGGGGAGATACAGAACACATGGGAAGAAGCAGCGCACAGGGTGAGAGAGGCAACACACAGGGGGAAAAGAGGCACACGGGGTCGAGACAGAGACAGTGCAAAGGGAGACATACAGCACACTAATGAGAAGATATATAGTGCACAGGGGTAGGAGACACAGCACACACGGGGAGAGACAGCGCACAGGGGGAGATAAACAACTGTGAGGTAGCAACCGGGGAACCCGCTTGCATAACGACAAAACACGTGTTTATAAGTTTAACCAGTGTCTACCCGTTTATTTTTCACATATAATAACATAACCCGGGTAGCCTGTTGAACACATATCACATTGCTTATAAACACTTTACATAAATACATCATACATTACATAGAACATTGCACATATACATTCACAATAACCCGGGACCTGTAACCACGACTCTCTCCCCATTGGAGCTCTAACACCTGCTCCCGTGGTAGCTCCGGCCTCCGGCCTACTTACACATCTTACAGTACATTTATAATAAATACATGTGGTATATTCCGGGTTCATAACAGAGATTGAGCAACCTGAGTACCGGGTATGTCATGTATCCCCAAGGGGCTCCTTCCTGGACGTATCTCCGCCTACATTCCGGTCAGCGCCCACCTGGATCAACCATGGTGTCCCCACTCTAGGAGCCCTTTTAACCCCTGCTTCTGACCTTCGTTACATACGCCTCAACGGGCCCTGTGGGTCCCAATGGCGGTACCTGCCGCCTGGCTTTAGTCACCCAGCTTGATGACTTAACATTACCCTGTAGTCAGGATTCCTGCCTGACCGGGCCTTATATACCATGTGTGATCCATCATTCAAACGTCCATGGATCACATACATTTCTTACACACGCTCACAGCCCATCATCCATGGACTGTGGCTCCTCCATGGCCCATTACAGGGACTGGCAAACCATAGTACACGGGAACCTCATCCGTTACCTACTAGGAGCCCTATTACCCCTGTGTCTGGCACCACAGGCACACCCACACCATTAGAGGCCGTGGTTGAGGGACGGGTACCCTCTGCAAGCAGCAGGGCAAGCCTCCCTCTCGTCCCACAGGGACGGAACGCCTCCAACATCATCCATACTGGCTGGGTCACTTTCTCCCCACATTATTATACAATGTTCTTCCATAAGTCATCATCTTACATTCAGGGCCATTGCCTAAGCCCCTACATACATCAACGGGTCCTTTACCGACGGCCTAGTCGGACCCAATAGCGGTTATGCCCTCCTGGCATTAATCACACACAGCTCACTCCGTTACACAGGAACCGCTGTCTTACCGGGCACAGATCCGGGTCTCGCTACCTGTGTAACGGGTCCACCAAGCGTCCCCCAAGGGCTCCTTTCCCGGACGTGGTTCACCCACGCCCGGACCAGTATCCACCGGGCTCAGCCACGGCTTCCCCACCAGGTGCTATCACAACCTCGGACCTCGGCACCGGCATGGAGCTAGCATGCTCCCTTCACCATCTCAACATGGCGGCATGGACTTGCACTCCCAGTCCCTCACACAGACTGGCTCTGCTCAGCTCTCAGGCTGGTAATCAGCCCACATCCTCTCAGGCTGATGTCTGGCTGAAAATGGATCTCTCAATCACTCAGCTGGCTGCCTAGATACCCGCAGTTTACCTTGGAGACCAGCCTGCTCCCGCTTACCGCAGGCTGGCAGCGGGAGCAAGACATCGTGGAAACGATATTTAAATCGTTTCCACGATGTTTCTGGTCAATTGATCGCTGGTGAGTCTGTCTGTGTGATAGCTCACCAGCGATCTGAACGATATTGTTAGCGATCGCGCATGCATGTGATCGCTAACAATATCGTTCAAGAAATTGAAGCGTGTGACGGCACCCTTAGACTGAAAGTCCACTCTGCAGTGACCAAGCCTCTCATTAGCAGAAATAATCTAGAGGCTAGCCTCACCTTTGGTGAGGAGAATGTTGTGTGTACAGAGGAGAAGTGGTCCACAGTTCATTTTAATGATGAAAGCAAGTGTCATTTATTTGGGTCTGATGGAAAACAAAGGGGTCACCCTATTAGCCATAATAACAGAAGTTGGCTGTTCCAAGTCTGTGATTTCTAGATTATTGCATCTGTACAATATCACAATCTCTTTCAGCTCTTTCAGAATCAAAAGGCTATTTTAAATTATATTATAGGTCTGTTTTTTCCTGATGCTGTGATTTTTTTTTTTTGTGAAGGGTTCTGATTTCTCATGTACACTGGTGATCAAAATTAGAGCGCAATACACAATTTCCTTAATGTTAAGGTCATTAGATTGTCTTACGTGAAAATATCCTAAGGGTCCTTTCACATCAGCGTTTTACGCTGAATGCGGCAGATCCGGCAGATTTTCCGGATCTGCCGCCTAACGGCCGACTTGCAGTGCGCCTGTGGCAAGCCCCAGTTCATTTTCTATGGGGCTTGCGACAGGTGCGGCAACTGCGGTTTTGCACTAGTACTTGCGGCACTTGCAGCCACGCCAAAAAACAGCAGCTAACCGCGTTTTTTACCCGGCCGCAACTGCCAGATTTGCCAGATCGCGGCAATACCGCACTTGCCGCAAGCCCAATAGAAAATGAAGGGGGGCTTGCCACAGGTGCAAGTCGGCCGTTTGGTGGCAGATCCAGCAGATGTGGTAAATCTTCAAGATCTGCCACATTCAGTGAAAAACACTGATGTTAAAGGACCCTAACATGAGTAAATTAGCAGTATTTTAGGATTATTTCATAAACTGAATATATTCTAAAGCACAGAATAAAAATGTAAATGAGATAAATGAAAAAGAACACTGATCAAAATAACAGAACACTTTCAGATACCTGCAAATTGGTGTTATTCTGGCACCTGGTGTTGGTTTCCTTCATTATTTGACAAGCCCAATTTTAACTGGCAGCCTAATTTTCCAGTTTGCACTCACATTGCAAAAATGGTGAGCCTATCAGCCATAGCAACAGAAATTGGTCATTCTAAGGCTGTGATTTCTAGAATATTGCATCTTTACAACATTATAAACTTTTTCAAGTCCCCAAAGGGGGCTGGTCGCCCTTGCAAGACAAATGCAAGAGAGGACAGGATTATGCAGAGAATCTCCAGTTGGAATAGATCGCTAGCTCAGCACTAAATAGGGTAGGGATCTGTCACGTCATATAGTATCTTAATGTTTAAGAGCATTTCAAATGAAAGCCCACTCTGCAATGACCGATCCTCTCATTAGCAAAAAGAATCAAAAGGCTAGACTCACCTTTGGTGAGGAGCATGTCGTATGGACAGAGGAGAAGTGGTCGAAAGTAAATTTTGGTCTTAAAAGCTAGTTTAATTTATTTTGGTCTGATGAGAATGATTATGTCCATTCACAAACTGGGGAAAGTTTGAACCCAAAATGTGTAAAGAAGTCTGAAAGGTAGTGGAGAAAATGTCATGGTTCGGGGAATATTTTCTGCTACAGGGGTTGGACTTTTCATACAGCTACATGGCAGAGTGAATGCAAGTGTGTATCAGCACCTTCTTCAACAACACGTGGTTCCTTACTTGCGTTCAGCACTCAATCAGCTAGTAATTTTCACGCAGGACAATGCCCCCTGTCACACAGCAAAATTGGTAAAGCATTTCCTTAAACACAAAAACCTTGAAACAGTGAAAAGGCCAACCCACAGTCCTGATCTAAACCCAATCGAAAACCTCTGGAAAATCCTTGTCTATAAAGTTATAACCAAGAAATCCACAACAGTCACAGAACTGTGGAAAAGACTGGAAGAGGTGTGCACCAAAATCACACCGAGAGAGACTGGTGTTAGAGACTAGTGATGTCCTGTGGCCACAGTTGTGCTGAAGTCATTCAAAGCAAAGGCCTGTACACTTCCTACTGATTGGTGACTATTGCAACCTTCACAAAATGTAGTTTTAATCTTTCTCTGTGCTACAGTCATTGCTGTTCTTTACATTTTGTGTAAACGAAAGGTTTTAAGTTGATAAACTTTGGTTATTTTGGAAAACACTGTTCTAGTGGCATGGTGTACCACGTTCGCAAAAAACCTTCCAATGTTGATTAATGTAGATAACATTCTGTCTGAATAAATCAAGTAATGATACATTGTTCTCTAATTTTAATCACCAATGTATATACAGTATATGCACATTTTTACTGTATGCATTGTGATGATATGACCGGCATGTGCCCCATGACCGGTATACATCACATGGGTCCTGAGCCATGCACACAGGGTTATTGGTATCTGAGCCTGTGAGTGAGTACTTTGCTGTGCTAAACCTGACTGGTGTACAGAGAGTTAACTACTCCCAGGTCTGTGTGTGTGAGTGAGATGTGCTAATTGTTTCACTGCCTTGCATGTGTGGGTGTGGCAGCCAGGATAAGAAGCTGCCTAGTGCTGTGTGAGAGAGACTGGAGATGGTAGCCAGACCAGATGATCCTTAAGATGTGAGAATGTGAGGCGAGAAGCCTGGCTCTCCATGCCGGAGACGTTTGTCCCTCTGACCCAAGAGGCTGATGTCCATGAGGGACTGTGGTTGCATGTGGGTATGGGCCCTGTGACGGACTGGAGTCCATGCATGTGTAATGTGGAGACCGAAGACGGCTCAAGGTCCAGGAAGTCATAGCCGCCATTGGGACTCACTGCTAGGTCGTGTTATGGTCTCGTTGACTATATGTGAGGGTTCATGTGTAAGCATAACGGTTTATTTAAAAATGCCATGTATATTGTCTCATGTGAATGAAGGCCAGGTGGTCGTAACCGCCATTGGGACCGACTGTGAAGTCATGATATGGCCCGTTGACCTCGTGTGAGATGTGTAAAGGCTGTGTGTAGTGTCACAGCCTGTCTGAGACTTTATGGCCTGTGTGAACAGGGGTGTACCGACACTACCAGATCCCTGTGGGTCAGTGTAGGGTCTCATGTATTATGTAATAGGTATAATATGTGAATGTATAATGATCTATATGAACCATGTGAATAATGCCAGGCATAGCCGCCATTAGAACCAGATTGCGGTCTGTAAGGGTCGGTGTGGGACTCCTTAATGTTCTGTTGATGCAAATATAATATGTAATGTGAACTGTGATGTCATGTTGCTATGTAAATACTACGATTATGTATATCTTGTATGATTTATGTGATATATGAGTAATAAACGGTTTGTCGGTCACAAATAAACTGCTATATTGTGTTATATGTAATTCTGATGAAAATACTATTTGGCTTGTAATTTTATGTTGGGTGAGTGATGGGAGGTTTATGACAAATTAATAAACCCCTCTTTTGTGTGAAGTTAAATGTGGGTCGTTGATGTCACTTATGCTGACAAGCGAGTCCCCAGGGGGCACTACCTCTCAATATGTATATATGATGCGCCCCAGGGCTGTGGGGTACTTGGAACCTGGCCCTGCTGTTCTGCTGGGAGAGTCAAGGGGGTCGAGACCCCATCCCGTAGCCCTGGGTGTCGAGTTATTAAGAGTTCTGGGGGTAGTAGCATGAGGGTATTTGTCGGGATGCTACCGTGGTATGCGACTATTAGTGGCCACGGCTGCGGTGCGGACCTCCAGGGATGATGGGAGTGCACGGTGATGGTTTCGCACCCCATGGGTGGAGCGGATCCCCAGGGCAACCGGGAAAGTCTATGGTGGTTGTAGGCCATTGGGTGCAGGAGTGAGGGCGTGGAATGAGTGACAGACACAAAGTTGAAGTCTCCATTACCTTTTCTGGTGAAAGCAGCAGGTGTATCCAGAGTACCGTTCACAAGAGATGTTAGGAGTCCGGGTGGCCTGGAAGCAAGTTGGGGTTCTCCTCTCCCAGTGAGTTCTGAGGTCTCCCTGTTGCACTACTCCTGGCGGCCCTGGCTGCCTGTAGCTAAGCTGCGACCCTCTCTCCTCCTGCGTAAAGTCTCTCACCCGTATGGCAGGCAGCTCGAGCCCTCTTGGGTACTACTCCTCTGGTTACTGTCCCTGAGCTCTCTGGTGCTGCTGTGCCTTCTGGCTTCGTTGTGTTGGGCAACTTGGAATCTCCCACCATCTGGTGTTGGCTGCTGGGCCTGTAATCCCTCACAGCCTCAGACTCCGGTGTCTTCTTCAGGCGCTCTGCACTGGGGTAAGCCCGACAACTGGCTCCACTCCCCAGGCCTGCTTCTTCACTTCCTCAGACCCTCTCCTATGGGTCCTTCATGTTGGCTATTCTTTGTCCCTGGATGAGCCTTACTCTGCTCCAGTCCACGGGACCTATTCCCAGTTCTCCTAGGAACTGAGCTGCCTGACCCCGCCCTAGGCCAGAATTTATAGGGGACCTCCCCTGAATTGGATTTCAGAGCTCCTCCTTCTGATCTGGAGTTGGAAAGTTGTGTGTGGTAGGCTCAACTGGTGTGGATACCTTGCCCTTGCTTCCAAGTACGACATGACCCCCCGAAGGGAGACAATGTCATTGTGGCAACTGGACTCACATCTAATATAATAATTCCTAAGCCAGCTTCCGTCCGTTTCTGCTCGAAATGACGTCAGATCCGGACTGAAGCTGGTTCTACACCCACTAAGGTGTACCAAGATGGCCGACCATTAGCGAGAGCGGGGCTAATACTGCCCCACTCTCGCCATCGGCGGCCTCTCCTGCGCCCCACACCCTCCTGCCCCTCCTGCGCCCCCGCTCCTCCGCCCCGATCTGTTCCCCGTGGCCCCCCTCGCTCCCCGCGCCCCCCCTCGCTCCCCGCAGCCCCCACTCCCCCTGCCACCCCCCGCTCCTCAATGCTGATGAAAATAAAAAATCCCTTAACGATACTCACCCTCCGCAGGCACGCTACACCTGTCTCCTATCTCCCAGGACAGGACCTGTCGTTGCCTGGGAAACCGATCAGCGATCGTAATAACCCGCGTCACATGACCACTCCACCGCTGCTGCGCTGACCACTCTACCCACCGCGCTGCTGCGCTGACCACTCTGCCCACCGTGCTGCTGTGCTGACCACTCTGCTCACCGCACTCACAGCTAACCACTGAGCCACCGTACAGTGCTAAACACTGAGCCACAGTACAGTGCTAAACACTGAGCAACCATACTTTGCTAACCACTGAGCCACCGCGCAGTGCTAACCACTGAGCCACCGCGCAGTGCTAACCAATGAGCCACTGCGCAGTGCTAACCACTGCACAGTGCTAACCACTGAGCCACCGCGCAGTGCTAACCACTGAGCCACCGTGCAGTGCTAACCACTGAGCCAGTGCTAACCACTGAGCCACCGCGCAGTGCTAACCACTGAGCCACCGCGCAGTGCTAACCACTGAGCCACCGCGCAGTGCTAACCACTAAGCCACCGTATTCTCTGCTAACCACTGAGCCGCTGTATACTCTGCTAACCACTGAGCTGCCATACAATGCTCCATCCTCCTCCTCCCACCGCTCTGTGCTCCGTCCTCCCCCTGCCTGTGCCGTTCCATCCTCCTCCATCACTTCCTCCTCCTTCCTTTGTCCTCCTCCCCTCCGCCACTCCATCCTCCATCCTCCCTCTGCCTGTGCTGCTCCGTCCTTCCCCACCCCACCGCTTTGTCCTCCGTCCTCCTCCCCCCCGCTGCTCTGTGCTCCATTATCCCCCTGCCGCTCCGTCCTCCCCCACCGCACCGCTTCCTCTTCCTTCCTTTGTCTGCCTCCCCTCCGACACTCCATCCTCCGTCCTCCCCCTGCCTCTGCTGCTCCGGCCTCCCCCACCCCGCCACTTTGTCCTCCATCCTCCTCTCCCCTGCCGCTTTGTGCTCCATCCTCCCCCTGCCTGTGCTGCTTCGGCTTCCCCCACCCCACCAGTTCGTCCTCCATCCTCCTCTCACCCACAGCTCTATGCTCCAGCCTCCCCCTGCCACTTCATCCTCCCCCTGCCTATGCCGCTGCATCCTCACCCACCCCACCACTTCCTCCTTTTTTCTTTGTCCTCCTCCTCTTCGCCACTCCATACTTCGCTCTCCCCCTGCCTGTGCTGCTCCATCCTCCTCCACCCCGCCGCTTTGTCCTCCGTCCTCCTCCCACCGCTCTGTGCTCCATTCTCCCCCTGCCTGTGCTGCTCCATCCTCCTCCACCGCTTCCTCTTCCTTCCTTTGTCCTTCTCCTCTCAGCCACTCCATCCTCCCCCTGCCTGTGCTGCTCCATCCTCCCCTACCGCTTCCTCCTCCTTCCTTTGTCCTCCTCCTCTCAGCCACTATATCCTCCCCCTGCCTGTGCTGCTCCTTCCTCCCCCACCCCACCGCTTCATCCTCTGTCCTCCTTCCCCCGCCGCTCTGTGCTCCGTCCTCCCCCTGCTGCTCTGTCCTCACCCTTCCTGTGCTGCTCCGTCCTCCCCCACCCCACCGCTTCCTCTTCCTTCCTTTATCCTCCTCCCCCCACCACTCCATCCTCCGTCCTCCCCCTGCCTGTGCTGCTCTGGACTCCCCCACCCCGCCGCTTCGTCCTCCGTTCTCCTCCCCCCCGCCACTCTGTGCTCTGTCCTCCCCCTGCCTGTGCTGCTCCATCCTCCCCCACCCCACCGCTTCCTTCTCCTTCCTTTGTCCTCCTCCCCTCCACCACTCCATCCTCCGTCCTCCCCCTGCCTGTGCTGCTCCATCCTCGCCCACCCACCGCTTTGTCCTGTGTCCTCCTCCCCCCTGCCCCTCTGTGCTCCGTCCTCCCCCTGCCTGTGCTGCTCCATCCTCCGCCACCCACCGCTTTGTCCTCTGTACTCCTCCCCCCTGCCACTCTGTGCTTCGTCCTCCTCCTGCCTGTGCCGCTCCATCCTCCGCCACCCCACCGCTTCCTCCTCCTTCCTTTGTCCTCCTCCCCTCTGCCACTCCATCCTCCGTCCTCCCCCTGCCTGTGCTGCTCCAGCCTCCCCCACCCCAGCCGCTTCGTCCTCCATCCTCCTCTCCCCCGCCGCTCTGTGCTCCGTCCTCCCCGTGCCACTCTGTCCTCCCCGTGCCGCTCTGTCCTCCCCCTGCCGCTCTGTCCACCCCCTGCCGCTCTGTCCTCCCCCTGCCGCTCCGTCCTCCCCCTGCCTGTGCCGCTCCATCCTCCCCCACCGCTTCCTCCTCCTTCCTTTGTCCTCCTCACCTCCGCCACTCCATCCTCCGTCCTCCCCCTGCCTGTGCTGCTCCGTCCTCCCCCACCATGCCACTTTATCCTACATCCTCCTCCCCCCCCCGCGCTCTGTGCTTAATCCTCCCCCTGCTGCTCGGTCCTCCCCCTGCCTGTGCCACTTCATCCTCCCCCACCCCACCGCTTCCTCCTCCTTCCTTTGTTCTCCTCACCTCCGCCACTCTATCCTCAGTCCTCCCCCTGCCTGTGCTGCTCCATCCTCCCCCACCCCGCCGCTTCGTCCTCCGTCCTCCTCCCCCTGCTGCTCTGTCCTCCATCCTCCTCCCCCCTGCTTCTCTGTCCTCTATCCTCCCCCCTGCCACGCCGTCCTTTCCCCGCCGCTCTTCTATTTCTATATTCCAGAATACCCGATGCGTTAGAATCGGGCTACCATCTATAAGTTATAATTATAATAGTAATTTAATTATTTTATATAGTACTATTAATTCAATAGCACTTTACATACATCAGTAATGCTGTCCCTCTTGAGGGTCACTATCTAAATATCCTATCTACATAAATACATAGGTGTGATACATTTACACATATTTCTAAATCTAAGATTAACACACATTTAGTATAAGAGGGGAGATGTGTATCATCCAAATACTTTTATTTGGTGATATGAACCCGGATGTTAAGGTCCAGCAGCATAGCTGCTGATAAATATTATTTTCTTTTACAACAGGGACGGGTTTTTGTGAACAGCTAAAGAGATAGGTGGGATGGCTGTTCACCACATCTCCATCCTTACTGTCACACAAAACATCCTCAACATCACATCACCATCCTCCCGATGCGATAGCATCAGGCATTAATCTAGTATATATATATTTCAGTGTCAAACAAAAGAAACAGCTCACCGCTCTGTGGTTCTTCTGGTAATGTACAACTTGAATTGAATGAGCCCAGAGGTGAAGTAGTAGCCAAACTTGTTCACAGATCCATTTATAAAGAATTCTCCAGCTCTTTCCAATCTGTTTGTAAATTTGTAGACTTTATTAGAATTCCACAGTAGAATTCCAGAAGCCACTGACAGACAATTTAGAAAGTAACCCCCTCTCCGTCTATGCATCCCTTGAGACGGCGCATGTAATGTTGAAACGCGTAGTCCAAGATGGGGTTACTATCCAAATTGTCCGTCAGTGGCTTATGGGATTTTTTTATGGAATTCTAAAACAGTCTGCAAATTAGAAAAAAAAATAAATGATTGGAAAAAACTGGAGAATTCTTTGTAAATTGGTATATATATGCGGAGCCCACTGGGATGGGGTACCGGATCGGGGTATCACGGGGGTTATCACGGCAGTCTTGGTTCGGACCGTGTCCCGAGCCCACAAGTAAAGGAGTTATTAACAGGGATAGTCGTGACGCTACCCACGGGTTGTGGTCAATGGGGACCACTGCTGCTGCTTGCTTCGCCAGGAGCATGCATGGTGCTGCAGCTGGATGGATGAGCCCGCCATGGGTCGGGCTACTCCTGACAGGGAATATAACAGTTTAGCACTGGCAGAGTTCACCGGATTTTACTTAAGTTCTTCACAACTTTCTCAGTACAGTTCACAATTCAGCTGGTTCACAAAATTGTTTCAGTTTCTCACAAGTTAACTCCACACTTTCACCTTTCAGTCAGCTCTTCTGCAGCCAGGTTTCTGTCTTAAAATTATTCAAAAAAGGTCTGGCTCTAAACCCTTTACGTAAGGTGCCCAGGGAAAATCAAAATCAGTAGTGTATATTAAACCTGGCACACTAGTATAAGTAAAAATGATGATAAGGAGACGTCAACTCAGACTATCAAAGTTTTATTCAAAATAAATGTAGCTCTGTCCTTGCCGGTTCGACCACACAGGTCTTCGCAGAGGATACAGGAGCTGTGGCAGTGTGTACAAAATAAAACAAAAAACAACAGTCAGTTCTTGACAATTAATACAAGGAACAGAAAAAACAATCCTTACAAGAAATGGTTAAGGAAAGTACAACTTATACGATAAAAAGATGTTCAGCTGCAGTTGCAGTTTTTATATATCAAACAGTCGGGTATCTACACCCGTATAGTTGAACCCGTTACCATGATTTATATATAGTGATTGGTGAATAATATACAGTGATATAGTATTACCTCAGAGTGAAGAACGAGAAAGAAAACTCTTTATCATTCAAGTCTATGTGATAAAGAGTGCCATAGTGGGGTCGAGACCCCCTATATGCCAGACCCAACAAGTATTAAAAGGTATATGGTTACACGGTATAGGGTTACTACCTGTGTTCAAAAGAGATGTGGGATTAATTGCAATCTCCTATATATTAGGAGTATACAGCGCCTATAAGCATTAAGAGGTAGGTTAAGATATAGAAAACCAAAAATATAGGGTTAAAAGAGTATATGTGAAAGACAGAAAAATGCTACCTATGGCGATGGTGTGGGATAAATATCCAATTGTGGCCACTCACATCAGGCCAATGCTGGCCAGTGAATAGTGCTGTTAACAGAAAGAGGAGAACTAATTAATACTGATGGTTTAAGGGGATTTGTGTCTTAATATACAGGTAGTGCCCATAGGTACCTTAATGGCTGAGTGGTATGAGAACGAAAACGCTTTCTGAAAGTGTAATAGACAAGGTTACCGGCTTAATTAGGCATCAATCAAGGGGTTAACAAGGTTGAGAGAAACGCTACTATACCTCTGTGCAGCGGGGCGGCTGGTGCATGAGTGGCAGTGAGCACTGTGAAACCGCGTCCTTATGACGCGGATAGGCGGGACTAAGCAGACCTGCTTCCGGTAGTTGGAACGCAGGTGAAGCGCAAGCCGCGCGTGCGCCCTAGGTCAAACAGACCGCGCGTGCGCAGTGCCATCTCCAAGTCGCGCATGCGTGTTGCGGCAGTCGCGCCGTGCATGCGTAGTGAAGTAAGTGACAGGACGCTGTATCAGCAGCGTAGAGGTGCATCTGTTTGAAGGACACAGTGCTAGAACATGCACAAAGCCTAGTGCAGTGAAAGAATTAGAGGTGCTTCATAGTGATGTCCACCTCCTCCTGCATTATAATATTGCATATTGTGACAACTAATAGTGATAACTATAGCGAACTGTGTTATATCCTTTGTGTATAAGTATTTGATTACATATCTAATCCATTGCATCTAATCTATTGCCTCCTATCTCCAGATTCTTATGTTCATGTGCTAATTTTTCTCCTTCTTTCCCACAGATTACCTAATGTCCTATGTCATGACAGACATCACTATGAAGCACCTCTAATTCTTTCACTGCACTAGGCTTTGTGCATGTTCTAGCACTGTATCCTTCAAACAGATGTACCTCTACGCTGCTGATACAGCGTCCTGTCACTTACTTCACTACGCATGCACGGCGCGACTGCCGCAACACGCATGCGCAACTTGGAGATGGCACTGCGCACGCGCGGTCTGTTTGCCCTACAGCGCACGCGCGGCTTGCGCTTCACCTGCGTTCCAACTACCGGAAGCAGGTCTGCTTAGTCCCGCCTATCCGCGTCATAAGGACGCGGTTTCACAGTGCTCACTGCCACTCATGCACCAGCCGCCCCGCTGCACAGAGGTATAGTAGCGTTTCTCTCAACCTTGTTAACCCCTTGATTGATGCCTAATTAAGCCGGTAACCTTGTCTATAACACTTTCAGAAAGCGTTTTCGTTCTCATACCACTCAGCCATTAAGGTACCTATGGGCACTACCTGTATATTAAGACACAAATCCCCTTAAACCATCAGTATTAATTAGTTCTCCTCTTTCTGTTAACAGCACTATTCACTGGCCAGCATTGGCCTGATGTGAGTGGCCACAATTGGATATTTATCCCACACCATCGCCATAGGTAGCATTTTTCTGCCTTTCACATATACTCTTTTAACCCTATATTTTTGGTTTTCTATATCTTAACCTACCTCTTAATGCTTATAGGTGCTGTATACTCCTAATATATAGGAGATTGCACTTAATCCCACATCTCTTTTGAACACAGGTAGTAACCCTATACCGTGTAGCCATATACCTTTTAATACTTGTTGGGTCTGGCATAAAGGGGGTCTCGACCCCACTATGGCACTCTTTAGCACATAGACTTGAATGATAAAGAGCTTTCTTTCTCGTTCTTCACTCTGAGGTAATACTATATCACTGTATATTATTCACCAATCACTATATATATAAATCATGGTAACTGTAATGTTGTTATATCTTCTGTAATTTGCTGTTTGCATTTTCTGCCTAGTAACAGTGATGTAGGATAGAGGAGGAGCTGTGGCAGGAAAAGGGGGAGCTGGAAAGGGGAAGATGATTCATTAAAGTATGGTCGCTCGACTGAGCAGTTCAGCATATCTGTGTGTACTTCTGTATTTATCCTCATCTGCACTACAACACTACAATTGGCGACGAGGAAGCGTTCATTCATCAGCTAAAGGTATTTCAGTGCCACAAGATCATCAGTGCTCACCATGGCCTGTCTACCTGCATTCCCAGCTTTTGATGTGCATCAGTCCCAAGCAAACCTAGCAGCATGTTGGGATGAATGGCTGAAGCACTTTGAGATATTTCTGCAAGCCATGAACATAGCCGATGATACAAGAAGGAAAGCCATGTTATTATACTATGCAGGGGAGCAAGTCTATGATATCTTCACTACTCTGCCTAACACAGGGGAGGACAAGGACTATAAGCTCAGCAAAACAGCATTGAGCAAACACTTTCCCCACACAGAAATGCAGCATTTGAAATCTTCAAGTTTAGACAATCAAAGCAATCAGCCACAGAAAGGATTGATGAATATCATGTCCGGCTACGGCACCTTGCAGCTTACTATGAGTTTACAGATGTAGACAAAGAAATCCAAATGCAGATATTACAAGGATGTGTTTCTTCAAAGTTAAGAAGACAAGCACTCAGAGACCCTACTATGACCTTAGCAAAACTATTAGACACAGCACGTATAAATGATACTGCAGAGAAACAGGCAAAACTCATAGAGAGCAGTGAGCCAGAAGCACCATCTTCTATAGCAAAGCTTATACAGAAACCACAAGTACAGGCTGCTACTTGTTACAACTGCGGTGGGTCGTATCCTCACCAGAACGCTTGCCCAGCAAAGGGTACAACCTGCCATAATTGTGGAAAACTAAACCATTTTGCAAAAGTGTGCAGATCTACACCACAGCAATCTGCTCGTCCCACAGTATAGCCCAGGTCACAGAAGGTCCAAGCACTGCAGCTTAATGACGAGGCTCAAAGCACTTACTTATTTCTCATTTCTCAGCTGGACTCAGAGGTGTGCAGCTGTGCTGTCTGCTCTCTGCCAGACTGTGGCGCCTTGCTAGTGGCAGCCCATTGCAGCAGCTATTATTTTGTTTGTTACAGTTTTGCTACAGACTTTGTACCTTTCCTAATGTCTTTTTTGGACCTCTAATTTCAAACTTGGATCTATGCAATGTTTTCATCTTGTGGATGTTCCTGCACGCTGGTCTGCTGTGGGATGGAAAATGCAGCACACCCCACACTTTCTACTGCCGCTGGGCACACAGCATATGGTTTTCACCTGGATCCTACACTACCACTCACAAGTCCCCTGCTGGCATGGCCACTTTGGGGTACGCTATATGGTCCATCTCAGCTAATACTACCGATGGATGTATGCTGTTGCCCACAGCCTGTGTCAGTGATACAGCCATATGTGCTCGGCGGAGAGCACCGTATACAATATGCCACAGAGAGACCTCGTGGGATGGATGGAATCACTGATCGGATGGTTGTCCCTAGGTCTGTCACTAAACGAGTAGTGTATTCAAGGAGTCGTCTTCTGAAACTGCGCAGGACAAAGTCTTCTCCAGCAGTTGCAATACCACATGTTCCACGGGAAATGAGGAGACCTTTCAGAGGTTGCAGAGCAGGCAAGAAGATCAAGTCCTGGAAGAGAAGGTTTAAACCTGCGGTCCCATCCATCATCATGGGTAATGTACAATCGCTTGGTAACAAGTCGGATGAACTGCTGGCTCTGAGTAAGACCCAGAAGGAGTTCAGGGAATGCAGTCTCATGTGCTTTACAGAAACCTGGTTGCATGAGGACGTCCCAGATTCATGTGTATCGGTACCAGGGTTTCATATGGTTCGGGCTGACAGGGACAGAGTGAAGTGCGGTAAGAAGAAGGGCGGAGGGGTGATACTGTACATTAACAACAGATGGTGTAATCAGGGGCATGTAACAGTAAAGGAGAGACATTGTTGCCCAAACATTGAACTATTAGCAGTGGGCCTCAGGCCTTACTATCTGCCTAGAGAATTCTCTCTTGTTATTGCAGTGGTGTCGTATATACCACCATCTGCAAATCCAGAGGCAGCTGGGGAAGTACTGTCTGGGGTGATTGCCCGGCTTCAGACGAAACACCCTAACTCTCTAACTGTCATTTCTGGGGATTTTAATTGAGCCAAGATCTCATTACCAAAGTTCTATCAATATGTCAAATGTTCTACACAGGACAATTATATATTGGATCTCCTCTATGCCAGTGTAAAGGATGCTTACTCATCATCTGCATTGCCCCCCCTGGGGAAATCTGACCACAACCTCATACTATTGTCTCCAGCCTATCCACCAGTTGTCTGCAAACAACCAGTGACAATTAAACAGATAAGGAAGTAGTCTCCAGCAGCAGAGAAGAGGTTACAAGACTGCTTTGATTGTACAGACTGTGAGGTGTTATGTGCCAGGGAACATAATGATGATGTTAATGAGGTTACTGGGAGAGTTACTGATTACATCAACTTTTGTACTGACAATATTGTACCTATTCATGAGATTTGGTGTTATGCAAACAACAAGCCTTGGATTACAAAAGAATTGAAACATCTACTAAACAGAAAGAAAAAAGCTTTTAACAGCAAAGACAAGGAGGAGATGAAAACTGTACAGAGAGACTTAAAGGGGAAAATTATATTGCCCGTGAAGCATTCAGAATTAAATTGGAAAATAAATTGTCACACAACAACTCCAGAGAAGTGTGGGCGGGAATGAAGCTATTTACTGGGTTTAAGGCAAGGTCAGATCAGGGGGGTGGGGGGCTGATCATGGCTAATGAAATTAATGAGTTTTTCAACAGATTCAATGATAAATGTGCAATATCAACAGGGGAGAAGGCCGGGGAGCGACAAGCAATATCAACTGGGGGAGGAAGGTAGAGACTTTCTTGATCTCAGAAAATGATGTGAGGGAACAGTTTAGTAAGCTGGTCATTGGTAAAGCAGCAGGGCCTGATGGTATCTGTCCACGTGTCCTCAGAGTGTGTGCAAATCAGTTGTGCACTGTCTTCCAGCACCTGTTTAACTGGAGCTTACAATCACAGAGAGTACCAGTTCTATGGAAGACTTCTTGCCTGGTGCCGGTTCCCAAGACTACCTTCCCGAGCTCCCATAACGACTATAGACCGGTGGCCTTAACATCGCATGCGATGAAGTCCTTGGAGAGAATTGTACTTGCCTACTTGTGTCCGAGGGTGTCTGCTTTTACGGACCCCCTTCAGTTTGCGCATCGGCAGAGTCTGGGGGTGGACGATGCTGTAGCGTATCTGCTACAAACAGTACATTCCTTTTTGGACAATGATGGAACCACTGTGCGTGCCACGTTCTTCAATTTTTCCAGTGCATTCAATACCTTACAGCCACTATTACGTAAAAAGCTGGTTGAAATGGCGGTTGATGAGGGACTAGTGAATTGGATCATTGATTACCTGTTGGACAGGCCACAGTTCGTAAGGATGGGGGCGGCCGTATCGGATAGTGTTCGGAGCAGTGTTGGAGCCCCTCAGGGAACGGTGCTGTCACCATTCCTTTGTACGTTATACACAGCTGATTTTCAGTATAAATCAGACCTTTGTCACCTTCAGAAGTACTCTGATGACTCAGTGATAGTCGAAGGTATTGAGAGAGGCCGGGGGGAGGAGGAATACAGAAGGGTCGTCTCGGACTTTGTTGACTGGTGCCAGGCTAACCATTTAGAACTCAACGTAAAGAAAACCAGGGAGTTGGTGTTGAGTTATGGAAGGTGCAGGAAGGATTGCTTACCTATCACTATTGATGGTCAGGATGTGGAGAATTTCAAATATTTGGGGGTTCACCTGGACAGCAAGCTTGATTGGAGGTGCCATATGGAGAAGGTTTGCAAGAAAGGGATGAGTAGACTTTACTTCCTAAGGAAATTAAGGTCGTTTAATGTGTGTAGCCAAATGCTTGAAATGTTCTACCAATCTATTGTGGCGAGTGCAATCTTTGCTGCAATAATATGCTGGGGTAGTAGTGTGCGCACAGCTGACGCTAATAAGCTGAATAAACTTATCAAGAAGGCTAGTGCGGCGGTGGGTCTACAACTTAGGACTTTCGAGGAGGTATTAGAGGATAGAATTAATAAGAAATGCAAGGCTATAATGAGCAACAATACACACCCGCTCTCTGAACTGTTTGCGAAGCAGAAGAGCACATTCAGCAAGCGTCTAATCCAACTAATGTGTAAAAAGGAAAGATACAGAAAATCGTTTGTTCCGACAGCTGTGGGGATGTTTAACAAATGTATAAGTGTAAAGCATCCCAAGACTATGTGAAGTTCTATGTGTATGGGGGGAATAGGTGAGGTACATGTACCAGTCTACCCGCATCTGCTGTCCATATAGACTTATTTTGTAAAGTGTGAAATGGTCTTGATCTTTGTTCTGCTGCTGTAATACTGTAATTTCCTCCGGGATCAATAAAGTTTATCTTATCTTATTCTCAGTGACTGAGGAAGGATCTCGGGCTGTGCACATGATTAACAATCCAAAACGAGTCATCCTCATAAATGGCAATCCGGTGGAAGCCCTGGTGGACACAGGGGCGTCAGTCAATGTCATCAGTCATACAATCTATAATCAACTCCTGAATAGACCTGCTCTACAAAATACCAGCCTACAGATTTTCCCTTATGGTTCCACAGCTGCGTTGCCCCTGTGTGGCAAATTTCAGTCAGAACTAACAGCGGAAGGGAAATCCATCACTGACACGTTCTATGTAGTGGAGTGCTCTGCAGATACGCTTCTCAGCTGCAGCAGCGCATTGTCTCTAGGCCTGGTGAACCAGGTCAACAGCGTTACAGGTTCTTCAGTCCCACATATCATGCAGAGGTACCCCAGTCTCTTTAAAGGCCTTGGTAAGCTAAAAGACGTTCAGATAAAGTTACATATTGATCAGTCGATACAGCCCTCCATCCAACCTCACAGACGCATTCCCTTTCATGTCCGCAAACTTGTGGAGCAAGAATTGCAAGACCTGGAGGTATCTGATGTTATTGAACGGGTTGAAGGCCCAACTCCCTGGGTCTCGCCAATCGTTGTTGCGCCTAAACCAAAACAGCCTGGTAAAATACGGCTTTGTGTGGATATGCGGCATGCCAATCTAGCTATTCAAAGAGAAAGGCACATCACGCCTACTATTGATGAAATTCTCACAGATCTGAATGGTGCAAAGGTGTTTTCAAAAATTGATCTAAACTCCGGCTATCATCAACTTGAGTTGCATCCAGACTCCAGGTACATCACAACTTTTAGTACTCATATGGGCCTGCGTAGGTTCAAGAGGTTGAACTTTGGTATCTCATCAGCTGCAGAAATCTTTCAAAATGTTATCAGTCAGGTTCTGTCCGGAATAGTGGGAGTCCTCAACGTCAGTGATGACATTCTCATATACGGAACAACCCAAGAAGAACATGACAGTCACCTTGAGCAAGTGTTTCAGAGATTGCAAGCCTGCAATCTAACTGTCAATCCTTCAAAATGTGAGTTCAACCAAACGTCATTAAATTTTTTTGGATACATCTTTTCAGAACAAGGTGTGTCAGCAGATCCTCAGAAAGTAGCTGCCATCAAGTCTGCTGGTCAACCTCAAAATGTCTCAGAGGTTCGCAGCTTTCTAGGACTGGTCACATACTGTGGACGATTCATACCCGACCTAGCCACTATTTCCGAACCCCTGAGACAACTCACCAAGAAAGATATTCCTTGGTCATGGGGTACTGAGCATCAAGCATCGTTTGACGCGTTGAAGTCCAGCCTAACTGGTGACACTGTCATGGCCTACTTTGACCCATTAAAGTCCACAGAACTGATTGTAGACGCTAGCCCGGTAGGCCTGGGTGCAATTCTCACACAAGTGTCCAACAATGGCAACATTTCTACAATTTCCTACGCAAACAAGACATTAACAGATACAGAACAGCGCTGCTCACAAACTGAAAGGGAAGCTCTTGCAGTTGTGTGGGGATGCCTTCATTTTCATCTGTACCTCTTTGGACACAGTCGTAAGTGACCACAAACCGCTTGTTCCAATTTTCAACAAACACGCTTCCAAACCCCCTCCACGAATTGAACGCTGGTTGCTCCGCTTACAGAACTACCATCTTCAACTGAGATATGAGGCAGGAGTTGGAAACCCGGCGGACTATTTCTCCAGACACCCAATACCACAACCTACTAAGGACAACATTCCAGCAACTGTTCTAGCGGAGGAACATGTAAATTTCGTTGCTGCACATTCAGTGCCAAGAGCTATGACTATGGAGGAAATACAACAGGCGGTGGACTCTGATCCCCAACTTCAGTTGGTGATAGAATCGGTTCGGTCTAAGAAATGGAGCTGTTTTCTTGCTGAGGCTCGCCTTCAACCACCTGATCGAGTAGGTTACTTGGAGGCTTTCTTTAATGCACAACATTCACTCTCAGTGTCGGACTCAAATCTGCTATTGCGTGACAGTCGCCTGGTGATACCTCAGAAACTGGAGGACCGTGTACTTGATCTAGCCCACGAGGCTCATCAAGGGGTAGTAAAAACAAAGCAATTACTTCGAGAAAAAGTATGGTTTCCAGGACTGGACAAAAAAGTAGAGGCATTGATTCAAACATGCATTCCTTGTCAAGCAACTATAGTTGACCATAGGCGTGCGCCTCTACAAATGACACCCCTGCCAAAGAGCCCATGGACTGCTGTCAGTGTTGATTTTTGTGTTTTAACGGACCGCTCCTACCTGTTGGTGGTCATGGATGACTATTCTCGGTTTTCAGTCATTGAACATGTTTCGACTACCTCGGCCAGGGCTGTTATACGAAAATTAGACAAGATTTTCTCGGCTTATGGCATACCTGAGACAGTGAAGACGGACTATGGACCTCCATTCAATAGCACAGACTTTCAGTCATTGGCAACTTATCTTGGTTTCTCCCACAGGAAAATAACTCCTTATTGGCCTCAAGCCAATGGCGAAGTGGAACGATTCATGCAATCAATCAACAAGACCCTGAGGATTGCTACTATGGAGCACAAGGACTCACAACAAGAATTACATAGATTCCTTAGACAGTACAGAGCCACACCACACTCCACTACTGGGATACCACCAGCAACGGCATTGTTCAGCAGGCCCTTGCGCGTCAAAATCCCATGCATTCCGTCACTTCCGGTCCAAACCCCAATTGCTGTTAATGATTCCGTCTCTAAGGATAAAATGAAACAGTATGCAGAAAAAAGTAACCGTCGTTACAAGCATCCAGAAATAAAGGTGGGTGATTGGGTTCTTGTAAAGAGACTGAGACCTAGCGACAAGTTTGCATCGCCATACTATCCCGAGCCCTTTCAGGCCACACAAATCAGAGGCACCATGATTACTGCTAAAAACCAAAATCATCAGATTACTAGAAATGTGTCTCATTTCAAAAAACTTCGTGGCTACGTCCCAGAGACGACGCATGCAGAGGAAGTAGATAGCGACGACATACTGCCAGAGACAATGAACTCAGCTTTTCCCATAGGAGATACCTCAGAAGACCCCCCGAGTTTATCTGGAAATTATATGTCTCAACGTTATCCTGGGAGAACAAATCGAGGGCCACCAGTCCACCTTGCGGACTATGTTCTGCAGTAGAGAAAAACAAAAAAAACTTTTCTACAACGCGAACTTTTGAACGGTTAACTATTTACTTTGTTTTTTTTGTAAGATGATAAGAGATGTAATGTTGTTATATCTTCTGTAATTTGCTGTTTGCATTTTCTGCTTAGTAACAGTGATGTAAGATAGAGGAGGAGCTGTGGCAGGAAAAGGGGGAGCTGGAAAGGTGAAGATGATTCATTAAAGTATGGCCGTTCGACTGAGCAGTTCAGCATATCTGTGTGTACTTCTGGATTTATCCTCATCTGCACTACAACACTACAGTAACGGGTTCAACTATACGGGTGTAGATACCCGACTGCTTGATATATAAAAACTGCAACTGCAGCTGAACATCTTTTTATCGTATAAGTTGTACTTTCCTTAACCATTTCTTGTAAGGATTGTTTTTTCTGTTCCTTGTATTAATTGTCAAGAACTGACTGTTGTTTTTTGTTTTATTTTGTACACACTGCCACAGCTCCTGTATCCTCTGCGAAGACCTGTGTGGTCGAACCGGCAAAGACAGAGCTACATTTATTTTGAATAAAACTTTGATAGTCTGAGTTGACGTCTCCTTATCATCATTTTTACTTATACTAGTGTGCCAGGTTTAATATACACTACAGGTTTCTCTCTTAAGACCCTTCTCCTGCTTAATACCATTCAGGCCCTTCTTTACTTCTCCTTTTCTTATGTGCTGTATGGTAGGTCGCTCGGGCTCTTGTTTGACTTCTCCCTGTGTCTGGGTAAGTAGGCTCTGAGCCCTATATGCCACTGTACCTTCTGCACTTGTGTTAGGAAATCAGACATGGAATCTGCATCTCCCTGCCGGAATGTCTGTGGTCCTGCTTGTAGCTGCGGTCACCTCAGAGCCAACTCTCTTGTCCAGGCTAGCCTTCCAATGTCCCTATATTTCAGGGGATCACCAGGCTCCTTCCTACCCGTGTGATTATGGCATACATAGGGGATCCCTTCCTTCAGTCGTTCTCTAGCACCGCTACTGTTTTCCTCAGATCCAGCTGCCCTGGTCCGGCGCTCAGCTCCTCTTGGTCTTTACTGCTCGGCACCCTCTGGCCTACTGCCAAACACTTCCTGGTTTTCCCCTTATGTACCCGGTCCGTCACCTTGCCTACGTCCCACCCACTGTGACTGTCCCTACCACCCCCTGCCCGCCTAGAGTCCCGGGCTCCGGGTTGGGTCTTGTGTCTGTGCGTGTGTTTGTGAAGGTGTTTATATAAAACTGTCTCCATCTCCATGGCTGCAATTCTTACCTGTGGCCACCCTGGTCGCAGGGGCGCCACATATACATATATGTACGCGTGTGTATGTGTGATGGGGTTACTCATTAAGCTGTCCTCCTGTCAGTACTGAACACCACTCTCAGAGGCTCCTTCTGACAGACTGACTGACTATTGCCAAAAACACAGACACCATTAGTAGATATGAGATATAATGGGTGAGGAATGTGGATAGCCAGACCCACCCATCTCTCCAACTGTCCATAAACCCGACTCTGTGCATTCTTTAGCAATACATTTGGCACTACAGTTAACAGAGTAGACATTCCATGTTTGCATCCCAGAATTCAACCACCTCTGTTATACATACCGGCCATTCACAATGTAGCATATTTTACAATACATATATACACACCATGTTCAATTGGACATTCTTTTTTGTTAAAAAAAATTATGTTGTCAACAAATATATTAAATTTTTTTTATAACACATGGTTTTAATATAGTCTAATATTCTACTGCATGAAATTAAGCATCAGTTATTAACTTTTGTAATCATGGCAGGGAATGTTGTAGAACAAGTTACTTGTGTTAATTCAGTTTTAGTAATGGTATGTTAGCAGTTTAAAAACAACTCTACAATATAACACATCATGAAAAGCTTAACATAACTGTATTGTCATTTAAAAGAGAACTGTACGTTCAATAAATTTGCAAAAATCAATTGTGCAAGTGACTGCAAGAAACTGTATGTTATCAGAGAAATCTTCTTTTTATGCTTATTAGCTTATTCTTCACATTCCACTCTGCCTCCCGAACTCACTATATGATGTCACTCTGAAAATACAGCTCAACTCAGCTTGCTCAAAAGATGGACTACCAGCGCAATGACAATTTAAACTACAACTCCTATTTTAGTCTGAGAGGGAATGGGGAAGAGGAATGAGGAGCAGAGCAAGGAAGCAGCAGAGGGAGATACACAAAGAGTCATACAAATGTCTTTGACTTCATGGCAGAGGTGTATTCACATCTACAATGATCAGTACTGCTGTATAATTTCGTCCATGTATTTGCTGCTTCTTTCTTTGTTCAGACTAGACTAGGGATTGGGGGAGGGTATTCACTCTATAGGAGGAGAAGATAGTGGAGATAGTGCCCTTGGCATAAGTAACGATATTGGGGGTGGCAGAGAGGGAGGGGTTGGAACAGTCAGTACATTAGAATGGAGGTACAGAGAAATACATAAAGTGCAGGTACAGTACTGCAAGAAAACTTACCAACAATATGGAAATTTTGCACTTCAGTAAGGAAGTGGAGTAACTCTAGTCCACTTCCTTACTGAAGTGCAAATATGCATATTTCCTAGAGGGGGGATGTGGTTACAATCTCCTTACCTACTTAACTGTCTTCTTATGGTTGCAGGAAAACTTCTCTCCATAAGGTAGATAGCAATTCCCCAACAATATGGAGACATTAGAATTAATATTATTGGAAAAAATATGATATGGTGCGGATATCTGAGACACGACTGAACGAGACTGGGGTGTTAATTTACAGGGCTATAGTCTGTTCAGGCAAGCCTGTACAAATAAATGAGAGGTAGGTGTGTGCTTATCTGTAAAATCATCCCTAAACCCATCCTATGTCATAGTATATGAGAGGCTAATGAAAATGTAGAAGTCCTGTTGGTGGAGATAAGGAGAGGGAGAAATAATAATAAACTACTTAAAGGGGTTTGTGATGCCTCCAAATCTAATGGAAGAAAATATATTCATAATACAGATAGATGAGGCAGTGAATCATTAGGAATTAATTATTATGGGGAATTTTAAATACCCTGAAATAAATTGTGGTGCAGAAACCTACAGGTCTGGCAAGGAAACAGTATTTGACAACAATGAATGACAATTATCTTACACAACTGGTTCAGGACCCACCAAGAAGGGACAAGTCTGTGATAACCCCGACACACTTTCAAGAAGACAAGTTGGAGAAAATGTTTTCTTTTCAGATTTTTTTATTTTGCAGTGACAAGTGAAAGTATTCAAATGTTTCAGCATGAGCTTTTTACTCAATTACACTGTACAAATAAACAAAATGAAAATCACATATCATACAAGGTAATCAAATAAAATCCTAGCACTGCTACTGTGCAAAAAGTTAGTTCTCATCAGTGTGATGGTATGAGATGTGGATAGGTGTACGTGGGAAAACCATAGTGAAAACAGTGAGATACAGTGTTGGCGAGGATGGGTGAGAGCTGGGAGGAAAGAAGGGGTACCTGCATAATCAAGAAGAAAAAGAGGGAAGAAGTGGACAGGGAGAAAAACAAGGGAAAAGGAGAAGTAAGGAAAAAAGAGAAGAAAAGAAGGTGACAAATGTGTGATATACAAGGTAGTATACAAGGTAGTACTGTTTCAAGTAGTAGGGTTTGTATGAATCTAAGATACCTTGTGTGGGTCCCTTTCTTATAGGGATAGAGGTGGGGTTTGATTTGGATACCCCCAGGATACGTCACAACTGGTTATCTAGAAAAGGGTCGATTTATGTAACTTATGTGATAATGAACAAAGTTCAAATCATGTGTATTCAGAACCTACCAAACAAAGTGACAAACTCAGGTAAGTATGGGAGCCCTGGTTGGGTTCTTAGTATGCTGTACACTGTCAAATAGACAGAACATGGTTCAATGTTATGTGAAAAAATGAATCATTATAGTTGTAAATTTATATATATTTTTTTATAACTACTATACCTACTTAGTGTTAAGATCATAAATCCAATGGTTGGTTTTATGTTATGTCATCTTGGGAATAGGTAGTAAAACTAAATTGTGTTGGGGTATGTAATTGCAGAATAATAAAGAATGACCATTAATATGAGAGGTAATATCAAAAGTTGCTGGATATCATCAAGGACAGATACCTTTTGTTATGGTGGTATAGTTTGATGATGCCAAAAACTGAGAAGTCCAGTGTGCTTATTTATATTCTATGAAGAGAAAGTAAAGATTAAGGATAGGTATTTGGTAGGTCAAAGTGGAAGGATTCAGGAGGAGTCACATACCATAAATGTTGCAGCTGGTGGCATATGGCTCCCGTACTATAGACAGAAGCATGGCGAGTAAAGTTAAAGAAAATACTTAAACAATAGCATTTGCAGAGGAGACTGCTGTTATAGGGGCTGTTACCTTGAGTCGAAGAGATTGGTGACAGAGTGTTGGAGGCCGAGAGTGCAGTGGTTCAAAGACCGCTCCTATTTGAGCTGGCCGACGTTTGCTGTAATAGTGGGGACCTCTGTGAACCGGAAATGCATCCCTGGAGAACTGGAAATGTGTCATGGGTCTCCCGCACATGCGCGGGAGCCGGCGCCATGTTGGTAGGTGAAAGAGTTGTCCAGTGCAGAAGCAATGCGCATGCGCTGAGAAGGCTGGCGATATAGTGAAGTGCTTATGTTCCAGGAAAGCGAATTGCGCATGTTTTGGTGCCCTCGATCACATGGGACAAATGGAGCTGATAGGTTGTGGAACAGTGTTTTGGTTGTCACTACGGTGGTGGCCACTATTTCTCTGGTTGGGTGGTGCCTATAACCGGTGCAGGTGGTGTAGGCTCTATTGTGGAGGTAGTGCATGCCAAAGATCATTATGATAGACTTCTTGGTCCCGTCTAAAAAAGAAATAACAGTTAGAAACAGACTAAGGCTAGGGTCACACATAAACCTTTGGTCCGTTTTTGGCATCAGTTTTTGCATTTTTTTTTCTAAGTCCAAAAACTGATGGAAAAACGGATTATATGTAATAAACACCCTATCCGTTTTTTTCTGCACCTAAAAACATTGCTAGGAACGTTTTTTACCCAAAAACGTTTCTCCCAATGTTTTTGGGTGCTGTTTAAAAACGAATCCATTTTTTTAACATGGGGCCCTATGGAAAAATGGATCCGTTTTTTTGGTGCCTTAAAAAAACAATACGTTTTTTCTAGCATTTTTTGGCAAAAAATTACTAAGTCCAAAAACGTTCAGGGGCACAGGAGACACAAAATGCAGCCTAGGAAAAATGGATTGGTCATGGAAAACACTTCCATAACGGATTGCTATGTGTGACCCTAGCCTAACAATGGGATTGAATACAATTGCAATTGTTGTACACAGTTGCAAACACAGAGTAGGTGTGTTTGCTGTCCATCTAAAGTCATCAGTTCCTAAATTCAGCCTATTAAAAGACACCACATCCTACTTAAGCTTCCAGTATTTTGTTGGTGCTGCCAAATGTAGTTTATGCTTCCCTGCATAGGTGTTGTTGTTCTCCTGCTGTGAATAGGTTTTCCAGTTTTACCTCGGTCTGTTTTTGGACACTTTTCCTTCCTAACTGTTTTGTACTTTGCTGCCATCTTGGTTGTGAACCGGCTCTCCAACTACTCTAGTGGATCCTGATTTTGTCCTTTTCTTGAGCTTCCGGCATTAACCATGCTTGGTGTCTACTGCTGACTCTGCATGGGTAGCTATCTTCTGGACCCTGTTATACATATCCCTCTTTAGAGGTTAAACGGTTGTAGGGTTTCTCAGGATTCTGCCAAACAGAGGGCTTATGTCAGGTCTGTGCAAGATAGCTATTTTAACATGTGCCCTCGGACAGTCGCCACATTATATCTGGCCCTCCAAAATTATGCATTTCCTCCTAACGTTAGTGAATCAAATGCAAGACCTGGCCTACTTAGGCCAAGGTCTTGCAGAGCAGACTCAGCATCTAGAACCCACTCAGGCCCAAGTCCCTGCAAACACTGTATGGTCCCCCCACTGCGAGTTCCTCCACAGTACCCTCCACAACACAGTATGATGACCCTACTGTACCACCTCAACTACCTCGGCAATGAATGATGACCTCCCAACACAGTATAATCCCAAACTGAGACCCCCAACAGCCCTCCATGTAGTATAATGAACAGTAAAATGGCCACTACAACTCTTCACACAGTATAAAGGCCCTCAAATAGCCCTCCATAAAGTATAAAGGCTCCCTCAGAGCCAAGTATTATCATGTCCCCTCAGAGCCCCTCAAATTTTTTAATGGATTCCACATAGTATAATATTCTATGTAGCCCTCCATATACTATAATGCACCCCCATAGTCCCCATAGTCCTCCATATATTATAATGCACCCCATAATCCTCCAAATAGCATAATGCACTCCCATAGCCCTTCATATAAAACAATGCACCCCCAAAATCCTCCATATACTATAAAGTACTTCCATAGTCCTCCATATAAACACATACTTACTTCACTTACATCGCCTGGCGTTCTGCTTCAGTGTTTTGTGTACTAAGTCCGCACAGCAGACGCAATGAGTTGACATCATTGTGTCTGCTGTCTCAGTTTCACATGGCGATTGGTGGAAGAAGATAGTGATGATAACAGAATGCAGGTGAACAATGGTGGTAGACCACGGTGGCAGACAGGAGAGAGCATGGTCTGTCCTCAAAACTGCAGACATGCTCTAGTTTCTACTAAGGACATTCTTTTATAGTTTCATGATAACAAAGAGACTGGGCAGAAAGCACAAGATAGATACCACAGAGTTGTACGAGGCTATTTTACATCAAAGTGTATCCATTTTATAACCCTTCCCTGCAATACTAAGGGTGCTATAATAATAACATTATTATGAAAGGAAATATGAATTCTGCACTGCCACAGACAATTCTTAAAAAGAAGAATGTCTGGTCAGTTATCCAAAATCTAGTGCATAATTTCCTTATGCAGCAAGAAAATTGTCTCACATATTTCAGTAAATTTGAATGACTGACGAGAATGAAAATTACATTTCTGATTCGATACAGAAAGCTAATGGAAAACTATTCCAGGATCTGGAAAATAAGTCATGTAGCAAACCATGCATGTGAATTAAAATACTTTTGCAAAACAAGTAGAATCTAAAATTAAACTCAATGTAAATTAAATTAAAGGAAGTACGTGTATGTAATAATTTATGCTAAAAGCAAAACAAATACATTATCTTAAGGCCCAGTTACACACACAGATAATTGTGCAGAGATTGTTCGCAGATCTCTGGTTGCAGTGAAATCATGGACACATTGTTCCATTTTGTGGCTGTGTACAAATGTAACAATGTGTCTATGATTTCACTGCAACCAGAGATCTGCGAACAATCTCTGCACAATTATCTGTGTGTGAAACTGGGCCTTTAGAAACACCTATTTTCATCAGCTGTTGCAAGTAGAGATGAGCCACCACCCCAGTGTTTGAATTCGATTTGATTCGTCGAATTTGCTGTGTTCGTCGAATGTTCATCGAACACCATTAAAAATTAATGTAAAAAATGTTTTTAGTTAGTACCGGGTGGGGGGAGAAACTACAGGGAGGGGGGAGCACAGCAGCGGGAGCGGGGAGCGAAAGACACAGGCGGGGAAGCCAGCGGTGAGAGGAGGAATTTATCACCGGCTTTCCAGCTCTGTGCTGTGCTCCCTGCTCCCTGATGCCCCCTCCCCGCTCCCTGCATCTGCTCCCCCCGCCCGGTCCTAACTTAGGACCAGGCGGGGAGGCGGCGGGATGAGTGATGAGGGGGCATCAGAGAGTGGGGAGCGCAGCACAGAGCAGGAAAGCTGGCGATGAAGTCTCAACGCTGGCTTTCCCGCCGGTTATTTCAAATGATCAGCTGATGCTAATCAGCTGTTCCTTTGAAGAAGCTACAGTGCTGTCAGGGAAAGGTTCATGTGGGTCATTAAAGGGATCCTGTCACCTCCAGAACGCCTCCTAAGCTACCAAAACATGTCCCTGCAGCATATTATCACTAATCTCACACTCCTTTGGTCTCCTAAAAGCATCATGTGAAAGTGCATAAAAACGTTTTAATACTCACTCATTAGTGATTATAATTAGCAGGGGCTATATTCTTTAGCCCTTAGGGCGTGTTTTTTTGCAGCTCCAGGATCCGCCCTCTCTCTGTCTGTGTGTTCTGCTTGTGCAAGCTTTGCCCTCCCCCCTCTCTATCACTCACAGAATGCAAATCATTAGTCCTGCCTTCAGCTCCACATCACAGCAGCACAGACAGAGAGAGGGTGGATCATTCGGGGCGTGAAAATGAGCACCTAGGGAGGGCTTAGAGTCTCACAGGGGACGCCCTGTGAGACTTATTCAGGGACAAGAAGTCTCAGATTTGTAAGTGTATATTGTTGATTATTTCAATGTTACAGAGCACATTTTTATAGAAAAGGAGCACTAATACTGATATGTTAGGGGTCAGGTTCCCTTATACTTCCGGTATTATTCACTAGACTGCCCGGTGCTCGGCAATCTCCGCCGGCGTCGGCAGTGTTCAGGCTGTGTCGGCAGGGTTTAACCGTGATCATAGCCCGAGCTATGACCTGGGGTGAACCCTGACTGTCACATTCAGTTGTCGGCCTACTCTCGCTCAGCATAGATGTGGATGTCTATGCAGAGTGATGTAGCAGTGCTGACATTGCGTTTTTGGACTACGTCAGACAGAAGAGGAATTTTTTTAATAAAGATGGAGTCTCTAAGTGTATTTTTTGTTTTATTTCTAATAAAAAAAAATTTTCTCTGTGTTGTGTTTTTTTTAAACAATTTACTAGAAATTCATGGTGGTCATGTCTACTATTGGCGTTACCCCATGAATTTCGGGCTCAGGGCCAGCTGATAACACAAAGCTGGCCCTAGTCCCTTTATTACCCAGTGAACCAATGCACCAGGGCCCTGGATGATCTGGATACAGTGCCAGAAGATGGCTCTTCTATGAACGCGCCATTTTCTAGGGTGGCTGTGGGCTGCAAATCGCAGGGGGGGGCCAGAAAACTTGGGCATCCCTGCGCTGCGGATTCCAGCCCCCAGCTGCCTGGTTGTACCTGGCTCGACATAGAAAGAGCGCGACGCCCCACACATTTTTTTTGCTTATTATTTCATGAAACTCAGGAAATAATAAAAAAAGGGCTTCCCTATATTTCTGTTTCCAGGCAGGTACAAATAGGCACCTGGGGGTTGGTGGCAGCCCGTTACTGCCTGCTGTACCTGGCTGGCATACAGAAAGACGGCGAAGCCCACGTCAACATTTTTTGAAAAAATTAATAAAACAATTAAAAAAAAGACACTGCATCTTTATTAACCCCTCGACCATCATCTCTGTGATAGAGATCTCTGATGATGATCGAGATCTCTGTGATCTCTGTGTGATCTCTGTGATGGTTAAGGGGTTAATAAATACGCAGTCCCTTTTTTTTGGATTGTATTATTACTTCGCCATATTTTTGTACGCCAGCCAGATACAGCAGGCAGGAACGGGCTGCCTCCAGACCCCAGCTGCCTATTTGTACCTGCCTGGAAACAGAAATATAGGGAAGCGCTATTTCTATGTCCAGCCACGTACAACTAGGCAGCTGGGGGGCTGGAATCCGCAGCGCAGGGAGGCCCAAGCTTTCTGGGCCCTCCCCCACTGCGAATTGCAGCCCGCAGCCACCCCAGAAAATAGCACGTTCAGAGATGCGCCATCTTCTGGCGCTGTATCCAACTCATCCAGGGCCCTGGTGTGGTGGCTCACTGGGTAATAAAGGGGTTAGGGCTATCTTTGTATTATCAGCTGGCCCTAAGCCCGAAATTCATGGGGTCATGCCAATATTAGACATGACCGCCATGAATTTCTAGTGACTTTTAAATAAAAAGCACAACACGCAGAAAAAAATATTTTATTAGAAATTAAACAAAAAATACACTTAGAGACTCCATCTTTATTAAAAAATTCCACTTCTGTCCGACGTAGTCCAAAAACGTAATGTCAGCACTCCTACATCGCTCTGCATAGACCCACACGTCTATGCAGAGCCAGAGCAGGCTGACAATTGACTATGACAGTCAGGGTTCACCCCAGGTCATAGCTCGGGCTATGAGCACGGGTAAACCCTGCCTGCACAGCCCGAACTCTGCCGACGCTGGCGGAGATTGCCGAGCGCCGACAGAGCAGCGAATAAACTGGAAGTCATTATTTGGCTGTGTTCAGGCTGTGCCGGCAGGGTTCACCCACGGTCATAGCCCGAGCCCGAAATTCATGGGGTCACGCCAATAGTAGACATGACCGCCATGACTTTCTAGTAAAGTTTTTTTTTAAAAAAACCACAACACAGAGAAAAAATTATTTATTAGAAAGAAAAAAAAACAACACTTAGACTCCATCTTTATTAAAAAATTATCTTCCGTCCAACGTAGTCCAATCCAGTTTTCTTCTTTAGCTCAGCTACATCTCTGGTAGAGAACCTCTACCAGAGATGTAGCTGAGCTGTGCGCTGGGTGGCTGTGGGAAAGTTCATGTGAGTTCATGCATGAAGTCTTCTCGCCACCGCCGACTTCCCCACCCTGGTCCTTCGCTCCCCACTCCCTTGTGCTGCTCTCCCCGTCTGGTCCTAACTCAGGATCGGGATGGGAAGCGGCGGGGGGAGTGGAGGATTGGGGTGGGAGACTGCGGGCGGCAGAGGATCGACCTGAATGATTGTTTAAAAGCTTTTAAACAATCATGCCCCCATTTCAGCCTTTTTCTCTGCCCCATACCACTTTATAGGGTCCTTTTGGTGAACGAACTGTTATCGAACAAAACCTCGAACTGCTGAATTTGAAGCTAATTGTTCGCATTCATCAAATGACTCGAACACTGCCCAAAACAGCTCGAGTTTGAGATTGGCGAACATTTCGAATCAAACATCGCTCATCTCTAGTTGCAAGCTTCACTGTTCTAACACATATAGAACTGTATGGCCACTAACTACTCTATGGGTACGGACACACATGCGAGTGAAAAAATGCTCTGATTCACGGATGCGAGAGTCGGATGAGTGTCATCTAACTTTTGGTCATTGTGGCTTGAGAGTGCTGTTCGAGTGCAATCTGTTTTTTTCCTCAGCAGCTATTTACTATATTCACATTTACAGGAGCATTTTCTACAGTTGTCTGCGCTACAGAATGAGAATGTATCAATTAAAACTATACTTGCATTGGCGAGTCTCATCAGTGACTTGCATAGAATCGCAGCATGTTGCGACTGACTCGCAATCCAAGAATCGGATGCGGAAAATGCGTACGAGACTCGGAAATGTGCTCTCGGACATTAGTTAACATTGGTCCGTGAGCAATGCGATTTTTTTCCGCACTTTACACTTGGACGAGTTTTCACACATGTGTGCCCGAGCCCTAAGGTGTAGTGTCTAAAGGATTCTCCTGTGCTTAACTAAGGGTGCTCACAAGTATTTCTAGACTTAACTGTCATATCGCCTTTACCGCCACCTTGCAGCACAAGCACAGTCTCTGCTCTATAGCACCCCATATGGGCGTGCATAATTAATACGCCGGCGGTGGGGTGAAGCAGAAAAGACCGCCTTTTGCAGCTTCTCATATAATGAGAAGCTGCAGATCCTCAGGTAAAAAAAGAACTTTTATAAACTTTACAATAGCGCTTTATGGACAAAGGGATGGATAGAAATGGATTACAATGGTGCAGGTCAGGTTCCCTTTAATATATAAATTTTACCATATGTCTTCTTTACACCAGCACAATTTTTTAAACAATTTTTTTTTTTTGTTAGGAAGTTAGAAGAGTTGAAATTTCATCACCAATTTCTCATTTTTCCAAGAAAAATTTACAAGACAATATTTTTTTTAGGGACCACATCCCATTTGAAGTGACTTTCAGGAGCCCATAAGACAGAAAATACCCAAAGTAACTCCATTCTAAAAACTATGCCCCTCATACTACCCAATACCATGTTCAAGAAGTTTATTAACCCTTCAGGTGATTCACAGGAACTAAAGCAATGTGGAAGGAAAAAATTAAAATGTTACTTTTTCCAGCAAAAATGTTACTTTAGCCTCAAATATTGCATTTTCACAAGGGTAACACTTTGTTGTGCCATTTCTCCTGAGTACACTGATGCCCCATATGTATTGGAAAAACACTGTATTGGTGCATGTCAGGGCTCAAAAGGGAAGGAGTGCCATTCGACTTTTTGAATGGAAAACTGTCTGGAATCGCTAGGTTATACTATGTTGTGTTCAAAGAGCCCCTGTTGTGCCTAAACTGTGGAAACCCCCCACAAGGTACCATTTTGGAAACTAGACCCCTAAGGTATTTATCTAGATTTGTGGCGAGCACTTTAAATCCCCAGGTGCTTCACAGAATTTTATAACGTTAAAGGAGATATCCAGAATAACTCAAGAAAAAAATTGTGCCTTAGCACTAACAGGCAGGTAGTTGGCACCTACCTGCCCGTTGTGCCCGACACCATTCACCACCATTCCAGTAGGCAATTTTGGTGCTTCCAGTGACATCATGATTACAAAGGGGAGGATTCCCTCCCCTCGGTAGACGGACGCATATCCTATGTCATGGTGATTGACAGTTGACACCCCCAATCAGGTAGCGAGGGAGCCCTCTGTGTATCACTGTGACATTAGCTATGTGCCCATTCTGCTCTGTGTTTACCCTGCCGTGCTGTCCCCGGCAGGAGCAGTCTGTGAATGCTCGGTGTCGGGGGTGAATAACGGGAACTGGTGCCAGCAACAATAGGAAGGTAGGTGACAGATACCTGCCTGTTAGTGTTTGGGCACTTTTTTTTTTACCAAATATCCCAGATAACCCCTTTAAGCTGTGAAAATGAAAAATCAATTTTTTCCCCAAAAATGTTGTATTAGCCTTAATTTTTTCATTTTCACAAGGGTAACAGGAGAAAATGGACCCCAAAATTTGTTGTGCAACTTCACCGATGTACACTGATTGATAGGGAAAAGGGGAGGGGGAGGTTTTCTGCTCAACAGGATGTAATCAATAGAACCTCAGCTCCTGCAGACGGTGCATGGAACAGTCCTGGCTTCGGACGGAGGTGTAGTTCATTAATCCACTTATAAGATTCCAGCACTCGAGTCTTTATGCTTCTGAAAATTTATTTACAAATTCAATGCCATCACATCAAAGGACAACCAATGTGTTCACCGACGCGTTTCGACAATAAATGTATTAGTCGTGGCTTACGGAGGAGGATGGAGGGGCACATGTAGGGGGAGGACAGAGAGGCGGGGGAGGATGGAGGTCGGAGCGGCAGGGGGGAGGATGGAGGATGGAGGAGGTATGGCGGGGTGGGGGAGGATGGAGCAGCACGGACAGGGGGAGGACGGAGCACAGAGCAGCGGGGGGGAGGATGCGATCACGTATCTAGCTATCTATTTGTGTAACATGAATGGAGCAGCATGGAGCAGCTGCAGCACTGTCCCTAAGCAGTAACACTCTGAAAATGGCGAAGACAGCAAATGGCCATTTCTTATATCCCGAGGGACATATGACTTTGGCAGCCAATAAAACAAGCCCGCTAATGACACAAACCCTTTTGTCTTCAATTTGTGGATGTTTTATGTGCTCTGATTGGTTGCCAGCCCAGACCATTCACACAAAAAAAATGGAGCCCGATACTACTCGGACCTCTCCCCACTCCTACCCTCATCAAACACGTCCCACCCACTATCCTACACTGCTAGAAGATAGTAGAAATGCACCACTTAAACATAGTAATGCCTTTTTTTCGATTAGTTTACTAACAAAGCCGCGATTGGTGTTTTTTTGTTAAATTGCTTGTGTTTCCGATCCCAAACCAAATCTGCAGTGTTTGTGCTGAACTTGAAATTGGCGAATATGTTCAAGGAAAGTTCACTCATCTCTAACCTTTTCCAACTGATTATACTACCAATTGCTATTAATGCATGGTGCCCCCCATTAGGAAAAAAGTTTCAAGGAAGAAGTTGACTTTACAGTATCCAACATTGCATATGGAATGTGCCCAGTACCTCATACAGGAGATCAGTACCAAGAGCACCAGAAACATTTTTAGTTAAGCGAGGAAGATGACGGCACTTGGTGTCATTAAGCATCTTGTTTTCACAATCCAGACTTTCTGTCAGCAACCTCCACTGAACCACACCTTATAACACAAAGTGAACTGAACGATTTTGTTAGAGATTTGGATTTGCCCAAGTGTAAGGCTAAACTCTTAGGTTCCAAGCTATAGCAGTACAGTCTCCTAGTGATAAAAATCTTATTCAATACTTCTTCATGGGAGGAAATCTTGTGCCTTGCAACAACATCAACAGTTTAATGGAAGCTCTGAATATAAATCACATTTCAACAATTATAATGAATCATATCCAGGGGCTCTCCCAGTGTTCTGCCCATTAAGATCTAGTAGGAGAAGTTGAAATGTCCCATATGTTATCATTTTTGTAATGTAATATATTATCTTGTGATGTTTAATGTGGTTAGCCCTATCTTACAGTATTACCTGCATATTTCAGTGACTTCTCTGTTAACAACCAGTGCATTGTGGGTCAGTCCCTTGGCATTTCTGGGAATGCAGCAGCCATTTTAAGACAGAGTGAGATAGGATTTTATGTAGGGATGAGCGAGTCCGAAAAGACTCGGAATCGCAAGACCCCAACGAGTCCGAGTCAAGGACTCGGGACTCGTTGCGAGTCCAGCGAGTCCAATGTTAATGAATAGGGACCCGAGTAATAGCGAATAATGACATTTACAACTCGCTGATGTGTCTCTGAAAGTGTGCGAGTCCAAACTCGCTGTTTTTTCTCTTATTTTGAGGCTTGTAGCCGATGATGCGAGGGAAGGGATTCTCCAGCACACACTATGGTTTAAGGAAACAGGAAGCGAGTCGCGCTGACAGGCGCACACACAGAGCGATCCATTCATCAGTGCAATCATGGCAGCAGGACGTGGCATGGTGAACACGCTGCGTCTTATCGCACTTGTGGAGGCTCGTCCATTTCTATGGCTCCCTACAGATCCTGAGTATGGGGATACGACCCTTATTAATACAGCCTGGAGAGAGATCGCCCAAGAGATGTTCCCTGCGTTCCATCGGAGTGACCATGAGGAACAGAGCAATCTAAGTAAGTTAAATGAGTTCACACGTTATATATTGCATTTACTGTATATATACTCGTGTATAAGCCGACCCGTGTATAAGCCGACCCCCCTATTTTTGCCCCGAAAAACTATGAAAACATATTCACCGCCATCCTGGTATACAGCGGCTATCACTGGTAGACAGCCCCCCAGCAGAGTATACACCTCCCCCTGCAGAGTATACAGGCCCCCAGCTGGGTATACATGCCCCCATATTGTCGTATACAGGCAGGGGCGGACTGGCCCAGGTGCCACGGGTCATGCGGCTGCAGGAGCATGAATAATCCGCATGTCCCTGAAGCAGCAGGCGGAAACGGAAGCTCCTGGCCGCGCGATGACGTCATCAGCACGCGGCTGCGTCCGGGAGTGAGCGTCTGTGAGTGGCGTGCGGCTGCGACTGTTAGCGAGCGGCTGTGAGGAGCGCGAGGCTGCGGCTGGGAGCGAGCCATAGGATAATGCGGGAGCTGCGGTGACTGTGAGGCGGCCGCCAGTCATCACCCCCCCCCCACCCCCCGTCCTCACCTGTGTCGGGCCAGTGAGGGAGGGTTGCGACCCAAACTGTAGGGTGCCAGTCAGTCCCTGTATACAGGGCCCTCAGTGTGTGTACAGGCCCCCCCAGCAGTGGGTATACAGGGCCCCCAGCAGTGGGTAGACAGTGGCCCAGTGGGTTTACAGGGCCCCCAGCAGTGGGAATACAGGGCCCCCATAGCAGGGTATACAGGACCCTGAATGTGTTATCATGCTCCACCGCATAGTTGCCTATATTTGGATGGGGTCACAACAGTACAATGAGTTTAATGTCTTATCCTCCTGGCTCTTTCGGCCAAGGGGTTGGGTGTATATAAATACCACTAATGACCAGAGTCTGGTGCCCGCACTATTACATTCTCTATGCGTTGACATGTGTCCTGCCTCATTTGTGATTGTGGCCACGTGAGCTCAATGTCCGTAATGCTGTTGATGATGTTCCACACTGTCGTGTCACTGTGCCTTGTATACACATTACACACACAAAATGAATAAAATGTTATTGTTGATTTGTACACATACTTTTGTTTTTTCAAATATTACACATCTCTAAAGCCGGTTTCAAATCATTTCACAGTTGACCATCTTAAAAAACGGTGGAGGAGCTGCCGGGACCAGCATAAGAAGCAGTACCGGCAGTACTCAGAGAGACAACCGGGAGCCGCTCCATTGCTCAACCACTACCACTTTTATGACCGGCTGTCCTTCCTTCACCCGGTGGCCGCTATGCCAAGGTATGTATCTGCAGCACTGTTGTGTACATTTAGTATTATTTATAAATATATACATTAGTTTCCATTTTGGCTCTGTGGGTAGCAGAGTATACAGGCGGGTCTGAGGTAGCAGAGTATACAGGCGGGTCTGTGGGTAGCAGAGTATACAGGCGGGTCTGAGGTAGCAGAGTATAAAGACGGCTCTGTGGGTAGCAGAGTATACAGGCGGTCTGTGGGTAGCAGAGTATACAGGCGGGTCTGTGGGTAGCAGAGTATACAGGCGGGTCTTGGGTAGCAGAGTATACAGGCGGGTCTGTGGGTAGCAGAGTATACAGGCGGTCTGTGGGTAGCAGAGTATACAGGCGGGTCTGAGGTAGCAGAGTATAAAGGCGGCTCTGTGGGTAGCAGAGTATACAGGCGGGTCTGTGGGTAGCAGAGTATAAAGACGGCTCTGTGGGTAGCAGAGTATACAGGCGGGTCTGTGGGTAGCAGAGTATACAGGCGGGTCTGTGGGTAGCAGAGTATACAGCGGCTCTGTGGGTAGCAGAGTATACAGGCGGGTCTGAGGTAGCAGAGTATAAAGACGGCTCTGTGGTAGCAGAGTATACAGGCGGCTCTGTGGGTAGCAGAGTATACAGGCGGGTCTGAGGTAGCAGAGTATACAGGCGGCTCTGTGGGTAGCAGAGTATACAGGCGGGTCTGAGGTAGCAGAGTATAAAGACGGCTCTGTGAGTAGCAGAGTATACACGTGGCTCTGTGGGTAGCAGAGTATACAGGCGGGTCTGAGGTAGCAGAGTATACAGGCGGCTCTGTGGGTAGCAGAGTATACAGGCGGGTCTGAGGTAGCAGAGTATAAAGACGGCTCTGTGGGTAGCAGAGTATACAGGCGGGTCTGTGGGTAGCAGAGTATACAGGCGGGTCTGTGGGTAGCAGAGTATACAGGCGGCTCTGTGGGTAGCAGAGTATACAGGCGGGTCTGAGGTAGCAGAGTATAAAGACGGCTCTGTGGGTAGCAGAGTATACAGGCGGCTCTGTGGGTAGCAGAGTATACAGGCGGGTCTGAGGTAGCAGAGTATACAGGCGGCTCTGTGGGTAGCAGAGTATACAGGCGGTCTGAGTAGCAGAGTATAAAGACGCTCTGTGGTAGCAGAGTATACACGGGTCTGTGGGTAGCAGAGTATACAGGCGGGTCTGTGGTAGCAGAGTATACAGGCGGCTCTGTGGTAGCAGAGTATACAGGGGCGGGTAGCAGAGTATACAGGCGGCTCTGTGGGTAGCAGAGTATACAGGCGGGTCTGAGGTAGCAGAGTATACAGCGGTCTGTGGGTAGCAGAGTATACAGGCGGGTCTGAGGTAGCAGAGTATACAGACGGCTCTGTGGGTAGCAGAGTATACAGGCGGGTCTGTGGGTAGCAGAGTATACAGGCGGGTCTGTGGGTAGCAGAGTATACAGGCGGGTCTGTGGGTAGCAGAGTATACAGGCTGGGTCTGGGTAGCAGAGTATACAGGTCGGGTCTGGTTGGGTAGCAGAGTATACAGGCGGGTCTGTGGTAGCAGAGTATACAGGCGGGTCTGTGGGTAGCAGAGTATAGCAGGTCCGGCTAGCAAGTGGGCTCATGGCAGAGTATATAGGTGATGAGAATAGGGTTAATAGATGGTGCTACAGTGTTGGGGCGTGCTAGAGGGAGCAGAGATCCGATTACTGCCATCATTTCTGACCTTATTAAAGATAGCGGCCGCAGCTAAATGACATCATGGCAAAGGTAAACATGGGGTGTGGTTAGCTGCAGGAGGTTAGTGAGAGGTGTGGGTTGTTTGGCAGAGGGCGTGGTGTGGGCGTGGTGAGCGCGGCTCCAGCGTCAGATACGCTGCGAGCGCGGAACGCGGCACATCTCCAGGAGCAGAGGAAGTGTCCGGTACGTCCGTAGCCCCGGCCTCCCCGTTGTCCGCACACACAGCCCCGCTGTGACCTCTGCAGTGTCACAGGCCCCGGCGGGCGTCTGTCATCTCCTCCTGACACTGACCTCCTCCTGATTTGATTGTCTGTGTTGTCCCCCCCCGCTGTCAGCATCAGTGATCTGCTAAGACCTGTGGGTGCACAGACGGGGGAAGTACAAATGCCAGCATGCCGGGGCGGATTGGGCGCTGTGAGGGGCGCAGGTCTTGCTGTGAGCGGAGGGCGCGAGGCCGCTAGAGAAAACGCTATAGCGGCTGTGTGAGTTAAGCGTCTGCGGCTCGCGAAGGCGCATACGCGTCTCCGCTCGCAGTGACGCTAAGGAGTTTGGGATTAGGCTACAGTGCCGGAATTTCAAACTCCCGATTATATAAATAGATTATATATATATATATTGTATACCTTTCAACCCCTTCCCTGCTTTATATAGATGATATAAGCTAAAAGTTTTGTGAATTAAGTATGTCAAGTAAAAAGTGAAGTCAGGGGGACTTTTTTTTTTTCATGTGAACCATTGGTGTTATTGATCGTCTAGATTAGATGGGATGGGGGGGGGGGGGTGTTAATCAGGGGGTGAAAAATTATGTATTAGTATGGAATTAGCAAAGAAAGTCACGTATTCCTTTATGTTATGTACAGTTGGTTATTCTTTCATAATAATAACAAATATCTGATTAATAATACACAGATACACAGAGTCTAAAAAGCGTGCAACTTAATGTTTGACCTATGTTTTTGTTTCCAAATGCAATGCATTCACCAAATTTTTTTTTACTTTACCCACAGAGAAGCTTACTACAGAGGGCGGCGTGCTGTGAACCCTCCACCGCCAAACAGAAGGCGGCGTGGAGAACACCACCACCACCACCACGGCCGGCGCCACCACCACCGCGCCGCCACCAGCACCACCAACACCACCACCACCGCCGCCACCAGCACCAGCACCACCACCACCGCCGCCACCAGCAGCAGCAACACACCACCACCGCCGCCACCAGCACCAGCACCACCACCACCGCCGCCACCAGCAGCAGCAACACCACCACCGCCGCCACCAGAACCAACACCACCACCGCCGCCACCAGCACCAACACCACCACCGCCGCCACCAGCACCAACCCCAGCTTTGGGGCATGTCCGGCCGCAAGAGGAGGAACCTGGATGCCCACCTCACACCAGCCATGGTCTGATCCCGGGGTCACCTAATAGACGGCGTGCACAAAGTAATGCTGACTTTGCCCACAGTCTGATACCATTCCTGGATGAAATTCCATTTCACAGGCTACTGCGGGCAAGGTCAGCATTACAGATTGTGCTTGACGCCAGTCGCCCACCAAACCACCCAGGTGAGGTTTTCAATTTTTTGGAGGGGTGGCAACTCAGACACTACAACCTACAAGACAGGCCCACACCCCGGGACAGCCATGTGCCACCACAGAGGCCTGTACCTACCATTCCACAATGGCCACCTAACAGGGACCTACCATTTTTCCCCACACCGGCCCAGAGGATCCACCCTCAAGGGTTGCCGGAGGCCATTCATGGGGCCCTTGACCTCTTGCAGGACCAGGGTGATGGTGTCACTTTACTGGCAAGGCCGGAGGATGCGGCAACCTACCAGCAGCTGTAGACCCCTTTTTTTTTTTTTTTTTATTTTGTGTTCATGTGCATTGCACAATTTCATTGTTATTATTTCTTATATTTTCCTGTTTACAAAGTTGTACCAAAAAAAAAAAAAAAAAAAAAAAAAAAAATTCTGACATTTTTACCATTATGGCGGAATAATACCCAGTTTACAAAAACTGCTTTGTGTCTGTCTTTTTTCAGGGAAAGGATGTGTAGGTTGTTTTGTGGGTGGGCTTAAAGTCATCATCATTATAATTATTATTTATTTATATAGCACCGATAGGTTCCATGGCGCTTTACATGAGGATAAGGTACACAAGGAGAAGTACAATAAACATAGACAATAAGGTCATAGAGGTACAACAGGAGAGGACCCTGTACGCGTGGGCTCACATTCAACGAGGGGTGGGTGGGGATACAATAGGGTGGGGAAGGTGTCGGTCGTGGGGCGTGTAGCGGGGTGTCATGGCAGGTTGTAGGCCTGTCGGAAGAGGTGAGTCTTTAGGTGTTTCTTGAAGGTTCCCAGGGTAGGCGAGTGAGTGATGAGGTGGGGCAGCGAGTTACAGAGCATGGTTGATGCCCGGGAGAAATCCTGTATGCGGTTGTGGGAAGAGGAGATGAGGGGGGAGTGTCGGAGAAGTTCTTTGGATGAACGCAGGTAGCGTGAGGGATGGTATCGGGAGATCATGTCGGAGATGTATGGTGGGGATAGGTTGTGTAAGGCTTTGAATGTCATGATCAGTGTTTTAAAGTGAGCTCTCTGTGGGGCGGGGACCCAGTGAAGGGCTTGGCAGTGGGTGTAGACAGGTGAGTAGCGTGAGGACAGATGGATTAGTCGGGCAGCAGAGTTTAGTATACATTGGAGAGGTGCAAGAGAGTTGGCAGGGAGGCCTGTGCGAAGGAGGTTCCAGTAGTCAAGGCGTGAGATGATGAGGGCATTAATGAGTGTTTTAGCTGTGTCAGGGTTGAGTAACGAGCAAATTCTTGAAATATTTTTGAGTTGGAGTGACAGGGACTTGGTTAGGAACTAGAGGTGGGGCTTGAAGGAGAGGGATGAGTCAAGGATTACCCCGAGACATTTGGCGTGGAGGACAGGGGAGAGAGAGCATCATTAGCAAGTACTTTACGGACCGCATGGAGCATGAAGTCACCTTGGTTACTAAGTGTAAAATCATGACTCCACAGACAAATGTTGCTGACAAATAAACAGTGCCTGTGTTTGGGGGGTTACTTAATGCCTCGCTATGGCAACAAGACTAGGAACACACATGTGAGAGGCTGGGACATCTACCTGCTACACATCGCGTCTACGCGTTTTCTACAGAGCGTACAGTGGGACCTTTCTCCAGGCTCCAGCAGGATGATAGTCCAAGCAATGCCCACGATGCAAGCATAGGCTTGTTGCCTAAAAAAATTAGCTGAAGGGGCTTCATATACATTTTTTTCAGAAAGCAGGGTGCTTGGCCCATACAATAGAATTGCTTGTACTAGGAGCATAGTACATGCAATGCCCACGATGGAGGCATAGGCTTGGTGCCTGGAAAAATTAGCCCAAGGGGCTGTTTTGCATTTTGGGTATAAATGCAGGCCTAATGGCCATGTTCAGCTTGTTAGGCTGGGTGTTTCCAAAAATTAGCCCAAGGGGCTGTTTGGCATTTTTAGTGTAAATGCAGGCCTAAGGGCCATGATAAGCCTCTTAGGCTGGGTGTTTCCAAAAATTAGCCCAAGGGGCTGTTTGGCATTTTGGGTATAAATGCAGGCCTAAGGGCCATGTTCAGCTTGTTAGGCTGGGTGTTTCCAAAAATTACCCAAGGGGCTGTTTGGCATTTTGGGTATAAATGCAGGCCTAAGGGCCATGTTCAGCTTGTTAGGCTGGGTGTTTCCAAAAATTAGCCCAAGGGGCTGTTTGGCATTTTGGGTATAAATGCAGGCCTAAGGGCCATGTTCAGCTTGTTAGGCTGGGTGTTTCAAAAAATTAGCCCAAGGGGCTGTTTGGCATTTTTAGTGTAAATGCAGGCCTAAGGGCCATGATCAGCTTGTTAGGCTGGGTGTTTCAAAAAATTAGCCCAAGGGGCTGTTTGGCATTTTTAGTGTAAATGCAGGCCTAAGGGCCATGATCAGCTTGTTAGGCTGGGTGTTTCCAAAAATTAGCCCAAGGGGCTGTTTTGCTTTTTGGGTATAAATGCAGGCCTAAGGGCCATGATCAGCTTGTTAAGCTGGGTGTTTCCAAAAATTAGCCCAAGGGGCTGTTTGGCATTTTGGGTATAAATGCAGGCCTAAGGGCCATGTTCAGCTTGTTAGGCTGGGTGTTTCAAAAAATTAGCCCAAGGGGCTGTTTGGCATTTTTAGTGTAAATGCAGGCCTAAGGGCCATGATCAGCTTGTTAGGCTGGGTGTTTCCAAAAATTAGCCCAAGGGGCTGTTTTGCTTTTTGGGTATAAATGCAGGCCTAAGGGCCATGATCAGCTTGTTAAGCTGGGTGTTTCCAAAAATTAGCCCAAGGGGCTGTTTTGCATTTTTAGTGTAAATGCAGGCCTAAGGGCCATGATCAGCTTGTTAGGCTGGGTGTTTCCAAAAATTAGCCCAAGGGGCTGTTAAATGTTTGCTAACAGAAAATAAAGGTTGATTCCTTGTGAAAAGGTGTTGTGATGGTTAATGAAACCGAAGTTAAGGTGTAGTGTTGGTTTAAGATGAAGCAGCCTCATTACCAGGTTGCAGGAACATGGTTACGCAAATCGTTACTGGTCTTGGACATACTGCTTGTACCAAAAAGACACAATATAATACAATGATTAATTATATCATATTGATGATGAACGTGGCACTTCAGCTCTGAGTACTGTCGTCTTCAGGGCTCAAGAAGTCTTGTGAAATCCAGTTCCTATTAAACTTAATTAGAGTAAGCCTGTCTGCATTCTCTGGAGTAAGACGTGTCCTGGTATCAGTTATGATACCCCCAGCGGCACTGAAAACCCGCTCTGATGTCACACTAGCTGCAGGGCATGCCAGCACCTCCAAGGCATACAACGAGAGCTCGGTCCAAGTGTGGAGCTTGGAGACCCAGTAATTAAACGGGACTGCGGCATCAGTCAGGAAGCAGGTACTGTCACTTAAGTATTCTTGTACCATGTTGGTAAGTTTCTGTCTCCGAGAGATGGTTACTGGAGCAACATGGCGCTGCAGGTTCGATGGCTTATTGAACATAGCCCACTTTGCGGACATCTTTCCAGCATCTCTTCTGGACAGCGTGGATGATTGTGCCCCGACCAAAGGCTGCTGTTGCACAGAGTTGCTAACTATGGGCAGAGTGTTGTCTGACGGTGATATTCGAAGCATATTTTCCACAAGAACACTCTTGAAATAGTCAATTGTCAAGCCACGTGGTGACTGAAACAGCAGTGAGGTGAATTTATCTTTATAACGTGGGTCCAGAAAGGTGGCCAACCAGTAGAGGTCGTTGTGCAATATGTTAATCACTCGTGGGTCTTCTAGCAGACAAGTCAACATGAAGTCAGCCATGTGTCCTAAGCTGCATAGAGTCATGTCTTCAGTGTCCTCAGAACGATGTTCAATACCCATTGTATCCGCAAAGTCTGTCTCCGCCTCCTCCTCTCCAGGCCACCCATGGTGGACAGACACAAAGCTGGGGTTCTGAGTACCATCTGGGTTGACATCGGCACCAACAAAAAATGAATCCTCTTCATCGTCTTGCTCCTGTTCCTCCTCAGGAGCCATTGTTGCCTGGTCATACTGGCTTTGCTGGCTAGGTACTGCGCTGTTTAAATCTGGCTCCATAGCCATCTGCTGGGCTCTCAATGCTTCATTTTTCTGATTAATGAGGGACTCTTTCAGCAGACACAGCATGGGTATAGTGACACTGATGATGGACTGATCACCGCTCACCAGTTTTGTGCAGTAGTCAAAATTATCAAGAACCTCAGATGTGTCAGCGATCCACACCCACTCCATTGTACTAATATGTCGTGGCTGACTGCCGGTCTGACGGGCATGTTGCAACTGATACTCGGATATTGCCCTCTGCTGCTCATTGATCCTCGATAACATATGGAATGTAGAGTTCCATCGTGTCGGCATGTCACAAATGAGTCTGTGGTTGGGCAAATTCAATTGCTTTTGAAGCAATGAAAGTTTTCCAACCGCTGTTGACGAATGACGAAAATGTGCACAAAGTCGACGCACCTTCTCCAGTAGGTCACATAGCTCTGGGTATGTACGCAGGAATTTCTGCACTACCAGATTCAGCACGTGAGCCATGCAAGGCACGTGCACAAGGTTTCCGAGCTTTAGTGCAGCCACTAGGTTACGACCATTGTCGCTCACCACGAGACCGGTCTGGAGTTGGAGTGGGGATAGCCACTCATCTGTCTGTTCCTTCAGACCTTTCAACAGCTCTACTGCAGTGTGCGGTGTGTGACCTAAACAGATCAGCTTCAGCAGAGCCTGTTGGCGTCTTGCTGAAGCACTGCAGCAAACCTCCCAACTTGGCCGTGATGTTGAGGGCAATTGAGGATTGGTCGAGGAAGCGGAAGATGGGGTAGTGGACATATAGGATGATGCAGAGACCCTGAATGAGGTTGTGCCAGCTATCCGTGGCGTGGGTAGGATGTTTGATGTAACACTAACATCGTTTGGCACACTCTCCACAACGTTGATCCAATGCGCGGTGAGCGAGATGTACCGGCCCTGTCCTGAACTGCTTGTCCACGTGTCCGTAGTAAGGTGTACTTTCCCGGTTACAGCGTTGGTGAGGGCACGCTTGAGGTTGTTAATGACATGCTCATGTAACGCGGGGACGGCACAACGTGAAAAGTAGTGGCGGCTTGGAACCGAGTAGCGTGGTACTGCCACAGCCAAAAGCTCACGGAAAGAGTCTGTACCCACAAGCCTAAACGGCAACATCTCGACTGCTAACAACTTAGCTATCTGGGCATTTATTTTTTTGGCTAATGGGTGGGAAGAGTGGTATTTCTGCTTCCTTTCGTACAGCTGTGTCACTGATAACTGTAACGATGTTGCTGACCGACAACTGTCTGCACTCGTGTTCAGTCTCTCTGCAACCGCTGCTTGTGATGAGTACATATGAGCTGGACCAGCTTCAGCAACACTTGATTGTGACGGACGTATCTGAGTTACCGTCGCAGTCTTTGGGTCAGATGACACTGTTGTGGAAGGCTGCACTTTTGACCACTGAATAGGGTGCTGACCAGCCATGTGCTTCCGCATACTGCTGGTGCTCTGGTTTCCTTTCCCGTGGCCTCTGCTGAGCCTTGCATGGCAGATGGTACAGATGACCACATTTTCTTGAGAAGGCCCATCTTTAAAAAATTTCCACACAGTGGCTGACCGACCTCTAGGCTTGACTGTACTCCTGAGGGATTACTGAGGCCCACATTTGAGACATTTTGTCCAACAGTTGACAAATTTTGAGCCACTGTGGACACATTTTGGGCAACAGTGGTGACTCTTTGAGTTCTGGTGGGAGGAGTCGGCCTTGCTGCCTTTGTTGGTGGGACATACACACTTTCTTCCTCCGTGCTGCTCTGCTGGCTCTGCATCGCAACATTCCACGTGGGATCAGTTGTCTCATCATCAACCCCTTCCTCTTCTAAATCTTCCCGATAACAAGATAGATTTTGCTCCCAGATGACAAGTGTGTCACTGTCTCATCATCATCATCCTCCAACTCCTGAGACGGTCTAAGACTTTGCTGAAAGACACGTTCATGTGGCCGGGGTGTCTCTAAAACTTGTCCATGAATGGACAATTCTTCATCAAGTATCTCATCTACTACGGAGTCTGGCAAACCGGATTCATGTAAAGGATTATATGTACCAAATAAGTCATCTGAGTGACCCATGTCTGTGTCAACATTTTCATGGGGCTGCTGTTGGTCTGAGGAACTGTGAAGAGGTTGTGGATTAGATGACCCAGCATGGTATGTACCAACAGTAGATACAGTGCTCAAGGAACCTTGAGTGCTGCAAGAACCTGTTGTTGAGGTCTTGTCTGCCAGCCAAGACGTTAGATGCTGTTCGTCTTCCGGCCTCAATACTCGTTTACTTTCCTGACGGGGAAAGTTAGACAGGAGGAATGATCGATCAATCCTCGTCTGTCTGCCCGAACTGGTGGATAGTTGGCCACGACTACCAATGCCTGTACCTCGTCCCTGTCCCTTAGCAAGACTTTTTTTGGGATTTGGTTTTTTGTGTGACATTTTGTAATTTCTGGTGGCTTTCTGGGGGCTTGTAAAACAAGTAGCAGGTACTATTTCGTGAAAGGTACACACTAGAGGCTAAGATATTTTTAGAGAGATGGAAGGTACCGTGCGAGCTGCAGGCAGGACACCGTACAGCTACGCACTGGCACAGGAAAAAATTGTTTAGTACGCAGAACCAGGCACACTTAGGCTGCGGTGCTGGCTGCGTGCAAGTTTACAAGTACCGTGCGAGCTGCAGGCAGGACACCGTACAGCTACGCACTGGCACAGGAAAAAATTGTTTAGTACGCACAACCAGGCACACTTAGGCTGCGGTGCTGGCTGCGTGCAAGTTTACAAGTACCGTGCGAGCTGCAGGCAGGACACCGTACAGCTACGCACTGGCACAGGAAAAAATTGTTTAGTACGCAGAACCAGGCACACTTAGGCTGCGGTGCTGGCTGCGTGCAAGTTTACAAGTACCGTGCGAGCTGCAGGCAGGACACCGTACAGCTACGCACTGGCACAGGAAAAAATTGTTTAGTACGCAGAACCAGGCACACTTAGGCTGCGGTGCTGGCTGCGTGCAAGTTTACAAGTACCGTGCGAGCTGCAGGCAGGACACCGTACAGCTACGCACTGGCACAGGAAAAAATTGTTTAGTACGCACAACCAGGCACACTTAGGCTGCGGTGCTGGCTGCGTGCAAGTTTACAAGTACCGTGCGAGCTGCAGGCAGGACACCGTACAGCTACGCACTGGCACAGGAAAAAATTGTTTAGTACGCACAACCAGGCACACTTAGGCTGCGGTGCTGGCTGCGTGCAAGTTTACAAGTACCGTGCGAGCTGCAGGCAGGACACCGTACAGCTACGCACTGGCACAGGAAAAAATTGTTTAGTACGCACAACCAGGCACACTTAGGCTGCGGTGCTGGCTGCGTGCAAGTTTACAAGTACCGTGCGAGCTGCAGGCAGGACACCGTACAGCTACGCACTGGCACAGGAAAAAATTGTTTAGTACGCACAACCAGGCACACTTAGGCTGCGGTGCTGGCTGCGTGCAAGTTTACAAGTACCGTGCGAGCTGGAGGCAGGACACCGTACAGCTACGCACTGGCACAGGAAAAAAATTGTTTAGTACGCACAACCAGGCACACTTAGGCTGCGGTGCTGGCTGCGTGCAAGTTTACAAGTACCGTGCGAGCTGCAGGCAGGACACCGTACAGCTACGCACTGGCACAGGAAAAAATTGTTTAGTACGCAGAACCAGGCACACTTAGGCTGCGGTGCTGGCTGCGTGCAAGTTTACAAGTACCGTGCGAGCTGCAGGCAGGACACCGTACAGCTACGCACTGGCACAGGAAAAAATTGTTTAGTACGCACAACCAGGCACACTTAGGCTGCGGTGCTGGCTGCGTGCAAGTTTACAAGTACCGTGCGAGCTGCAGGCAGGACACCGTACAGCTACGCACTGGCACAGGAAAAAATTGTTTAGTACGCACAACCAGGCACACTTAGGCTGCGGTGCTGGCTGCGTGCAAGTTTACAAGTACCGTGCGAGCTGCAGGCAGGACACCGTACAGCTACGCACTGGCACAGGAAAAAATTGTTTAGTACGCACAACCAGGCACACTTAGGCTGCGGTGCTGGCTGCGTGCAAGTTTACAAGTACCGTGCGAGCTGCAGGCAGGACACCGTACAGCTACGCACTGGCACAGGAAAAAATTGTTTAGTACGCAGAACCAGGCACACTTAGGCTGCGGTGCTGGCTGCGTGCAAGTTTACAAGTACCGTGCGAGCTGCAGGCAGGACACCGTACAGCTACGCACTGGCACAGGAAAAAATTGTTTAGTACGCACAACCAGGCACACTTAGGCTGCGGTGCTGGCTGCGTGCAAGTTTACAAGTACCGTGCGAGCTGCAGGCAGGACACCGTACAGCTACGCACTGGCACAGGAAAAAATTGTTTAGTACGCACAACCAGGCACACTTAGGCTGCGGTGCTGGCTGCGTGCAAGTTTACAAGTACCGTGCGAGCTGCAGGCAGGACACCGTACAGCTACGCACTGGCACAGGAAAAAATTGTTTAGTACGCAGAACCAGGCACACTTAGGCTGCGGTGCTGGCTGCGTGCAAGTTTACAAGTACCGTGCGAGCTGCAGGCAGGACACCGTACAGCTACGCACTGGCACAGGAAAAAATTGTTTAGTACGCACAACCAGGCACACTTAGGCTGCGGTGCTGGCTGCGTGCAAGTTTACAAGTACCGTGCGAGCTGCAGGCAGGACACCGTACAGCTACGCACTGGCACAGGAAAAAATTGTTTAGTACGCACAACCAGGCACACTTAGGCTGCGGTGCTGGCTGCGTGCAAGTTTACAAGTACCGTGCGAGCTGCAGGCAGGACACACGTACAGCTACGCACTGGCACAGGAAAAAATTGTTTAGTACGCACAACCAGGCACACTTAGGCTGCGGTGCTGGCTGCGTGCAAGTTTACAAGTACCGTGCGAGCTGCAGGCAGGACACCGTACAGCTACGCACTGGCACAGGAAAAAATTGTTTAGTACGCAGAACCAGGCACACTTAGGCTGCGGTGCTGGCTGCGTGCAAGTTTACAAGTACCGTGCGAGCTGCAGGCAGGACACCGTACAGCAACGCACTGGCACAGGAAATTTTTTGTGGAAAAATGGCACCAAAATTATTTGGTAGACTAGTGCCAAAAATAAGAAAAAGCTTAGGATTACAGCTCTGCGGAAAGCTGGGTGAACTAAGCTCTGAGGATGGTGCTGGATTCACTGTAAGGCTGCTCCTATCTCCCTTCCTTACAGTCCTGTACAGCAATCCTCCGTCCTGGTAGTTCTGAAAAGAACTTTTGGGTTATGTGTGAGGAATCTTGACTCCTACACTGCGTCCTGTTAGTTCTGAAAAGAACTTTTGGGTTATATGTGACTCCTACACTGCCTAACTGTCCCTAGATCTGCTCCAAGTCTCCCTGCACTAGGTCAGCTCTTCTCAGCAATGTGCCCAAAATGGCGGGGGCAAGCCTTATATACTGCCTTGCCTGTCATAGATGACATAGGCATCACGATGGACAGCAGCCAATCATAGTCCTGACACAACCAAAGCTGCTATGCCATTACTGACTATGATTGGCTATCTTCACAAGTTTTCTGACCTAACACGCAATGCTGACTAGTAACATAAAAGATTCTGGATTCGCGAGTCCCGAATAGAGAATACAGGACTCGGAATCGCAGACTCGCTAGGATTCGGACTCGTAGACTCGCTCAGACTCGCTGCTGTTTGGGGAGATTCAAGCTATATAGCGATGTGATAGAGCGAGTCTAGCGAGTCTAGCGAGTGAGAGAAAGTAAACTATGACAAAACTAAGATTGCCATTCACTTGCATTGGACTCGTTACTGAGCGAGTATTCGCTAAAAGACTCGCCGATTCCCGAGTCCAGCGAGTCCCTTAAGAATCGCCGAGTAACGAGTCCTAGCGAGTAGACTCGCTCATCCCTAATTTTATGCAAGGAACACATATTTATTTTGCTCCTGCTTTGCTCTTGCATAGAAGACAAACTATCCTTGGATATCATGGATCAAGACAAAACTAGGTCACATCTCTACCATTCAGGCCATAGAGATGATGCCTACCCAACAACAGAGAACTTGTCTATGGTCGATTTGTCACTCTCAAGCATAAGCTTCAGAGGTCACCAGAGACAAGAGAATATTTCTTTACCTTCATGGAGAAGAAATTCCAGAATAACCATGCAGAATTTGAACCCACACTTCAAGACTCCAAGGAGTGTTGATATTTACCCATTTTCGGTGTGTATCCTCCTAATAAGCCAGGTCAGATAAGAGTGGTATTTGACTCTAGTGCCAGAAGTGAAGATGTCTTGTTGAATGATGTACTACTGTTTGGGCCAGACCTCAATAATAGACTTCTGGAAGTACTACTCTGCTTGCGCAGAGATACGGTGACTTATGGCTGACATACAACAGAGGTTTCACTGCTTTCTCATAAAAGAGGGAAACAGAAGTTACTTGAGGTTCTTCTGGTACCATGACAGTGACCCTGATAAAGACATTGATGGTACACATCTTCTGGAACAGTCCTTACTCTGCAGTCCCCTCTATGGTCTTAAAAATTCCACCACAGAGGGTGAAGAAAAGTACGGACAGGATGTTAGCTGCTTTGTGGAAGAAGATTTCTATGTAGATGACTGCTTGAAATCCAACCTATAAATGAGGCTACAATATGTCTCCTAAGAAGGGCCCAGAAAATGATTGCTCTGGCTAATTAAGGTTGCGCAAAATTTCTTCGAACAGCTGAGAACTAATGGAAGCCTTTCCCTCTCAAAACTATCCAAGTTATCTAAAGGACTTGGACCTAAGTATCGGCTCACTTCCCATGCAGTGGAGCCTTGGTTTTGCTTTGGTATTTAAAGGCGGATACATTCATCTTCCAGATCAACAAAGGAGAGATACCCTTAATGTGAGGAGGTATAATTTCTTTCTTAAACATCTGATATGATCCTCTGTGATTCGTAGCTCCTCTAACCACCTAAGGTAGAATGATGTTAAGAGATTTTACTCAAGAGACATCCAATTGGGATGGTCCACTTCCAGTAGAGGAAAGAGCCCTGTGGGCAGAGTGGAGGAAGTCTCCCGAAGCATTGACTAACCTTTGTAAGGAATGACCACATACTCCTGTGTCATCAACAAAAATCAGTAACAAAGACCTGTACAGACGTCAAAGGAAGGAAGTACGTATTGCCCCCAGCATTTTCTAGGACAGATGGAGAAAGTGGTACCTCTCCATCTTACAAATTAGGACAAAGTGATAGAAAGACCAGCCAAACATCAAACCTGACAATGTTGTACTTAGTCAGTCGCACCTAAATGAGTGGCCACTCGGCCTAGTCACCCAAACTTTCCTAAGCAAGGATGGGAAAGTACACAAAGTCAAGCCCAAAGAGTGTAATCTTGGGGAGAGTAAACTCTTCCTCAAGCCAGTAGCGGAACTTGTTTTTTTGTTTTTGCCAAAAATGAAAAATAGCAACAACAGTTGATGCCAAGCTGGAAGTGTTCTGCCATTTTAGATCTAGTAGAAGACATTGATACTAAATTTCCCACATGTTATCATTTGTGTAATGTAATATATTCTCTTGTGATGTTTAATGTGTTTAGCACCATCTGGCAGTATTACTTGCATATTTTAGTGCCTTCTCCTTAAGAACCCAGGGCATTGTGGGTCAGCCCCTCTGCATTTCTTGGGAAACAGCAGCCATTTTCAGACAGAAGGAGGCAGGGTTTTATGCAAGGCACATGTGTGTATCTTTCTCCTGCTTTGCTCTTGGAAACCCATCATCCTTGTCAAAGTATTTCTGTTGAGAGTTTTACTTCTGTATGTGTAGTTGATACTTTGGAGTCTGTTGTTAAGTTGTATAGCAATTGTTTATATATAGAGCTAAGGAACTCGTGTGTTTACATGTAAGCCTCCATTTGCTGTACGATATTTGTACTGTATATTATCACTACTGTTCTATGTGATATGCTTAACACTGATTTGCATTATTTGTATTTATATAGTTTACCACACACATAATCGATTAATTACATTATTTACATCATTCACTCCCTGTTGACAAATAAACTTTAGACTTGAGAAAAAAACAAATAAGTTCCAGCAGAGGGAACTCTTTTGGCAGTTATAAAAGTCCATTTTATTTTCAGACCATTAAAAGTGACAATAAGGCTGCGTAAGGCCGAAACGCGTCATACCTATAAGACGCTATGTATTTATCTGTGTCTATGCCCACTGTGAGCTAATATGGACTTCCTTTTTAAAGATGAATTTTTAATGGTGTGATGGATATTCATACCTACCAAAAGGGTTCCCTTCACTGAAATGTATTTGCTTTTTCCATTGTCATTGTATGAGGGTGTGCCTCCACCTGCTCCATGCAGGTTCCCAGCAGCGTTTAGAATTCCATGAAGACAACTAACTGGGTGAGCTAGCTATTTTTTCTACTAAATATTGGACTTCAGAAGGAACAGTCCGTTTTCTTGGAATACAGAGAAGTCTTATGCTGTATGCTGGATCACACACTGTATATAACATAACGGAAGGTAGAACTCCCAGAGTATTCATATATTTATACCATTCATGATTTTATAACTATGTTGTCATCTGCATGTTATCCATTTATACACATAAGCAGTTATTTAGATTTTACAAGGCCAAAAACAGTTGCCAACATTAAAGAATTGCTAAGTATCCATAAAATTTGAACACTTGTTAGATGATCCATATGCAATCCGTTTTTTTTTTGTGCACCATAGGCTTGAATAGGCTAGTCTTATCCGAAATACAGAAGGGAATGGTGCATGCTGTAATTTTTTTTCACTCAGACATTCAGACTGTGTAAAAATGAATAGCCCTATTAATTTGAGTGCTGTCAGTTTTATCAACAAAAAGCACTGGGACCAAAAATATAATTGTGATAATAAAGTCGTAACCTGAGATTTGGCTGGCCTGAAGATATTAAACTTTTTTTTTTTATCTAACAGAGCATTGTTTACTTCAATGGCCTGAGTAATTATGAATCCAGGTTGCAACAGGTATAACAACTAATTATATTGAGGTGTGACGTTTAAGGCTGTCCGTGTGATATGCGACTAAGTCGGACGTGTCATCGATGATTAACTTGGACTGGCCTACCCCCTGTCAGGACGGGAGTGTGGAGCTACAGAAACACAAGCAGCTGACGCTCCCATCTAGAGAGAGGGAGGCCATTCCAAGTTAATCATTGGTGACACGTCCGACTTAGTCGCATATCACATGGACAGTGTGATTCCAGCCTAAGGGATCTGCCTGTATCTCACCAGTTATTGGTATGCAAAAAAGTTTACAACTAACCAAAAATCCAAAGTTATGTTCCAATGAGTAGTTACTAGCTGGCTGCATCAGCAAAGCTCAAACAAAAAAATGATCAGATGGAGCTGATCGACAGAACCAGAATAATTATAAGAAGCAACAAATCCAGTAGAAAGGAAAGAAAGATTCAAAGTTAGAATTTAGGTGTCAAAATTTGAGGTATAAACATAGGAGCAACAAATCCAAAATTCAAGGCAAAAGGTCAAAATAAATAAGAATGTCTAGAAAACTTGAGTCAATAAGCTGGCAGGCTAATAAAAAGCAATGAGTAGAAATATTGTGTACATTCCGGAAATCAAGAGACTTTGTGTATTAATTTTGTTGTGTTCAGTTGCCATTGCAACTTGATGCTCATACTGGTACATCATCACCGGGCCAGATTGCCACTGTATTGTGACGTACGTGTCAGCACTTACGAAAAAGGTATGTAACATTGTTTTATCCAACTATTCTTCTCCCCCAAAAATGATATTATTGTTAAAAAGTTGCATCTATAGAGTACCATTGGCATCATCAGATCCAGCAGCGCAGAAGCCATAGCACAGATGTTAACAGCACTTTGTTAAAACAAGTATTAGTTTTTGGAGACTCCTCTATGTAGAGGATATGTGCACTTGCAGAAACATCAGTCAGATCAAACATTCGTATTGAGATGTATTATTTCCAAATTAACAGCAAATGAGCTTTAAAAAAACAATATTTGTTTCCCTCAGAGTCTGTAACTTTACAATTGATTGAGTTATGATGTGGGGGGGTTTAAAGCATCAAAAAAATTCTAAGAAAGATACTTAGCTGCCGGCAAAAAAGCTGTTAGTTTGGATCATTTTTTGCTGTAGTTAATTGCTAGAGGCTCGATGCCACAACTGATGCCAATTTTTCCTTTCCAAAGTTATTCTGACATCCGTAGCGTTGGAAATAGCTTTTTAATCTCAGTTGACGTTAATTGATTCCTGCTTAAAACTCTAAAATCTGGGCATGGATTAAAAAAATAACTGCTGTATATTTCACTTGCATGAAGCTTGTTTTCCTAGATGAAGTGACAACACAGAGATAATTCACATTTAAACCCATATCTAGAAGATTACTATATAGAACACTATACTGTATGCAACAACCAATTTCTGGGTGTATTTTTTGTCCTTAGGCATCCCTATTTAGCCCCCTAAATGCCGCAATAAATATTGATCGCAACATTTAGGGGATTAGGAGAAGAAACACGCTCCCTCACCCCTCCAGTGCCCCACGATGTAATCCTGGTCACCAGACTGTGGAAATCATTAGGGACCATGCCTGCTGCATGATCCCTGAGGTTTGTGACAGTTCAGCTCTAATGGTACCTTTACACGCCGCTACTGGATGGTGGCAACAACCGGGTACATGAGAGAAATGTATCTTGCACCGCCAATTCAACCCGTGGTAGCGGCGTGTGAAGACGGTTGTAGCCACCCGCCAGTAGCGGCACCTGTTTCCGAGCACTGCCCTAAAACAGGTGGCTACCCAGGCGATTGTAGCGACCTGTATCGGCGTGTAAAGAAGGAACAGAAGGGTTGTTTCTACACCATGCTATGTACCTGGTATGTACCTGGGGCGTGACACAGCCTCCGGGAAACCACCCCCCTTCAGCGATCATTGGAGGAAACTCCTGCATTACGATTGGTTGTTGCTGCATAGGGCGGCATATTTAAGGAGCTGACTAGTCACACTACACAATTGCTCGAGCGTCATGTATTAATCAGCCTCCTGCGCTGCCTGGCCAATCATGATGTTATTGCTTTGTCCTATCAGCGTACGGACGTCTCGTAATCCACAGGCACGCCTATGTGTTGTCCCTGCTGCACCAGGTCCGCCCATATTAGCTTGTTGTAGCGGTGTGTAAATGAGGTAACGTGCTCGGCAGAAGGTAACTTGAGACACCCGGCGGTGTCTCTAGAGATATATGTAACCTACTGTAGTGCACCTTGTTGCGGCATGTAAAGGTGGTGCGATTACCGTTTGCAACCGTTTGTGCGTGCTCGTGCACGTGAAGTACCCGGTTGTTGCCACCATCCAGTAGCGGCGTGTAAAGGTACCATAACAGCTGCACTGTATTGCAGTGATTGAGCATTGCAATACAGCACAACTGCAATTAGAGCAGCAGAAGGTAATGTTCCATAAAGGGACTTAGTAAAAAAAGTTTAAATAAAGGTAAAAAAATGTGAAATGTTTAAAAAACATAAAATAAAGAGCAAAAAAAATGAAAAAGCAAAATTCAAATAAATAGTTATACTTACCGTATGTAAAAAAAATAATAATAACTAAACATATATGGTATTTGTAATAACCCGTTGTATAAAACTATCACACCAGATTACCCCGCCAGTGAACTCCATAAAAAAATAGCAAAATGTATGTATGTTCATCATACAGCTGGCAAAATTGAGGAATACAATGTGATAAAAATGTCATATATAAATAAAAATGGTAGTGCTGAAAATATCAACTCGTCCTGCAAATAAATAGCCACCATACAGCTCCATCTGTGAAAAAATAAAGCTATAGCTCTCAGAATACAGCAATACAAAATTCTATTTTTTTTTTATAAAATAGTTTTTATGGTGTAAAAGCGGCAAAACATAAAAAAACTTTCTACCTCCCAAAGATCGCAGTACGGCACGGCTCATATTTATCCTGCATTCTACACTGAGCGCTTACATTGGAGATTATGTGTAAATCTCTGAAAAACGTGATTCAGACAAAATTCTTAAAGGAAAACTCACACTAATGAGGCAGATGGAGTCATTTAGAACTCCCATCTGACCTGTTGTTCTGTGGTTCCCTTCTTTTTACACATCTTTTTAAGTTTACACAAAAGTGCGGTCAACCACATTTTTGTGCACATTTGGAAAGAATGACATAGCTGAACAGAGGGCAAATGGGAGTCCACAATAACACTGCTGCCTCATTAGTGAATGGATTTTTTGGGCGTTTCACCTGAATCACGTATTTCGGAGATGTAGATGGAAATCCCATTGTAAGTGCTTAGCATAGAGCACAGGATAAATGTGAACTGATCCAAAATGTTCTGTACCCAAATTGCCATCAAAAAGCATTCATCTCAACTCACCAAAACATAAGTCACCACACAGGTCCATCATCTGTTAACAGAAATATAGGGGGCTTCTGCATTAATGTTAACACAAAGGCTCTAGAAATATCTATGGCTATTCCTCTCAAAAAAGAAATCCAGAGAAATCTGCGCTCTGAAATGCAAATTCCCCCTCTCTTCACACAAACAGTGGTTTTACATCACATATAGGGTATCAGCATACACAAGAGAAATTTCACAACAAATTTTGGGGTCCACTTTCTCCTGTTGGCCTTGTGAAAATGAAAAAATTGGGGCAAAAAGTACATTCTTGTGAAAAAAAATACTTTTTCATTTTTGCATCAAAACATTATAAAATTCTGTGAAGCACATGGGGGTTAAAAGTGCTCACCAGTCCTTGGGGGGTATGGTTTACAAAATGTGATCACTTGTGGGGGAACTCTACTGTTTAGGTACATTAGGGGCTCTCCAAATGTGACATAGAGTCTGCTTATGATTCCAGCCAATTTTTCATTCAAAAAGTCAAATGACGCTCCTTTCTTTACAAGCCCTGCCATGTTCTCAAACAGTGGATTTCAGCAACATATGGGGTATTAGTATTCTCATAAGAAATTGAACAGCAAATTTTATGGTGCAATTTCTCCTGTTACCCCTCTGAAAATGCAATATTTTAGGCTAAAATAACATTTTTGTTAGAAAAAGTAAAATTTTTATTTTTTTTCCTACCACAATGCTTTAGTTCCTCTGAAGCATCTAAAGGGTTAACAAACTTTTTGAATATGGTTTTAAGCAGCGTGAGGGGTACAGTTTTTAGAATGGTCTCACTTTTAGGTATTTTATGTAATATAGGCCCGTCAAAGTCAATTCAAATGTGATGGGGTCCCTATTAAAATGGTTTTGTAAAATTTAATGGAAAAATGATAAATTGGTGATAAAATTTTAACCCTTCTAACTTCCTAACAAAAAAAATTGCTTCAAGAAGTACACTGATGTAAAGTATACATGTCGGAAATGTAATTTATTAACTATTTTGTGTGACATACTTCTCTGATTTGAGGGTATAACAATTCAAAGTTTGAAAATGTTTACATTTCTGCCAAATTTGCAATTTTTCACAAATAACTGCAAAAAAATCACCCTAAATTTACCACTAACATAAAGAAGAATATGTTGTGAAACAATATTCTTGGAATCACTGGGATCCATTGAAGTGTTCCTGAGTTATACTGTGTGCCAAAACCAGAAATGTCTCCAAAACTCAGAACAGGTGTCAATCTTTCAATTAGGCTGGAAACAGACTATCCAACTTACATGCTACTCTCTTGGACGAGACTCGGATGAGACTGGATCAGTGAACCTGAACAGCCTCTCTCTCTCTGAACGGGAGTGTGATGCTGCACAAAAACACAATCAGCTGACAGTCCCGTCCAGAGAGGGAGAGGCCGTTCAAGATCACTAATCCAGTCTCATCCGAGTCTCGTCTGAGAGACTCGCATATAAGTTGGATAGTCTGTTTCCAGCCTTATAGTTTTTCTCTGAAAATTCCTCTCCCGGTTTCAGCACACAAACCGGATGGAACCTAATCAGGGAAAAAAACTGCAGTGTTTAACCAGTCTAAAATAAAGCTGGTCAGAATTGAAAAAAATGACCTCGTCATTAAGGTGAAAACAGACTGGGTGTTAAAGGGGTTAAATGAGTTTCTGAGTATTTATAATTATTTTTTGAATTTCTTGTCAGAAGAGCAGATTCCATTCATTGATCACTACCCAGGCCAGCTACCAATGACTGTGTGATTGTGTACCTGTGAGAAGTGCTTTTACCGAGTGACCAGTAAATACTTGTACAGAGAAAAGAAAGTCTCTTGTGTCTTATTACTGTTGATCTACAGAGCTGCTACCACGACAACCAGGACAGCAGTCACACTGCCCTGGGGTTTCCGTTCCTCCTGCAGGGAGCAAGACCAACTGGCTGCAGTAACATCATCCCCAGAGGTCTCAAGCAGCGCTGGTATCATCAGCAGAATCTTCAGGTGACGTCACGAACAATCCATTTTATTATTTTACTTCCCACATATTTCAGCGACCACCAGGGCCACAGACTCGGACACCAACCACCAGTGACAGTACCTCAAATCCACGTCCTAGATCTGAGTACCTGCCCCTGGGTGAGTCACTTACAGTACAACTGCCAGTGATCATGCATTGTTCTGTTAAAAATCTCTCTTGGGACACTTTGGAGAAATGACTGTACCACTGTTTCTATGACTAAATGTAGGGCTGCAAAATTAAAAGATTTAAGTTTAGAAATTCCTAGCATAATAATAATGTAAATAAAGTAACAAAAGCTTCAGGAGCAGCCAAACATTTTATTGAATAACATAATGGAAATCTGGATTATTTTTCATTAACTCCTTGTAGATGTTGGAACATACAAGAGCCCAGAGATGCATAGCAACAGTGCTAACTACTGACCCACCATGTTTCCTGTGCTGCAATATGTTTGTAGACACTCACAAGGAGAACATACTGTGTGATATTCTGACTTTGCAAAGTTGTAAATAATAAAAATTAATTCAATCAATAAATTTTATTGATCTTGTTTTAAGGCATTAAATTTAATGCCCGCGCCTTCTGCTTCTTCTTTGAAGTCACTGTAGTACTCCATGTCTGACTTATTTATGTTCGTTGACGACACAAACAACCCTTAAAAAGAAAGAGAAAAAATAATGTGATTCTGCTGGTTTCTTTGAATTGATCTAGGAACAGTAGCAACTCTAATCAAAGGACACCAAGAAATGCTTTTTTTGGCCTTTTGTTGCCTTGTGGGTTTGTCAATAATACTACCATTTGTTTTCTAAGAACAATCATCTCTTAATATTTCAATCTTTCCTTCTCTCTGCATGAAAATAAATGCAGTTTCTTCTTTCTTTTATAAACATCTTAATCTATTTTTGATCCAGAAAAAGAGTAAGCAAGGGACATTAACAGCAATGATGCCAGAAACTGTTAAGGTACCTTTACACGCCACCACTGTGCCTAGCAACAGGTATCCACCGCACGTGCACGCGCTCCTTTTAATAGTGGATACCGATCGCTGATGCCGCATATACACGCTGAAGGTATCTTTGTTCCCCGGAAGTTCCGACAGCTCCTGCGGCTTACTTCCTGATGAATACCTTCGCTTCATCACACGCCGCTACCACAAAGGAATATGGCCGTACATCTTTCGCGCCGCAAGTACATAGGCGTGACAGAGTTGTGTAGTCCGTGACGCTAATACGCTGATTGGACAACGCAATAGCGTCATGATTGGCCAGCCTGCGCAGGAAGGCTGGCTAATACATGACGCCATTGCAATTGTGAAGTGTACATGGACAGCTCTTTAAATATGGCGCCCTGTGAAGGGACAGCCAATGGTTACACAGTAGCCCCCACCAATGATCGCTGATGGGGCGTGGTATCCATGACGCTGTTGCACGCCCCTGTGAAATCACTAGGCGACGCAACATCCATGCCTCTGCCCCGTTTACACTCCACTACCATGGCAATGGTGCCTTTGTGTTGTCTTGGGTTTTTGAGCACGGCTCAGCAACAGGTATTAGAAGCAACTGCGGGACACCGGGAGGAACTGCCCTATTTACACGCCGCCATTTCGTAGCAATTTCATGGCAACAGGCACAATTATCCCCAGTGCCCGGCAATTGCTACCTTTCAGTGGTGGCGTGTAAAGGGACCCTTATGCTGTTGAGGCACAAGTGTAACTATCAGAATTGATTTTACTTTTATATAGCACCATTAAATCCACAGCTATGTCCAGATATTATAGCCACCAGGGCTGACAATCTAAATTCTGTCTTTTGACTGTAGTAGGAAACTAAAGGAATCCCACACAAACACAGAAAAACATACAAACTCCTTGCAGATGTTTTCTGTGGCGGAATTTGAACCCAGGACTCAGAACTGCAAGGCTGCAGTGCGAACTATTGAGCCGCCATGCTAAATTTTTAAAAGCTGAACACTCCATTAAATTTCATACAAGTCACCAAAAACGTTTGTGAATCACACTAAAATTACACAAGCATGCAGTCTATTTAAGACCAGTCTACATTTCAATGATAAAGGAGCTCTAAATATTTTATTATTACTTCATGCCAAAAGATAGAACAAGTGGCCACCCTTGCTGAAGTTAAGGATGAGTTGCCCAATCATTTCCCCAGGGTTCAAAGTTCTAGTGCCTCCCCCTAAAAGAAAAGCTCAGGTGTGCCTTAGCAAGTACACCTCTTTAGAGCACAGTACCCTAAAACATTCAAATAGTAAACAAAGAGTGCCAAGGCAAGTAAAGGAACTGTGAAGGAAAGAGGGCACAATAGGGTTTTATCTTTTAAAATGCACGATATGGTCAAAAGGTTGCTGCTCACCTGGACTAGTTGAGATTGCATCTAGTTTTATTGCATCCGACACGTTATAGGCATATTGTTGGCTCCCTGAGGAAGGAATCGGGATTAGACTCCGAAACGCATCGGATGCAATAAAAGCCACCTTGACATCTACCACTGTTTGACTGTCTCCTCTATGAGCAGCGAAAGTCTAAGGAACACTGTCCTACTCTTCTCTCCCAAAGTACAAGTAAAGGGCTTGTTTGATTGGAACTTGGACATTCTGAAATTGTAAAAACAAAATTCTTGATATTTTGCTTAGACAAATGACCCATAAAAGACTTGGGTGAGTGTGCTCAAATATTAAATTTTGAGAGTGTGTATTGTGCTTGCACTCAGTAGTATTCCTTAACAAGTAATTTGAAGCTTACCTGTCATTTCAGGTGTCTGTCTTGAATAAGGTACACTGTGTGTGCACATGAGAAATAACTCGAAAACTTGAGTATTCCTTTCTGCACGTTCTTTCTTTATTTTTGAGGTTTGTCTAAGACAATTGAGGGAGACTACCTACTATGATGTCTCCCATAAGCAACTCAAACAGACATGAATTATTACTGATAATTGCTTATAATAATTATTCTTAGGTAGCAGAAGTAGCATGGAGGACAAGATACAGAAGTACAAACTGAGCAATGCAACTTTAAATTATGCATTTATGCCCCCCCCGACTTTGTTGCTTCATCCTCCATCCTCTTCCCCTAACTATAAACTTTACCAGGCAGCTTCAATGTGATCTCTCAGTGAATTAGTAGTCCATCTTGTCTTGACCAATAGATATTTTAACAGTATCTTAGTGTGAATGATGAGTTCAGAAGCTAAGAAGGAGTAGAAGAAGAACCTTATAAGTGAAGAAAAAATTATATTTCTATGATATGATGTGTTACAAAATTCCTTAAATTGCTAAAATGATTGTGGCCATTTAAGGCACCATCCACTCAAACACAACTCTTGGGGCATTACAAAACGTTTAGCTTTCAACGTACTGTACTCTTGATTTAGGGTATGTTAGATTACAGGTCATTCCTGCACTATTACCCTCAAAACTACACAACCCATGGATATCGGTTGGACCAAAGTGTTGGTCACCCTTGGGAGTACCTGTAATAACCAAGAGTGCAGTGTGAACACAGTGGCTTTTCTACAAAGTGTTAAGACTAGAGGTTAAATGGGTTTCCCTGTGATTTCTAGATCCAGCCAATTCTGAACCCCTATGTTTATCTAGTGCTGCAAAGTGATAGTCTACTTGAAGCATTAGAGGAAACATATTCGAGGCCAGCAGGTAAAACCATGCTTCTGGACCAATCTGTCAGTAATTCAAGAGCACACTGCCCCTAGCAAGCAAGAAGCTAGGAGACAGGAAAGTGGTGCTCTCATGAGGAAGGATGTTGGGACAACCTATAACTCTTATTTAATGACAAGCATAGCACTGCATAATGAATTTGCTTAAACAATTGTCAATCAATGGGTCCAATGTACAATAAATCAGTGTACAATGTGCTGTGGTTAGCAAAGACATAATACAGATGTCAACAAAGCATTGTATTATAAAATGCAATTTATCTACCTTTTTAAACTAACTGCAGTAAAAAAGCAGCTATGGTTTGTTGGAGCAGCAGGATAAATTCGCTATGTGAAACCATGTTTCCCTCTTTCCCATTGCTCTGCAGGACACATTTAGCCAACTATAGAATCTGGCTGTTACTGTCTCAGGCTGCTTTCACATAACGATTTTTTCAGTTCCGATGCTGTCCGATAAAAATCGGACAGCATCGGACCGATTTTCGGACCCCATGCAGGCCTATGGGCATCGGACCGAATCGGATGTGCACTAAATGCCATCCGATTTGGTCCGATCCGAATCTGTCCGATTTTTTTATCGGTGCAAAAATCGGAGCTTGCTCCGATTTTTGCACCGAAAATAAAATCTGACAGATTCGGATCGGACCAGATCGGATGGCATTTAGTGCACATCCGATCCGACCCGATCAATTTAGCATGGGGCCCTATGGAGCAGGGTCCGAGAAAACATGTGATGTCTCCTCGGACCGATTTTAGTGTACTGAGCATGCTCAGTACACTAAAATAGCTCCTAAAAGTAAATTAAGGGGTTAATAAAAAAAAAACAAAACTATGCTCACCTGTCCACGAGGCCCACGTCGTCTCCCGGCGTCTCCGGTGTCTCCAGGTATCTTGCCGTCTGTGCTGATAAGACCTGCCGTGATGTCACAATCACATGACTGCCAGGAACCAATAGCCGGCAGTCATGTGATTGTGACATCACGAGAGGTCCTGGCTGCACTGAGACAGAACAGCAAGGCACCGGAGACGCGCGGGACCGTGCAGGAGTCGTGGACAGGTGAGAAAGGAGAGAAGGAGAGGAGGAGGACAAGAGGAGGAGGACAAGAGGAGGAGGACGCATAGGAGGACCGGGGGCCAAGAGGGGAGACACAGGGGATGAGAGGACCGGGGGCCAAGAGGTGAGACACAGCACCGGGGGCCAAGAGGGGAGACACAGCACCGGGGGCCAAGAGGGGAGACACAGCACCGGGGGCCAAGAGGGGAGACACAGGACCGGGGGCCAAGAGGGGAGGACCGTGGGCCAAGAGGGGAGACACAGGACCGGGGGCCAAGAGGGGAGACACAGGACCGGGGGCCAAGAGGGGAGACACAGGGGATAAGAGGAAAGGACCGGGGGCCAAGAGGGGAGGACCAGGCGATAAGAGGAGAGGACAGGGGGCCAAGAGGGGAGACACAGGACCGGGGGCCAAGAGGGGAGACACAGGGGATAAGAGGAAAGGACCGGGGGCCAAGAGGGGAGGACCGGGCGATAAGAGGAGAGGACAGGGGGCCAAGAGGGGAGACACAGGGGATAAAGAAGAGGACCGGGGGAGAGACTGACAGCTCTCAGGGAGCGATCTGACAGGAGGGCGGGCATCCTATTTTCTGTCGGAATCGGATGCCTATTTGGCACCCGATTCCAGGCATTAGAAGAATCCGATGCTGTCCGATTTATATCGGACAGCATCGGATTTTACAAAAATCGTAGTGTGAAAGTAGCCTCACTGAAGATTTTCAAATCAATTACATTGCAGAATGATCCGTGTATATGACCTTCACATATGAAGTTTCATGTTGTTAAATAGTTCTTTTTAAATTTCGACCAATATAAAAATCTAAAAAGAGTTACAAATATTACTTGTTCACTTCAATCAAAAAAAATTCAAACACAAAAAGTATAAGTTAAAGTAGACGGCAGGAAACACAAGTACTCGACTGATCATAAAACAAGTTGTGCTTTTAATGCTTTCCGAAAGAAACTGAAAATGACAAGTCCCATATTTCTACACACACAGACAGGCCAGGTGTTCTGCCATAAGGAAAGATATAATCATCACTCATCATGTAGGTAATTGTCCCCAGGACATTAATGTTTAAATCTGGATACATTCATTATAAACGTAGACCCATGACTCTTCTGAAATGATATCACTTACATGTTGATTTTCTATCACCTCAAGTGAGAGTCTGTCATCTCTCTTATCTCCTGATTATATTGGTGTCTCAATTATATAATATTCTGCAGAAAGCTAAACAAAGACATAAAGGCCTTACCATAATAAACATCATTAGGACTATATCATATAGCGTATTTTAAATTCCATTAAAATCTTTTTGTTCTCTGAGCTACTCAACTAATGAACATTTAGGTCAGAGTCTTTATTGGTCAGCACTACATGGTGACTCTGGTCAGATACAAGTTGTGCAGCCAAAGATCATATTGTGTCACTACGCAATACAAATTAAATGGATTACAAGACAACCAATAGAGTAAAGCAATCATGTCAAGCAAGCTTTAAAAAATCCAATGTGGTCTGCTCTTTGCAACTTTCTTGTCGCGAGCACATCACTTTAGAAGTTGCAATGTCAACCCATTCACTTGTATTGTGCTGCAATATGACCTTTGTCTTGGCTGAAGTCACCATCTAGCCTTGCCATATTTTGAAAGGAGTTGTCTGACATTGTCAGAAATGTAACAAATGATTCAATTAATGTGTCAAGAATACATATCATACAGCCATACAGCCACTATGGGGAGTGCAGGGAACAGATCTGGTCCTTTCTGTCACGATTCCACCACTCACGGTGTCCTATTGTTAAAGGGTTGGGTCTGGATGTTAATTATTACTGTCAGCTTTGTCTGTAAGAGGGTGGACCTGCTGTCCTGTGCCCCCCAGAAGATATTGATTATTTCATTGAATTGTGTATGATTTTATTGTATAGAGTGTATTAAGTATATTATACTATAGGGGTGTGTTGCACAGTTTGTAGGTATAATAAGGTGTAGAAATAGCAGAGCTAGTTATAATCAAATAGTATTCTCTAGTAAACTGTAAGGAAGAAGTCAGTATATTATGTCATCTCCCGGCTGCGTCGCCGCGGACCTCCGTGCCATAGGTAGCCGCGGCTGAGCTCCGGGCAGCTGCGAGCCAGTCGGGAGACGACCGGCTAATGGCGGTCGTCTCCCGGCAGGCCCGCGCTCGCTCGGGCCGCGGGACCATGGTGTGTGGCGGGTGGGAGACGACCGGCTGACGCCGGTCGTCTCCCGACCGTGTGTTTGGGGCACTGTACGGGCGGCCGTAAGCGTGGCGGGGCTGGCTGAGTCCCGCTCCACTTAGGGCCGACATGTTGGTCCACCCGTTCAGGGTGTACAGTGTGGTGACGTCACGTAGCCGCTGACAAAGTGACGGAAGTCCTGGCCAAAGTGACGGAAGTGGCCTTGGGCTTTTATATATTAGATAGTATTCTCTAGTAAACTGTAAGGAAAAAGTCAGTATATTATGTAAGAAAAAGGTGAGAATCTAGCACAGACTATTGCAGGGAGCAAAAGGGTTACGTCTGGATGAGTCACAGGGGGGGTGGGCAGTCTGTAGTGTGAGGAAGGCCCAGAGAAGGTTTTTAGTTGCATCTACAGTCTGGAGCCTGCAAGACAAGACAGAGAGAGTTCTTCCTACGGCTGAAATAGACCAGCCCCTGGTGTTGTGTGAGGGAAGCTGAACAGAAAACAGCAAGTTTACAAGTTTGAGACATGCGGGTGACTGGATCTCAGATGCTCTGGAGCTGGAGAAGAGTGTGTAAAACAGACTGAAAGAAGGGAAAGTGGGTACCGTGAGGTGATCAGGCTTGAGAGATCCTGAAGAATTCAGGGTACTGCTCGGCTGACGCACAAAGGGAGATAAGGTCTGTGATGGCATCCTCCAGGAAAGGATCACTGTCCATGTTTTGTGTAAAGTGAGTCTAATTCAGCTGCCTAGTAAAGAATAGTACATAAGTAAGATGCCGTCACCAGTAACCATAAACATTGTGCCTCTGTATAACACAGAAGATAAGAAAAGTATGGCCTGCTGTATAATGTTCATCCTAGCTGTAAGATCATAAGCACCCAAACACACCGGGGGCTGCAGCGAGCAGGGACATTCCCCACATGACAGACTGTATGGGATTGTGGGGAAGACGCCGAAGTCGAAGAGGTTAAAAATAGCCTGCTATCAAGGCAGAAGGTCCCCTAAAATGGCGGAGAGCACTGTAGACTTCAAGATGGCAGCAGCATGTAACCAGAGAGAAGATCATACAGCTAATACTGGGCAGAGAAGGTGCGTGAAAGTGTACCTGGCTGAGAGGTGTGCCGTGTTTCAAGAGGGGAGGCAAAGTGGCTGGAGTCCATTCTAAAAAAGGAGGGCGCGATGCCTGAAGAGACGTGGGCTGGTGAGTGCAGTCCAGCATGTACGAGAGGTGTGGCTGTGGGCATGGCCACCGAGACAAATGAGTGACACTGGAGGTCCATAGCGCTGGAAGAGACGGGGCCTGTGATACTACAAAGAAGTGGTGCAACAGCATGGAGACCTCAAGTGTTGACTGTGGCAAAGAGTGGCCGGGAAGCGTTTGCTGAAGGAACTCTTCCAATGCCAGCTGAAGTGTCCAGAGGTCAGGATGTCGGCTATGCAGCATCCTGGAAGCTGCCAGTCTTGGAGCCCAAAGACATGGAGCTAGATGGAGATGAGTCAGAGTCTGCAGAGGATTAAGGCTCAAACATGTTGATTACCCTGTTCCAAGAGTGTCTGAGGTGACCCAAGAGAGCTGAGGGTGAGTGTCAGTGTACTAAGGCCGCATGGAGGACTTTAACTTTAATCTGATGAGCCTGAGACTGTGTAAATGGGGCTAGTACTGGAAGTCAAAGCAGCAAGTTCAGTTTTACTGTTTGCAGATAGTTAGTCAGGGTGTCCGTTCTGAGCACTTGTGAAGGGGAAAGACTGTGCTCTGTGTAAATATTGTAAAGGTTTAAGTAATAAGTCATGTAAGATTATTGTATACCTGGGAAAACCACGTGTTACGTTCACGGTAGGAACCCAGGTAGACCCTGTATTGGATAAGGAAGTGAGTCGCATTGCCTGGGTGTAGTCTTTCTCCTGTCCATAAAGCTGGCTCTTGGGTTTCTCAGGTTGTATAAATTGTATATTGGAGTTTGTAGTTGTTGTGGCCGATATTTTGTGAGGAGTGAAGTACTGTTATCTTTTTGCAGTTATAAAGAGAAGTTGGCTTATTATCATATTGTGGTCAGAGTCGTTCATAGCAGCGCTGTATCTCACATTCCCGTATGACCGGCGTTGCGGTCATAACATCTCTACTAATAACTAATATCCAATACTTATATTACAAAGGGAACCAACCACCTCAGATGACGACTATAAGCTGTTAATACATGTCCCTGCACCCTACCTACACCATTCCACCTATGTTTTTCTTAAGAATATTGATAAATGTAAACCGAAATATACACTTTATAAAATTACATGCCTGTGTACTTCTGGGTGTCTCCTTCTGGGTCAGTTACTAGAGGGCTGTGTCTCCAGCAGCATGACAGGCTTCTCTAGCCCTCCCTCTTACTTTGCAGGACGTCACATGAAGGGCGTGATGTTATCTATCAGTGGGCGGGCACGCAAGGCAGCTCCCATCCCTTCATGTGAGGAACTGCAAAGTAAGAGGGAGGGCTAGAGAAGCCAGTCATGCTGCTGGAGACACAGCCCTCTAGTAACTGACCCAGAAGGAGACGCCCAGAAGTACACAGGCATGTAATTTTATAAAGTGTATATTTCGGTTTACATTTATCAATATTCTTAAGAAAAACATAGGTGGAATGGTGTAGGTAGGGTGCAGGGACATGTATTAACAGCTTATAGTCGTCATCTGAGGTGGTTGGTTCCCTTTAATGCTACCTGTTGCTTTACTACATATATTAATGACAAATAAATAAGACAAACCCATTTACTAATAAAAAATAATTCTTATTTACACGAAAGACTCCTGTCTCAATACAAATACACAGTAATAGCACCATATACCATAATAGTACACAATACTAATATACAATTAACTCAAAATTTTCTATCAATAATATCCACCTACACTAACTAAACTGATACAAAAATTTACAAAGAAACACACCTAACTATGCTAACTATCTCTATAGATAGATTTTGGTATCAGGGGGTTTAGTGTCTGTGAGATGCAGGGATAGTTAGGGACATTTCACATCAGCGTTTTTGTCATTTTTGGCCGATCCGGACAAAAAACACTTCTGTCGCATGTGCCGCCTAACGGCCGCACTTGCGTTACACTTGTGTCAAGCCCCATGCATTGTCTATGGGGCTTGCGGCAAGTGCGGTATTGTCACGATCCGTCACTTGCAGCAGGTGCGGCCGCGCAAAATAACCACAGCTGACCGCGTTTTTAACCCCTTCATGACCTTGCCATTTTTTGCAATTCTGACCAGTGTCCCTTTATGAGGTTATAACTCGGGAACGCTTCAACGGATCCTAGCAATTCTGAGATTGTTTTTTCGTGACATATTGGGCTTCATGTTAGTATTAAATTTAGGTCGATAATTTTTGCGTTTATTTGTGAAAAAATCAAAAATATGGCAAAAATTTTGAAAATTTTGCAATTTTCAAATTTTGAATTTTTCTTCTGGTAAACCAGAGAGTTATGTGACACAAAATAGTTATGAAATAATATTTCCCACATGTCTACTTTACATCAGCACAATTTTGGAAAAAAAAAAATTTTGTTAGGAAGTTATAAGGGTTCAAAGTTCATGAGCAATTTTTCATTTTTCCACCAAAATTTACAAAACCATTTTTTTTAGTGACCACATCCCATTTGAAGTCCCTTTGAGGGGTTTACATGACAGAAAACACCCAAAAGTGACACCATTCCAAAAACTGCACCCCTCAAGCTACTCAAAACTACATTCAAGAAGATTATTAACCCTTCAGGTGCTTCACAGGAACTAAGCAAATTGGAAACAAAAAAATGGATATTTTAATTTTTCTAACAAAAATGTTCTTGTATCCTCAATTTTTTCATTTTCACATGGGCAAAAAGATAAAATGGATCCTAAAATTTGTTGGGCAATTTCTCCTGAGTATATCGATACCACACATGTGATCATAAACCACCGTTTGGGCGCACGGCAGGGCTCTGAAGGGAAAGAGAGCAATTTGACTTTTGGAGCTAATTTTCCATTCAAAAAGTGAAATGGCGCTCCTTCACTTCTGAGCCCTGCCGCGGTCAAAACAGTGGTTTATGACCACATATGAGGTATCGGTGTACTCAGGAGAAATTGCCCAACAAATTTTAGGATGAATTTTATCCTGTTACCCATGTGAAAATGAAAGAATTGAGGCTAAAAGAACATTTTTGTGAAAAAAAAGTACTTTTTCCATATTCACAGATCAATTTGTAAAGCATGTGGGGGTTCAATATGCTCACCACCCATCTAGATAAGTTCCCTGGGGGGTCTAGTTTCCAAAATGGGGTCAATTGTGGGGGAGCTCCAAAGTTTAGGCACACAGGGGCTCTCCAAACGCGACATGGTGTCCGCTAACAATTTGAATGGAAAATCACCTCAAATTGTTAGCGGACACCATATCGCATTTGGAGAGCCCTGTGTGCCTAAACATTGGGGCTCCACCACAAGTGACCCCATTTTGGAAACTAGACCCCCCCCAGGGAACATATCTAGATGCATTGTGAGCACTTTGAACCCGCAGGTGCTTCACAAATTGATCCGTAAAAATTAAAAAGTAATCTTTTTTCCACAAAAATGTTTTTTTCATTTTCATGAATTAATTTGTGAAGAACCTGGGGGTTCAATATGCTCACCACCCATCTAGATAAGTTCCCTGGGGGGTCTAGTTTCCAAAATGGGGTCACTTGTGGGGGAGCTCCAAAGTTTAGGCACACAGGGGCTCACCAAACGCGACATGGTGTCCGCTAACAATTTGAATGGAAAATCAGCTCAAATTGTTAGCAGACACCATGTCGCATTTGGAGAGCTCCTGTGTGCCTAAACATTGGGGCTCCCCCACAAGTGACCCCATTTTGGAAACTAGACCCCCAGGGAACATATCTAGATGCATAGCGAGCCCTTTGAACCCCAGGTGCTTCACAAATTGATCTGTACAAATTAAAAAAGAAAATTTGTGTGAAAAAAAAAGTAATTTTACCTTATTACGGATCAGTTTGTGAAGCACCTGGGGATTCAATGTGCTCACTATGCATCTAGGTAGGTTCCTTGGGGGGTCTAGTTTCCAAAATGGGGTCACTTGTGGGGGAGCTCCAATGTTTAGGCACACAGGGGCTCTCCATACGCAACCTGGTGTTTGCCAACAATTGGAATTGTTAGCGGACACCAGGTCGCGTATGGAGAGCCCCTGTGTGCCTAAACATTTGAGATCCCCCACAAGTGACCCCATTTTGGAAACTAGACCCCCCAGGGAACATATCTAGATGCACAGTGAGCACTTTGAACCCCCATGTGCTTCACAAATTGAGACGTATAAATGAATAAAGAAACTTTTTGTGAAAAAACATACTAGTCTAGTAGTTACAATTCGCAGCATAGGGGACCCAATACATTTGGGTCTCTCCATGCTGAGGATTCCAGCCCCATAGCTGCCAAGTTGTACCTGGCTGGCAACCAAAAATACGGCAAAGCTCCATGTCATTTTATTTGTAGAATTTAAAAAAAAAAATGACATGGGGCTCTGCCATATTTTTGGTCCAGCCAGGTACAACTTGGCAGCTACGGACTGCCACCAGCCCCCAGCTGCCTCGTCATACCTGGCTGGAACCAAAAATACAGCGAAGCTCTTTTTTTTTTTTAATTTCTAGAACTAATTCTAGAAAAAAAATTACGTGGGGCTCCGCCATATTTTTGGTCCAGCCAGGTACAACTATGCAGCTGGGGGATGGAATCCTCAGCATAGAGAGGCCCAAGCGTTCTGGGCCCCCCCTGGTGTGAATTGCAGCCCGCAGCCACCCCAGAAAATGGCGCATTCATTGAAGCACCATTTTCTGGCGCTGTACCCACGCTTTTCCAGTTGCCCTGGTGCCAGTGGCTAACTGGGTAATAAAGGGGTTAATGCCAGCTTTTTATTGGCAGCTGGCACTAAGCCGAGATTCATAATATGGGGCCAATGTTAGACCCGCCATTAGGAATCTCTAGTACGGTAAATAGCCAATAAATACACACAGAGAAAAATCTTTTTATTTGAACAAAAAACACAGACACAATTCGGACTCCATCTTTATTATAAAAAGATCCGACGTAGTCCACAGCGAAGGTCCCACGACGCCCGATCGCTCCGACGTAGTCCATAATGAAGGTCCCACGATGTTCGATTGTCTCCGACGTAGTCCACAACGAAGGTCCCACGCCGCTCGATCGCCTTTGCTTTCAGATCGCTACTCTGGAGCCCAATCCGCCAGCATGGTGATCGAGCTGCAGAAAGTGATATGACACCCCGGGCGCAGTGACCCACTATGTGCATCACTGCGCCTGGGCTGTCTGATTGCTTTCTGCAGCTCGATCCCCAGGATCCAGCTGCAGAAAGTGATCTGACAGCTCCAGCACAGTGATCACATAATGGTCACTGTGGATCACTGTGCTGGAGCTGTCAGATCATTTCCTGCAGCTAGATCCTCAGGATCCAGCTGTAGAAAGTGATCTGACAGATCCAGCACAGTGATCCACAGTGATCACATAATGGTCACTGTGGATCACTGTGCTGGAGCTGTCAGATCACTTCCTGCAGCTAGATCCTCAGGATCTAGCTGTAGAAAGTGATCTGGCAGCTCCAGCACATAGCTGTCAGATCCGGAGGCGGTGAAGAGGAGGAGGAGGAGCGGGACGCAGTGGAGACAGAGCGGCCGCCGGAGGGGTGAGTGGGAGAGGCGATCGCCGCTCCGGTGATCGGGGGGGCAGGAAGGGGGAAGAGGGGGGGTGACAGGAGAAGTAGGGGGGCACTTAGGAGGAAGCGGGGGCAGGCAGGAGGAAGCGGGAGCAGGCAGGAGGAGGCGGGCGGCAGGAAGAGGAAGCGGGCGGCAGGGACAGGAAGCAGGCGGCAGGAAAAGGAAGCGGGGGGGTAAGAAAGATGAAGAGAGGGCAGGAAAGAGAGGTGGGGTCAGGGGGACAGTTAGAGGATGACAGGGGAGAAGATTGGAGGGTAGGGATAGCAGCGGCAGACAGGGAAGCATTACAGGCGCGGTGATTTTCACTTTCACTTTTGAGTGCCAATCACCGCGCCTGTAGCCGGGGGGGTGGGGGTGGGGGCAAATTGACCCCCCCTGGGGTGTTGTACAACTCCCCATGTACCTGCAGGCCGAGTGGCAGGTCAGTGACACCCTCACTCGACCTGCAGGAGCCCGATCATTCCATGGCCCAGGGGGTGGGCCAAGGGTCTGGAAGGGGTTTTAAGCGGCCGCAACTGCCGCAAGTCCTGGATAGCGGCAATAACGCACTTGCCACACTTGCTCCAAGCATACCGCAAGTGCGGCCGTTAGGCGGCACATGCGGCAGATGCGGTTTTTTTTATCTGGATTGGCCGGATCCGGACAAAAACCCTGATGTGAAAGGGGCCTTATAGTTATAGGGAAAGAAAAGAGTTACAGGGAAGGATTTACAGGGAAGGTACATGTTAATGAAGGGGGAAAAGGGTGGGTACACCTAGCTATTATTCTTGTTGTCCTAGCGTGAGGGTCTTCAGGTGAGAGACACAGAGAGAGAGAGAGAGAGAGAAAGAGAACAGAAAGGCAAAAAGGCCCAAAATGTGTGTCGAGATGGTGACAAGGGGAGATATGCTAAGATCCATTCCCACTATCATTCGCTAATTTTTCAACCACTTTTTATACATATGGTGGACACTGTGAGCAACAGCTCAATGTGATGTTCCAACAGGCTATGCTAAGAATGATGGGTATGTATCGCACAGACAGAGGTCTGCTGCGATCTTTCTCTAGAATAGTGATGGGCGAATCCTAAATTACTCGGAATCACTTGACTCTAGTGAGTCCGAGCACAGGACTCGCTACTCGTTGCGAGTCTAGCGAGTCCAATGTTAATGGGGAAGCGAGTAATAGCGAGTAGTGTGAGATTTACAAATCGCAGATGTGTCTCGGAAGCTTCAGCCTGAAGCAATCCTAGTTTTGTCATTTATTTGCATTGGACTCGTTTACTTTGCAACTGTAATTGCTGGGAAACTCGCACAGATAAGAGTCCTGTCTGCTCAGTGTGCTGGCTGCCGCAGCTCCAGGGTCCTAGAGCCTGTCTGCTGCCTGATGTAGCAGAGCTGAGATTGTTCTCAGTCTGCTCATTCCCTGTGCATAGACATCTATATCTATGCACAGGGGATGTAGCAGAGAGGACATCGCGTTTTGGACTACGTCGGACGGAAGAGGATTTTTTTAATTAAAGATGGAGTCTCTAATGGCTTTTTTTTATTTCTAATAAAAAATTTTCTCTGTGTTGTGTTTTTTTTTAAACAATTTAATAGAAATTCATGGCGGTCATGTCTAATATTGGCGTGACCGCCATAAATTTCGGGCTTAGGGCCAGCTGATAATACAAAGCTGGCCCTAAACTCTTTATTACCCAGCGTGCCACGGCCACCAGGGCCGCTGGAAGAGCGGGGTTCAGCGCCAGAGGATGGCGCTTCAATGAATGCGCCATCTTCTGGGGCGGCTGCGGGCTGCAATTTGCAGTGGGGGGTGCCCAGAAAGCTTGGGCATCCCTGCGCTGCGGATTCCAGACCCCAGCTGCTTAGCTGTACCTGGCTAGACATAGAAATTGCGTGGAGCCCCACGCATTTTTTTTTAATTATTTCATGAAATTCTGAGATTCTGACTCTGAGACTCTGACTCTGAGACTCTGACTCTGAGACTCTGACTCTGAGACTCTGAATCTGAGACTCTGACTCTGAGACTCTGAATCTGAGACTCTGACTCTGACTCTGAGACTCTGACTCTGAGACTCTGACTCTGACTCTGAGACTCTGACTCTGACTCTGAGACTCTGACTCTGAGACTCTGACACTCTGACTCTGAGACTCTGACTCTGAGACTGAGACTCTGACTCTGACTCTGAGACTCTGACTCTGACTCTGAGACTCTGACTCTGAGACTCTGACTCTGACTCTGAGACTCTGAGACTCTGACTCTGAGACTCTGAGACTCTGACTCTGAGACTCTGAGTCTGACTCTGAGACTCTGACTCTGAGACTCTGAGACTCTGACTCTGAGACTCTGACTCTGAGACTCTGAGACTCTGACTCTGAGACTCTGACTCTGAAATTCATGAAATAATAAAAAAAAAATGCGTGGGGCTCCGCGCAATTTCTATGTCTAGCCAGGTACAGCTAAGCAGCTGAGGGCTGGAATCCGCAGCGCAGGGATGCCCAAGCTTTCTGGGCACCCCCCGCTGCAAATTGCAGCCCGCAGCCGCCCCAGAAGATGGCACGTTCATTGAAGCGCCATTCTCTGGCGCTGAACCCCGCTCTTCCAGCGGCCCTGGTGGCGGTGGCACGCTGGGTAATAAAGAGGTTAATACCAGCTTTGTTATACAAGATTATACGAGATTCTTAATGTCAGGCCACGTTTGACCCAGCCACTAAGAATCTCCAATAAAGGGTTAAAAAAACACAGAGAAAAATTTTTATTTGAAATAAAAAAAAAAAGCCATTAGGGACTCCATCTTTAATTTAAAAAATCCTCTTCCGTCCGACGTAGTCCAAAACGCGATGTCCTCTCTGCTACATCCCCTGTGCATAGATATAGATGTCTATGCACAGGGAATGAGCAGACTGAGAACAATCTCAGCACTGCTACATCATCTCTGTGAGCAGGTGGGCTCTAGGACCCTGGAGCTGCACAGAGAAGACAGCTGGACTCGGCTCGCAATGTAACAGCAGTTATTTGCGAGTTTCCCTGCTATCACTGGCACAGTAGCCGAGTCTAATGCAAACAATGGCGATCCTAGTTTTGTCAGCTTTTGCAATTGATTTGCATTGGACTCGTGCGAGTAAACGCTGGGAAACTCGCAGAGTACCGAGTCCTGCGAGTCCCTTACTACTCGCCGAGTAACGAGTCCTAGCGAGTAGATTCGCCCATCCCTACTCTAGAATGATTCCTGAGACTTGTTGTTCCACAAGTCTCTATAGTGTAATTGGGGCTGGAGTTAAGGGTTAACCAGAAAGTGATGGGCGGGTCTGGTTAACCACATACCTCCCGCTGGGTGTGTTGCTGCTGATGTCATGAGACTCTCCCTGGTCACATGTCTCTGATGTCAGACAAGCCTTGAGTCTGAAAGACTTCCTGTTTGGGGAGCACATGGAAAAGCGCAGGTCCAGGGGGCTGTAAACTGGCTGCTGCTGGAGCACATTGGAAGACACTAGGTCTGGAGCTTGCTGTAGCCCCTGAAGCTGCGGACTGTATCCGAAGCTGTGTAAGTGTACCCGTGTGTGAGGTAAATGGACTGTATACTATACCTTATGTTCCTGTAAAGCCAAAGAAAGGCTCATCTTTATTTTCTGGAAGTGCTGTTTATGAAGCATAATAAACCGACAGTGGACTGTTGTGATCATACTCTGGTGCGGTGCATTGCTTTCTGCTGCCAAGCGAGTACACCCTTATTGGATCCAGCAAGCGTAGCCTCACACATGTTGGAGAATGCGGGCAATGTAGCAGCCTTGTTGCTAGGGGCAATGGACAAAGCCTGCAAGTTTGGTTGCAGGGGGAAACTCAACCCAGTGGTCCATGTGTAGATTGCAGCAGCGGTGCACCCTGGTTGCTAGGGGCAACTGCACAGGTATAAAAATGTGGATGGCAAACATCTGGCTGTGGTTCGGCCGAGCCACAAAGTTTGTCAATGCTTTCAACCCAGGTGCACATGGGATGAGTCATGGGCTCACAAAACCTTTTGAGAGCTGTGCAGAGTGTCTGGCGTGGAAGTTTAGAAGGTTGAAGCCTCCAAAGACTCTGAGGGTGAAGTGTTGGAGGGAGCAAAAACCTCTAATGGTGACACTGCTGAGACCCATCAGAAAGTTGAGGTTTCCGATGGTGAGACTCAGGTAGAGACCAAGGGTGCAGAAGTGGAAGAAGCCACAGAGGAAGTGATGTCGGAGGCAGATACCTCCTTGAGTGACAGAAGTTTAATCAATTCAGAGGATGGAAGAAGTGAGCTAAGGAGGCTCAAGGAGACAGTGCAAGCCCAATGGAAGCAAAAGAAGCTTTGGAGACATGCCGTCGAGAGTTGAGTAAGTGTACTGGAGAGAGAGATATCTGAGCTCAGAAGTTGCTGGTGGAAAGCCTGTCGATGAATAAGGCAGCGTTGGAGAAGAAGGAGTTGCAGGTGTCTGTTCTGTTAAACTGTCTCGAAGAGGTTGAAGTCCGGAGAGAGACGATTCCGGAAACTGAGCAAGGTGATCATCTCATGGCAGAAGAGAAGGGTGAGACTCCCTTGTTCAAGTGCCTGGTAGAGGTTCCTGAAGACTTGAGGGAAGAATGTGCCAGAGAGTCTGTGCATGACGACTTTAAGAAGGCCGTGGAAGCCTGTAAGGTTTACTGGTCCCCAGACGTTAAACAGCTGGTGGTACTGTCCACATCCGAAGTCACCGTGGATCGGGTGGCTATCCTGGGGGACATGCACTTGTGTTGTGTTCACAACAAAGCGGTTGATCCGGCTGAAGAATGAAGAAGCTGCAAGGCAGCTGGAGTTTATAAGAAAACCCGGATTCTACTGCAAGAGGTTGTCCAGGTACCTGGTGCTTGCTGGGAGAAGTCATCAGGAAAAACGGAAATGGTGGATAAGTCTGGAGTGACAAGAGTCAGCATTCCCAATAATAACGAAGACAAGATACCCAGGGAAATGGGTATGGTTCGGTTCCTCATGGTGGGAATAGTGGAAAGTCTTGTCAATACGCGTATTCTTATCATGTATAGGGTGACGACTCTCCTAAAAGAAATACAGCAATTAAGGCTGGAAAGAGCGAGAATCGAGAGACAACGTCACTGCCAAAGATGGAAGCCATCTTTACATCATGGTACCCAACGAAGTGGGGATCCTTCCAGTAATAGAAGGCTCACAGCAGAAGCTGGCTACAAATGGTGCAATGGGTCTCTAGGCACTGAATAAAGGCCCAACAGAGAGCTTTCCAAAAACATCCTTACGATAGGGGGATAATAGTTGAGGGGTAGTGAATCCTCTGTTAAACCACTGCTGAGGGTCGAAAAGACCTATAGTGTATGTGATGATATCGAGTCGGACCCAACCGTAAATACAGAGGAAGTGAATCGCTCTGCTGTCTTGACCGCAGGGGGTGGGGGAGGCCTACCACAGACGTGACTCTATAAAATGAGATGACTGAGTCCGATAGGCCATGGTTTCGAAACGGAAATTGATGACAATGAGAAACTACAGTATTGGCAAGAGCTTAGGCACATAGTCGACTTAGACGGTCCTTTCAACTGGTGGGCCGAGACAATAAGGACGCCTGGTCTCGGGGCCCGAATCGTGGTCACGTGTTCAGCCCCACGGGATTGAACACAGGGGGAGGATATGTGATGTGCCAAACGGCTATGCTAAGAATGATGGGTATGTATTAACAGACAAGGTCTGATGCAATATTTCTCCAGAATGATTCCTGAGATTCTTGTTGTTCCACAAGTCTCTATAGTGTGATTAGGGCTGGAGTTAATGGTTAACCAAAACATGATGGGCGGGTCTGGTTAACCACATACCTCCCAGGGGGGGTGTTGCTGCTGATGTCATGAGACTCTCCCTGGTCAAATGTCTCTGATGTCAGACAAGCCCTGAGTCTGAAAGACTTCCTGTTTGGGGAGCACATGGAAAAGCCCAGGTCCAGGAGGCTGTAAACTGGCTGTTGCTGGAGCACAGGAAACACCAGGTCTGGAGCTGGCTGTAGCCCCTGAAGCCGTAGACTGTATCTGAACCTGTGCAGGTGCACCCGTGTGCAAGGTAAATGGACTGCATACCATACCTTGTGCTCCTGTAAAGCCGAAGAAAGGCTCATCTTTATGTTCTGGAATGTGGTTTATGAAGCATAATAAACCGACAGTGGACTGTTGTGATCATACTCTGGTGGAGCGTACCCTCATATCAGCCACCCTATATGATCTAGGGCATGCTGAGCTGTCAGTATTGTGAGCCCCAGCCCAGTTGTCCAATCTAAGGCAAGAGCTTGCTGGTCTGTTGATATTGTGATTGACAGCCTAGTTGCCTTATGTGGACATGCCAGCAGGGTTTCCTCCAGGTGTCACCTATTCAGGGTGATTAGCTGGCTATTTATCTTGCTGGCAGTGACCAGATCACTGCTAGCTGTAACTTCACTCAGTGGTGTGTTTGTCCTGTATTCTGATATTCTGATCTTGTTTCCTGACCTTGTTTGACCATTTTGATTACTGACTTGGATGACCCCTTTCACCTTGGTCCACTTTGAACTTAGTTACATGACCCCGGACTTGCCTCTGACTATCAGTCTTACCCCTTTGTCTTTGAAGTATTCTCCTAGCTTTTGACCTCAGACTCATTGACTTGCCCCTCCTCACGTCTGTCCGTGAGAAGTTACTCAGCATCACATTTCAGTTCACTTTTGTACCAGTGGTAAAAATCTTAGTAGAATACAAATAAAAGGGTAAAACACCATTGGTACAAAAAGAGGGGCTAATGTGTTGGCCTGATGTTTTCCTATCATGTGATCTTTGCTATGCAGCCCATTGTCTTAAAAAACTATTGATGCTGATAAAGTTCTTTGAAGTAGCACAAAGACTAGTCTTCTGAATGCAGAAGACTAAAGACATTTCTTGGAGAAAGTCCAACACTACTATCAATGCTGAACACAAAAATAACAGTGGAACCATACTTGCTGTAAGTCGTCCAATAGATTTTTGTACACTGGAATATGTCACTCACTGAGGAATCAGGGGAAACACTGCTTGAGGTGCGGAACACTTGATCCTGTGTGCAGCCATTAGGTATATCCTACACTATGTTTATTCAATTTATGACTTTGACTATTATTATTATTCATTATTATAGCGCCATTTATTCCATGGCACTTCACATGTTAAAAGGGGCATACACAGACAAGTACAATAACATGGGCAATACAAGGCACACACAAGTACAGAAGGAGAGAGGACCCTGCCCCCGAGGGCTCACAGTCTAAAAGGGATGGATGAGGATACACTAGGAGAATGTAGAGCTGGTTTGCAGTGGTTCAGTAGACTGAGGATTACTGCAGGTTGTAGACTTGTTGGAAGAGGTGTGTTTCAGGTTCCTTTTTAAGGTTTCCACGGTGGGCAAGAGTCTGATGTGTTGGGCAAGAGTTGCAGAGTATAGGAGAAGCACAGGAGAAATCTTGTATGCGATTGTGGGAAGAAGAGATAAGAGGGGAGTAGAGAAGGAGATCTTGAGAGGATCGGAGGTTGCGTGTAGGTAAGTACTGGGAGACCATGTCACAGATGTATGGAGGAGACAGGTTGTGGATGGCTTGTATGTCATAGTTAGGGTTTTGAACTGGAGCCTCATGGACAATAGGAAGCCAGTGAAGGGATTGGCAGAGAGGAGAGGCTGGGAATAATGGGGGTACAGGTGGATTAGTCAGGCAGCAGAATTTAGGATAGATTGGAGTCATGCAAGAGTGCTAGAGGGGAGCCAGAGAGTAGGAAGTTGCAATAGTCGAGGCAGGAGATTATGAGGGCAAGCATGGGTGTTTTTGCAGTTTCTTGGTCAAGTAATGTACGATGCGGGAAATATTTTTGAGTTGGAGTCGGCAGTAGGTGTCAAGAGCTTGGATATGTGGCTTGAAAGAGAGGGCAGAGTCGAGGATCACGCCAAGGCACTGAGCATGCGGGACTGGGCAAAGTAACCAGCCATTGATTTTGATTGATAGGTCTGGTGGAAGGGTAGAGTGAGATGGGGGAAAGACGATGAATTCTGTTTTGTCCATGTTCAGTTTTAGAAAGTGAGCAGAAAAGAAGGATGAAATAGCGGACAGACATTGTGGAATTTTAGTCATAAAGGAGGTGATGTCAGGTCCAGAGAGGTAGATCTGCGTATCATCAGCGTAAATATGATCCTGCAAACTGTGGTATTCTATGAGCTGACCCAGGCCAAAGGTATAGATAGAGAAGAGTAAGAGTCCTAGAACTGAGCCTTGGGGAACGCCGACAGACAGGGTGCGAGGGGAGGAGGTGGTGTGGGAGAGGGAGACGCTGAAAGTCTGATGTTTTAGATACGACGAAATCCAGGACAGGGCCAAGTCTGTGATGCCAAGAGATGAGAGAATCTGTAACAGGAGGGAATGGTCTACAGTGTCAGAGGCGGAGGACAGGTCGAGGAAAAAGGAGGACATAGTAGTGCTGCTTTCTCTTGGCAGTTAGTAGGTCATTGGTGAGTTTAGTTGGGGCAGTTTCAGTAGAGTGATGCAGTTGGAAGCCAGAGTGTAACCTGTCAAAGAGGGAGCAGGAGGAAAGGTGGGAGGACAGTTCAAGATGGACATACTGTTCCAGCAGTTTTGAGGCGTAAGGGAGCAGTGATATCAGGGGATAGACACAGAGGATGGGTCGAGGGAGGGCTTTTTGAGGATGGGTGTGATTGAGGCATGTTTGAAGGAAGTGGGGAAGACACCATTTGTAACTGAAAGGTTGAAGAGATGTGTTAGGGCTGGGATGAAAACTGGCGAGGTTGGGGATGAGGTGGGAATGGGAGTGGGTCAAGCATGCAAGTTGTGAGATGTGATCTTGAAAGAAGGGAGGAGAGCTGATCTTCTGTCATGGTGGAGCTTCTAGGTTTGGAAGAACAGGGCTGATCAGTTATGAGGAGGGGCATAGGGGGCTGGGGGCCAAAGCTTTCTTTGATGTTATCAATCTTCTGCTTAAAAAAAGAGGCAAAGTCTTCAGCAGAAATGAGAGGAGAGGGAGGAGGTGCTGGGGGAATGGAGTATAGAATTGAAAGTGTTGAAAAGCTGTTTAGGGTTGTAATGCAAGGAGGATATGAGGGATGGGAAGTAAGTTTGTTTTGCGGCAGCAAGCGTGGATTTGAAGTTGGCGAGGGACTGCTTGTACACGACAAAGTGCTCGGCAGAACAGGATCTCTTCCATCTCTGCTCAGCTACCCTGGAAGTCCGTCTCAGTTTTTTAATCAGACTTAACTGCCAGGGATGCCTGTTGATTGTAGGAGTTTTGCTGTTCATGAAGGGGGCGGCCAAATCAAGTGCTGCTGTTATTGTGGTGTCATATAAAGTGGCAGCAGCATTTGTGTCATGTAAGGAAGCTATTTGAATCAACCAGAGCTAGGGTGGGTGAGGTACTCGGACACCGGGTTTTGCTGAGTAGGGAGTCACAGGTGGCCGGGATCCCAGTGCTGTGCCCTGGTGATCAACTATGGTAGATATTGATGATGAGGGATTAAGGGATTATTTACAGGGGATCGTGACGCCACCTGTAGTGTCCGGTAAGATGGTACCGGCGCTGCCATTGAGCCACTGAGGTGATGGTTGAGGCAGCAGAGTGTGGTACAGCTCCCCACAGGTGGAGCTTTACCTCAGGGCAGCAATTTTAGGAAGATGATGAGGGAGGGCAGCAATGGTGATGGTGCTGCTGCAGTTCTTACCCCTCTGCTGAGCTGCTGCTGTTGCTGAGCCCACCGGGCACCGCAGTAAGGAAAACAGAATCCAAAGTACGTTTACTCCACTTTAATAGGTACCGGCAGATGTTAATGGTATACAATACAATACAGTTTACCGGGGGTTGGTCACCAGCTCCAGGTTCCCTGTAATGGAGTCTCTAGATGTCTTTCTTTCTATGGCTTTATGGGATAAACTTTTCCTTCTGTCTCTCCACCCTTGCAGAACTCTCCCCCCAGTCCCCTGATCTCCTTCAGTAAGGCACAGTTATCCTTTCCCGAATTTAAGAGGAGTCCAAACTCTCCCCCCACGTCGGTAATCGGGCTGTTACCCCACCGGTTATGGATCTGTTGTGGTCCTGAGGGGTGAGGTACCTTGTGGTGCATACGGCAACCCGGTTATGTTGGGCCCGCAGCTCGTCGGTCTATAGTCAGTGATAAACGCCTGACTGCTTCGGCTACCTGCAATGCCGATGTTCCCCAACGTGACCAGCGGGCTCCAACCAGTCCTGGTCCGTTGCCTTCTGTCCTGGGTCCCCACTTAGAGATGGGGCATCCTCCTTTGAGCTGGGCTGTCAGGCCTGACCACTCTGTCTGCCTTCCCAGCACCGTCTCAGGTAAACTGTCAACTGTCACTCTTCCTCTATCCTAGGCTCCGCCACCACCCTATGGGACCTACTAAATCATCGGTTTCCCCCTATTCTAAGTGGTGTGGTCCTAAGTGGGTGTAAATTCAGACTCCCTAGAGTGAACCCTGAGCTGATGACCTTACAGGGAAAGAAAAACACAACTTTTATGTTAAAGTGTAATACCACCCTGTGGCGCCTAGTCGCAGGGGCGCCACATATGCATTTCACCAGTTGACATATTACATATTTCATTGACATGACATACGATCAGGGCCTATCCAGTTCATCCTTTCCATACTTAAACATTTGGGTAACTTTGCATTAATTATATTAATACATTATGCTGGGAGGACTCTGTATTTGGATATACTAAGTTCAACTTCCCTCTGATATACATAGAATAAATTAAGTATTGAACACATCACCGCTTTTCTAACTAAATATATTTCTAAAGGTGCTATTGGCGTGAATTCTTCACCAGATGTCGGTAACCACCCATCCAAATCACACGGGCAGAGAAATCAAACCACAAGTATCTATAAATTAAGTTATGTGTAATAATGAGAAAGAACACAAGGAAATTGTATTGAACACATGAAGAAAAAGAGGTGCAAAAAGCCAGAGAAAGTCATGACACTAGCTGAAATCTAATAGTAATTAGAAAGCAATCCATCCACTTAGTGAAAAATAGTATCAGCTACTTCAACTGATGGCCTATAAAAAGATGTTTCATTACCAAGGTGCCACAAAAGAAACATTTCCTGACAGGTAAAACCAGTGAGCTTTCTCAAGTCCTTCGCTATCTTATTGCTGCATAAAACACTTGGCATCGGTTAGAGAAAATTTTCTAAACTACTGAAGGTTACAGTAAGCACTATTAGGACCATAATCCAGAAGTGGAAAGAATCATCCATAATCAGGTACTCTCCATAAGGTTTCAGACAGAGGAGTGAAAAGAATTATCAGAAGAGTTGTCCAAGAATAAAGAAACAGCTGTGAAGAGCTGTAATCAGCAGGTACAATTGTTTCAAATAAAACAATAAATAATACACTCAACCTCAATGGCTTATACACATGTTCACCATGCAAAACTCCATTACTGAATAAAAAACATTTTCAAGCACGTTTAAAGTTCGCTGAACAACATTTAGACAAGCCTGTGAAATACTGGGAGAATATAGGCTGATCAGATGAGACCAAAATTGAATTCTTTAGATGCCATAATTCACACCATTTTTGGACGTCTAAAGGCACTAAATATTACCCTAAAAATACCGTACCAACAGTGAAACTTAAAAGTAGGAACATCATGGTTTTTCAGCTTAAGGCACTGGCAAACTTACATGTGATTGAAGGTAGAATGAAAGGACAAAAGTACAAAGACATTCTACCAGGATGATGAACATGACACAAAGGTGTACATTTCAGCAAGATAATGATTCTAAACACACAACCAAGGAAACTCTTGTGGCCACTTTACCCGTCCCGATATCGGCGTCCAACTCCGATAAAAAGTCACGTGGTTCGTGCGTTGGCCCCGATATCGTTTGTGCGTTGTATGGTGTAAATGTCCAATTCGATGCAAGAACGATGCCAAAACGATATCGGGGAAGAAATGAGCAGGCTCTCCAACGGCCCGATATTGGATGGACGATGTGGCCGGATCGTGCTGTGTGATTTGGAGTACAACTTCCCCTATTCTCTCCCATGTTAAATGGTCGGTCCTGGGTCGCCCGTACAAGGGGGCGTACACATCGCAGTTGCGTTGCCTGCCGATATCACGCTGTGTAACATCTCCTATGCGATCTTGGAATTCTGCCCAAAACATGCGCGCTCCCGCGTCGTTGTATCCAACATCGGACCGATGTTGGGACGTGTAACGTGTCCATTAATTGGTTTCAGAGAAAGAAAATAAAGCTGCTAGAATGGCCAAACCAATCACCTGACCTGAATCCAATAGAAAATTTATGGAAGGAACTAATGCTCAAAGATCATAGAAGGAGACCACAGAACCTTCAGGATTTCAAGAGCGAGTGTGTGGAAGAATGGACTAAAATCACACCTGAGCAATGCATGCAACTAGTTTCTCCATACAGGATGTATCTTGAATCACCAACCAAGGCTTTTGTGTAAGGTATTAAATACATTTCTGTTAACATGTTCAATACTTTTTCACTGCATCTTTTTTCATAATTACATATAACTACATTTATGGAGATCTATGGTTTGATTTCTTTGCTTACGTGGATTGGATGGGTTGTTACCAACATCTTTTGAGAAAATAATGTCAATAGCTCCTTTAGAAATATATTTATTTATTTAGAAAATTATTGATGTGTTCAATACTTATACTGAATATACCTGTATTCATTTTATCTAATTTTATGGTTATTAAATACATATTTATAATCACTATCATTTTATACTGTGACCTTCATTACTGTTTGTAACTTTTCTGGATCATGTTAAGTCCTATTTAAATGTCTATTTGTCAATGATTATATCCAGGAGATTGGCTGATCATTGGAAAATACAAGCAGATTCTAGAGATAAGCAAATCTTTGGAAATACAAATATGTCAGATTCATTGAATTTTTCCAGAAAATTAAATTAATAAGCCTTCAATTGCCCTGAATACATGTAGAACACTCTTTTCTTTTCCTTACACAGGTTTTTGCTGCATTTTCTCATAGAAATGAACGAGGAAGTGAATAATGCAGCAAAAAAATGCAAGAAACCTGTTGCTTACAATCAGAACATCAGGTTTTGGTGCGTTTTTAGCCGTATAGTTTCTTTGGCTGCTTTCACATTACCATTTTGTTAAATCCGATGCTGTCCGATAAAAATTCTCCAATGGGGATTGGATCGGATGTGCACTTAATGGCATCAGATTTGCATCCCATCCGATTCTGGCCGATTTTTTTCAGGAGCCAAAATCGGAGACTGCTGCGATTTTGGTATCCAATTAAAAAATCGGATCGCATTGGATCCGATGCGATCCGATGTGATCCGATTAAAATAATGAGGGAGTCTATGGGGGATCTGATCAGATAGAAAATCCAATCCGATATCGGATCCGATTTTCTGTATTAAGCATGCTCAATACCCTAGACCACTCCCAAAACCTCCCACAGCCCTCCCCCAGCCATTTAAATTGGATCCAATAAAAAATCGGATCGGATGGCATCTGATGGCATCTGATTTTGGGCATCCGATGGCATCTGATTTTGGGCATCCGATGGCATCTGATTTTGAGCATTCGATGCTGTCCGATTTTCATCGGATAGCATCGGATTTAACAAAATTGTAATGTGAAAGCAGCCTTTAGTGTTCTTTCTCTTCCTATTGCTTTGGCAAAGCTGTGATCAGTAATTTTCTCTCACTATCCAGATTCACTATGAAACAGCTGCTGCATTTCCTGCTGCTGCTTTTACACAGGCTATGATAGTTCCTCCTGATTTGCTGCACTATATCATACGGATGTGATAGCTGTAAGGAATTATAATCTTGTGATATTTTTCTAGCTAATGCAATGTTCTTCTTTGTGAAAAAAGGCACTGAACAAGAAATTTGCAAAAAGTGAATAGTGAACATTTCAAATTCTCCGGGTTCAGTCAATTTCTAAAAACTTTGGTATGAATTTGCATCTTACCGATACACTAATCTCTAGCAGATACTCAACAATCACAAAATCTCATTATGGAGGCACTCATCTGTCCCAACCTGATTCTGCAGTAGAGTAGAACCCAAATACAAAGACAAGAACTATGGTATATTGAACAAAATGAAGTACAAAAGTACAAGGAGGTTCTACAAAAACAAGTACAGATTAAAATGTATATTTATCCAAAAATATCATGTTGAAATTTTATAGCATGTTCTATTATTAGGGTAACATGAATGAATACACCTTTCTCTCTGTGAATATCATACAGATGAGGATGACGTGAATTTAACATACTGCATACATTGAATATTACCTACTGTATATACTCGTGTATAAGCCGAGTTTTTCAGCCCAAAAATTGGGCTGAAAAGTCTCCCCCTCGGCTTATACACGGGTCAATACGGTAGTCGGGGCTGGGGAGGCTGGAGGAGGCGGGGGGAGGCTGCTGTATGAGCGGCCCCGTCACGTGGGGCCATTCATTATATATGCACTGCTTCCCCCTGTCAATCAGCGGCAGGGGGAAGCAGTGCATATATGCCCCCAAATGCTGGCACTCGCCCACCGTCTGTAAGGGCCCCTGCTGCTTATCTTACCATCCCGGTCTTCTGCACAGCGCCGGTCCTCGGTGCTCCGTCCTCGCTGCTCCCATCCAGCTGCATCCGGGATCCCCGGCCGTCGCAGGCATATGACGTCATCGTGCGACGGCCGGGGATCCCGGATGCAGCGAGGACGGGAGCAGCGAGGATGGAGCACCGAGGACCGGCGCTGTGCAGAAGACCGGGATGGTAAGTTAAGCAGCAGGGGGGAGAGTGCCAGCATTTGGGGGCTGCTGTATTACCCCTGGGGGCTGCTGTATTACCCCTGGGGGCTGCTGTATTACCCCTGGGGGCTGCTGTATAACCCCTGGGGGCTGCTGCCCCTGGGGGCTGCTGTATTACCCCTGGGGGCTGCTGTATAACCCCTGGGGGCTGCTGTATAACCCCTGGGGGCTGCTGTATTACCCCTGGGGGCTGCTGTATAACCCCTGGGGGCTGCTGTATAACCCCTGGGGGCTGCTGTATACCCCCAGAGGCTGCTGTATACCCCCAGGGGTGCTGTATATACTGCTGGGGCCTGTATACCACTGGGGCTGCTGTATATACTGCTGGGGCCTGTATACCACTGGGGCTGCTGTATATACTGGTGGGGTCTGTATATACCACTGGGGCTGCTGTATGTACTGGTGGGGTCTGTATATACCACTGGGGCTGCTGTATATACTGGTGGGGTCTGTATATACCACTGGGGCTGCTGTATATACTGGTGGGGGCTGCTGTATACCACTGGGGCTGCTGTATATACTGCTGGGGCCTGTATATGCCACTGGGGAGGCTGCTGTATACTACCACTGAGGGGGCCTGTATACCACACTGCTGGGGGCTGTATACCTGTGCTGGGGTCCACCCTCGGCTTATACACAAGTCAATAGGTTTTCCCAGGTTTTGGGGGCAAAAGTAGGGGGGTCGGCTTATACATGGGTCGGCTTATACATGAGTATATACGGTATATTACTACGGAACAAAATTTACTTGTCAGGTTTAGTTAGTGTTTTATGGAACTTAAAAGACCAAATAAAGAGTACTCTGAGATATAACTGATGAGTAATCCACTTGTTAAATATGTTTGATGTTCACTTTGCAATAAATTATGTAAAGGACCATATTAATCACTGGCTAATTGCTAAATGTCTATGCTTCACTTTATTATTAATGGTCTCTTCTGCCAGAACACATGGTTACAGTTTAATAGTACATTCAATAATAGGCAACAGACATCCTGTTCCAAATATTTACTGCAGTATAGTTTGAGGTCTTATTATATATTGATAGTACTATTTAGCCATTTAGTTGCTGGATAACCATTGACAACCTGCGGTAGGAGCAAGCTGGATCTCCAGTCCAAACATATGGTTCATAAACCCAGGGTGAAGAATATTCATGACCCATTTCCCCCTCTGAACCATGTCCTTAGCTCACTACCATACAGGGCATAACTACAACTGGTGCAGGGGTTGCGATCGCACCCTAGTCCCGGAGCCTAGGAGGACCCAAAAGTCCCTTTGGCCTATAGAAAAAGGGACCAAAGTTACCATTTTGGAAGCAAAGTATGTTGTGGCCCTATATTTAGGGGGCCCATTTCATGGCACTTTTTGCAGAGACACAGCGAGTAACTCATATTTAAAGATCACAGTTTGTAGCACTATAATAAGTTTGTCTTTAACAGAGTTTAGAGGTGGTTCACCACAAGTCATAGTGGCCACAAAGATTTATAACTGTGAATTAAGTATTTAGCTAAATACCTTTCGTTGTCAGGTCTGCCTGTGAGTGGTGCTATCACTTTCCGCTCATCCCCATCATGTGACCCCCGGCTGCTGCAACCTCTGATGTCCAGTGATCTCACATCAACTTTCAGAACTGGACCCAACATCATAGTGGTAGGACCCATTCTTCCTGAATGACTGGGATGTCACAACCTAGTCACACAAGGAGACTTGGCCCTGGCTCTGTAAAGCAGGATCAACTTAAAATTCCGTAGGCTGATGTGACATCAGAGGCTGCTGCAGCCAAGGGTCACGTGATGGGGATGAGTGGACAGCAATAGCACCTCTCACAGGCCTAACTGGCAATGGAAAGTATTTGGCAAAATACTTTTTTCACAGCTGTAAATTGATGTGGCCACTACGCTTTGGAGTGAGCCACTTCTTTAAAGATGTGAAAACGTGAGGAGTGAAAGATATGCTTATGTTTTATTTATGTATTTTACTTTCTTATAAAGCACCATTAATTGATAGCACTTCACAGGCATAATCATATATTGTATGTGTGAATCTAGCATGATTGTAGTCAATGCAGATTGGGGTGAATTACAAAATAAAAGAAAAATGAACTACTTACATTAGAGAAGACTTCAATTGTAGAACACTGAAATTCAGTGTCTATGCTGCCCTGTGTAGTACCAGTAAAGTAACCACTGATAAGGTATATAGCAAAAAAATGGGTGGTGCCATATTATTTTGTGAAATAACTCCCAGCATTCCCTTTTCATTGTTTAAGTCATACTAAGATCTAATTTCCCAAATTACAATGATAAATATTTGTTATGCAATTAAATCACTACCGGTATTAATGAGCTTGGTTCTGGTACTGTTTACATAAGGTTTCGTTCTGGAACTGAATGCACTGAGCTCACATCTCGTACTGTACTTGTTTACTGAGCATAAATCTAATCTTGAGATAATGAAATTATCTTATTTCTGTTATGGCTACACATAAATCACTGAATTCAGTGGTGTCCTGCTGTCTGTCTCTGTCCACATCAAGCTTAGCCAAGTGATTGGCTGCAGCAGTCATAAGTGTAAACAGGACAAGCTACATGCATATTAACAAACCGCCGGGGAGCAGCAGAGAGATAGATAGTGCTGCAGTCAATAAAGAAGGCTGATTTACATATTCATCTCACGTTTTTTTAAACAGAGCAAGCCTTCAAGTATTAAAATCAAAGCGCAGAACCCTCTTATTTAACCAGTTTGGGACTGGGGACGGCTGTTTAGCATAGAATGTAGTACACCGAGCAATTTTATGTGTGAAACGTAATTGGAAACATGTTCATTTCAATAATGAAAATATCTCTCTTCATATCCCAGTGTAAAAGCGTTTACACAGTAAAGTCCAACCATTTTAACGCCTATATGTCATTGCTGTTTTTTTCAAACATAGAAGAAAGGAAACAGCCGTCAAAATCAATAAAATCATAATTGTTATCGAATCTAAAAAAGTTGTATTAATAACAGTTACATCATTGTATGGAATACCTAATACCGCACCGCTAACCGAGCAGTAGTTTAATACTCGAAGTACTGTCCGAGTATGCAAATGAAGATGCGGTTTTTTCACCGCATCTGCCGCGATTTCACAAAAACGCTGATGTGAAAGGGCCCTTACATTTTTATTTCATCTGATTTTTAAACAGAGCAAACCTTCATGTATTAAAATTCAAAGCGCAGAACCCCTCTTATTTTAACCAGACAGCTGTTTTTAGCATAGAATGTAGTTACACCGATGCAATTTTATGTGTGAAACGTAATTGAAACATGTTCATTTCAATAAATAAAATATCTCTCTTCATATCCCAGTGTAAAAGCGTTTACACAGTAAAGTCCTAACCATTTTCTGTACAGCCTATATGTTATTTGCTAGTCTTATTTTATCAAAACAATTAGAAGAAAGTGAAACAGCCTCAAAATCAATAAAATCTATAATTGTTATTCTGAATCTAAAAAAAGTTGTATTAAAATATAACAGGTTACATCATTTGTAGTGATGAGCGAGTACCGTAATACTCGCACTCGCTATACTCGAGCCGAGTAGTTTTTAATACTCGCGTACTCGTCCGAGTAGTGAGCACAATGTAAGTCAATGAGTGATAGGCTCTGCCCACACACATCCGGCTATAAAAGGAGTCTTTCCGGGACAGGGGGGAGGGTGGTCTTTTTCCATTTTTCACAGCATCACGCACCTTGCTGTGCCCCCCAGAGAGCCTAACATTTAATCTGCTCACCCTGACGTGCCAGCTCCTATTGTTTACTGAAGGAAGCTTTCAATTTATGTCAGATTGATAATGATTGACAAATCACTCACGAGCACCAGAGATACTTGCCAAGTAACAAGTATTGCGAATACTGTACTACTCGTGCAAGTAGCGAGTAGTAACGAGTCTACTCGCTCATCACTAGACATTTGTAAAAAAAAAATTAAAAACAGGTTACCGGTAATTGCAAAAGCTTTTGCAAGTAGATGTGAGTTGTTATTGTTGTGCCAATAAACCTGTAGGGAAAACAGACATCAAAAATAGCTGCTAGTTGTGTATTGCTTTGCCTTGCATCATCCATTAACAACATGCAAAAATATATAGTAACAGACCAGATATATGGATGGAATCAAGCATACTCTGTACATCACAGGCCATCAAGTGGCCCCATGGTCACAATACCTAGTGTTTTTTGGCAAAGGGCACTGTCTGTCTACCAAATGACTGATCAATCTTAATTTACAGGATTTACAGTTTTCAAAATAAAAAGCATATGTTTTGTACTTTGTTATATACATGGGTCTTTCTTCTGTAACATTAGACTGCTGCAGACTGTTTTCCAACTCCACACCTCCCCTATACTTTCTAAGATTAGATAGTGTCACACAGGATAACATTTCATTGCAGCCATTTGTAAATTCACAAAGTTATTTTTTCTCATTAATGTACACTCTGCACCCTATCTTGACTGAAAAAAAAAACAGAAAAGTAGAAATTTTTGCAAATTTATTAAAAGAGAAAAACTGAAATATTCACATGTTCATAAGTATTCAGACCCTTTGCTCAGACACTCATATTTAAGTCACATGCTGTCCATTCTTTGATCCTCTTGATGGGTTCTCTCCTTCATTGGACTCCTGCTGTGTTCATAACTGATAGACTTGATTGGAAAGCCACACACCGTCATCTAAGACATCAGGCACTTACCACACCAAATTATCTGTCAACTCCGACAACTCTGTGCAGTGAAATCATGGACACATTGCTCCATTTGTACACAACCACATGGACAATGTCCATGATTTCACTGCAACCACAAGTTGTCAATTGACAGATAAGTTGTGTGTAACCACCATCACAGTTCACAGTGTATGTCAGGCCAAATGAGAATTATGAGGTCAAATGAACTGCCCAAGGAGCTCAGAAAGAGAATTGTGGAAAGGTACAGATCTGGCCAAGGTTACAAAATAATTTCTGCAGTACTCAAAGTTCCTAAGAGCACAGTGGCCTCCATACACCTTACATGGAAGTAGTTTGAAACCACCCGAGGTCTTTTTAGACCTGTCTGTCCAGCCAAACTGAGCAATTGTGGGAGAAGAGCCTTGGTGAGAGAGGTAAAGAAGAACCCCAAATCACTGTGACTGAGCTCCAAAGATGCAGTAGGGAGATGGGAAAAGTTTCACCTAGTCAACTATCACTGCAGCCCTCCATCATTCGGGCCTTTATGGAAGAATAGCCCTAAGAAAGCCTCTCCTCAGTGCAAGACATATGAAAACCTGCATAGAGTTTGCAAAAAAACACATGAAGGATTCCCAGACTATAAGAAATAAGATTCTCTGCTCTGATGAGATGAAGATAGAACTTTTTGGTGATAATTCTAAGTGGTATGTGTGGAGAAAACCAGGCACTGCTCATCATCTGCCCAATACAATCCCAACAGTGAAACATGTTTGATGCTGCATAGCATCATGCTATGGGGGTGTTTTTCAGCTGCAGGGACAGGACAAATGGTTGCAATTGAAGGAAACATGAATGGGGCCAAGTACAGAGATATCCTGGATGAAAACCTCTTCCAGAGTGCTCTGGACCTCAGACTGGTCTGAAGGTTCACCTTCCAACAAGACAATGACCCTAAGCACAAGATAAAATGACAAAGGAGTGGCTTCAGAACAACTCTTTGACCATACTTAAATGGCCCAGCCAGAGCCCTGACCGAAACCCAATTGAGCGTCTCTGGAGAGACCAGAAAATGGCTTTCCACCAATGTTCACAATCCAACCTGGTGGAACTGGAGAGTATCTGCGAGAGGAATGGCAGAGAATCCCCACAACCAGGTGTGAAAATCTTGTTGCATCATTCCCAAGAAGACTCGTGTCTGTACTAGCTCAAAAGGGTGCTTCTACTCAATCCTGAGCAAGGATCTGAATACTTATGACCATGTGATATTTCTGTTTTTCTTTTTTAATAAATTAGCAAAAATTTCTACATTTCTGTTTTTTTTTAAGTCAAAATGGGGTGCAGAGTGTACATAAATGAGAAAAAAATGAACATTTTTGAATTTACAAAATGGCTGCAATGAAATAAAGAGTGAAAAATGTAATGGGGTCTGAATACTTTCCATAACCACTGTATGTCCTCTATCACACCTATATAGTCCAATAAGCAGAATCACTGTACAGAAAGGTATCCCTATCCCAGTGGTATAATAATCTACTTATTGATATCAGGAGTATAGAGATCTTAATATGCTCGCAAAGAGTGGAAACTACCGTATATATGCCAAGAATGTATTGTCACTATGATAGACCATATATCTCTCTATAGTACTACATTACCAATTCAATATGATCAGCAGTTGTCAAGGAGTACCGGAACATGCAAAGACAACCCGCCTCATGTGTTAAGATTCGATATAAATCGTTACGAGTGTCAAAGAAACTGAACTATTACCTGGGGATGCAGAAGGGATAGCAGTGCACAGGACTCTCTGGTATGGCCCCTTGCCCGAAGTACATTTCGGCTACCTGCTTTCGTAAGTGGGCATTGATTGTAGAAAGAAGGGGAGGTTAAAGATGACATCCACCAATCAGACCACAGTGAGCCAATAATGAAGCATGTGTCCCCATGGCCGCAATGAATGCCTATCGGTGGTGCGGAGTCATGTAATAGATCACGGGATCCGGTAGCACTTGTCCCCTAAAAATACAGCAGGCAGACAGGGATCCAAGGAACATTAACACAGATGCGTACTACTGATCACCCACTACTGAACTTGACTGGTGTGGGGTCTCTTGGCTGACTCCACTCCACTCTCCTTCTGGTCTCTTTCTTCTTCTGTTCTCTCTTCCTGAACTTGGTGTTGTCCTTTAATCAACTCCCTGAAACCGGGTTCCTTTCTAACTTTCCACCCACCGCCTGGCTCTTCCCGCTATCCTGTTGCTGGGCATAGAGTCTCTAGACTTAGGATCGGGAGTGTGTTCGGTGTGTCTGTGGGGAGACCGATCTACCAATCCCGACTGCTGCGCCCTCTAGTGGCGATCGGTCCGCAGGGGCGCCACACTCCCCCTCAGCAATGGATAGCACGTCCGCGTGCTAGGACCTGGTTTGGTGGTACACAAAAGCTCAAACATGTTTTTATCATGCATATAACAACAACTTACAAGAATACTTCTCCTTCCCAGAACGGGAGGTTCGTAGCTTGAACGTTACATAACAAAACACATTTAGCTTATAAAAGGGGCATGAGGATAGAAAAATAGAAAAAGTGCAACAGTTCAGTGATTGTTTCTTCACTTATTGTCTCTTGGTCTTCAGGAACCACAAGAAAAACCCTTTTGCAAGCCCTAGGCGTGGCGACAGGGACCAAACTCATGCCAGTGAGTTTTTGAGAGTTGCCGTCACAAGTGCAATTGTTCATTCAAGTGCAAACAGTTCACATACACATAATAAAAGCGTACAAGAAAACCAATAGGAAGGACTCCGTAGTGCGCCAACTATATACAATTCTAGTCCCGATCAAGCACAGTTCATTGATCTATGTCCATAATCAACATGGGGAAACACAATCAGGAAAAGCTGGGAAAACCAAGGGAAAATAACTGTTCACACATAGTATGTTGCCTGACCGACTATTATTGCTGCTTCCACGGCAGCGCAGCCTGCCTTGCTCGGGTAACAGGCGGGGCTGGCATAGAATACCCCAGCAGTGGGATGGCGATCGTACCTGTCCCGGGCTCTGACTTGTCCTCCTCCATCTCCAGGATCGGGGAAGCAGGGCATGCCGCCTCCCAATTCGAGGCCGCCTTCTCCACGAGCATCTGCCGCCATTGCTCCATGATGTCTAGGTGGGTTCTCTCTAGCTGGCGACTCAGCTCAGAAGTGGAGCTTTGCCTGTAAATATTGCTGCTTTACGTTTCATTTCCATATCATTACTGACATCAGGGCTGGTCTCTTATTATTTTTTTGTGATCTCTCAGCCAACTTTCTCAGACAGTCTAAAGAATTTATGAAGAATTTTTTTCATACATGGTTCCAGTTAATTCACAGATTGACATCTTTGGATATTTAACTGAACAAAATCAACCATCAATAGCTAATTATGTACGGCTATTGCTATAAAACAAAAGTCTGCAGTAAATGTAAGTCTAGGTGGATCCATGTGTTTCCTAGTGTACGAGGAATGACAAATATTGGGGAGAATGGTGCATGTAACAAGTGGCACAAATGGATAATACTTATTTAACAATAAACATGCTAAGTCAATTATATACAGTGGTGTAATGGTCGCCACTGAGACCGGGCCTGGACCTGTAGGAGGACCGCGCCTCCAGCCGCCCCCTGCGACCGCAGCTCCTGCTTCACATGGATGTGTGTCCCCGAGGACACCCATCCATCTGACAGCGCAGCCGCACATACTCCGACGCTCTGTGTGTGAGGGAGAGGAGGGGAGGGAAGCCTCCTGCTTCCTGCTGCTGCTCCCACCCCTCCTCTCCTCTGATCTGCAGGCTTCCTGCCCTGCGCTCCACTGGGGAGTGCATACAGCAGGTCTTATACTACATGGAGAGGATATGAGGCTGTATTATGCTGTATGGAGAGGCTATGAGGCTGTATTATGCTATACGGAGAGGCTATGAGGCTGCATTATACTATATGGAGAGAATATGAGGCTGTATTACACTATATGGAAAGGTTATGAGGCTGTATTGCACTATATGGAGAGGTTATGAGGCTGTATTATACTATATGGAGAGGCTATGAGGCTGTATTATACTACATGGAGAGGATATGAGGCTGTATTATGCTACATGGAGGGATGTGAGGCTGCATTAAATTATATAGAGGATAATGGGGGTTTATTAGAATAATTGACTGACTATGGGGGCTGACTTATAAATGGAGGACTATTGGATGCATTATAATAATTGGACGACTATGGTGGCGGGAGGAGGAGGACCATATATATATGATAAGGGCCATATTCCTGGAGGAGGACCATATATAACATGATGAGGGACATTAATGCATAATTTAGGGGGAGAGGGGTCAATTTGTGAGTCTTTAGAGGATTTAAAATGTTACATTAGGCCGATTCATCTGACCAACGTGACCGGGGCCCGCCAGAACTCTGGTTACGCCACTGCTTCTGCTGGTACCGCTGCATGCGTGCGTCCCTTTCTATGGCAGGAATTATTTTGCCAAATTTTGTCTTGTACCGGGGATTTAAGAGTGTGGCAACCCAGTAGTCGACATTACTTCTAATTTGAACAATCCGAGGGTCATGTTGCAGGTAGTGCAGCAAGAAGGTGCTCATGTGTCTTGCGCATCCAGGAGGACCAAGTCCCTGTTGTGTTGGTGGCGGCGAGGTGAGAATCATGCTGCCTTCCTCTGCCCTCTTCCCCTAGCCTCGCACAACAGAAATGTCATCAAGGTCTCCCTCATCTGCTGACTCTTCCATGCCCATCGCCATTTCGTCCTCCATTTCTTCCTGGGATCCTGCACCTTCCTCAACAGTTTGGCTGCTACCGTGCGCCCTCGTTAATCCATCTCTCCCACCCTCCCATGCCTGCCATATTGGTGCTGCTGACCTGAGGACCTTGGTGATCTTGTTATCCCTTCCCCATAGGACTCCTCCTGTACTTCCTCCACCTCCTCTTGTCCCACCACCTGACTCCGAATACTGTTTAGAGTGTGCTCCAGCATGTAGATGACCGGAATAGTCATGCTGATAATGGCATCGTCAGCGCTAAACATCTTCGTTGCCATTTCGAAACTGTACAGAAGGGTGCATAGGTCCTTGATCTGAGACCACTCCAGCAGCATCATCTGCCCCACCTCTGGATCTCGTTGGCCAGGTTATACGTCATAACGTATTGCACCAGGGCTCGGCGGTGCTTCCACAGTTGCTGCAACATGTGCAGAGTGGAATTCCAGCGTGTTGGCACATTGCATTTCAGACGGTGAACTGGCAAGCCGAAAGACTTCTGGAGTGATGCAAGTCATTGAGCTGCAGGATGCAAACGCCGGAAGTGAGCACACAGCGACCGTGCCCTCTGCCGAGGCCCATCTAGGCCGGGATAGTGTGTTAAAAATTGTGGGTCAACCAGGTTAAACACGTGAGCCATACAAGGCACATGTGTCACATTGCCCCGGCGAAGGGCCGCACCCAGGTTTGCAGCATTGTCGCACACGGTCTTCCCTGGCTGTAGGTTGAGTGGAGACAACCATTGCTGAAACTTGGTCTCCAGAGCTGACCACAACTCCTCAGCTGTGTGACTCACATTTCCCAGACATTTCAAGGTAAACACCGCCTGATGGCGTTGAGACCTGCTGCCAGCAAAGTAAGGAGGTGTGCTGGATTCCTTGTGCACAGTTACAACGCGGGTGGCATTACCAGACAGGCTTTGGGCACAGGTGGAGGACCGAGACAAGGATGAGGAGGCAGAAGCAGTGAAGGAACTGCTCCATACCGAGAATTGATGCACAACTCGTGGGGACGGCAAGACTTGTACAGTAGACCCTTCTCCAGCTCTCACAATAGTTACCCAGTGCCCAGTCACCGACATGTAACGCCCCTGTCTATGCTTATTGGTCCAAGTGTCTGTGGTGAAATGCACCCTGTCACACACAGAGTGTCTCAAGGAAGCGGTGATGTTGTCTGCGACATGCTGGTGTAGCGCAGACACTCCCTTCTTGGAGAAGTAGTGGCAACTGGGCCTCTGGTACTGGGGCACTGCAACAGAGATAAGGTCTCTAAAATCCCCTGTGTCCACCAGGCGGAAAGGCAGCATTTCTGTAGCCAACAGCTTGCAGATGGTGAAATTCAACTGGTTAATTTTCTCATGGCTGGAGGAAATGGTCTTTTACTCGTCCACATCTGATGGATGGAGGGCTGGCTGCTGTGCTGATACGGGGTTGAGTAGGGTGTTCCCGGCAAACTGCTGGTCTGTGAGGGAGGTGCAGGCGCAGCTATAATGTTGCCTTCATCCAAAGGTGGTGCTCTCGATGTCTGAGAGAGCTCAACACCAGCAGCATTTTATACTTCAAAAACAAGTGACGTCCTGAAAATCACACTGCCAGTTGCAGGTAAATAGGTGGAAGGTCTGGATCCAAAAGCATGAGTGAGAGCTGTCTCCACAGTCACATAGGATGAAGAGCACGCGGATGCACTTGATGGGGCAAATGGTGGTTGGCCCGCCCCGCTAGCCCGCATTGTAGCACAGTGAGCTTCCCACTGCAACTTGTGCTTCATATCCATGTGGTGGTTCATGCATAAAGTACTCAAACTATTGAATATTTGGCATCTACTCAGAGATTGGTGACAAATCTTACAAATTACATGAGAGTTGTGGCTGCAGATGCTGTTGTTGACGTGCTTCCAGCACTCCGTCTCTGTCCAGGAAGGTGCAAACTAACCTCGTCGTCACTAGCATCCTCCTCCACCTCCTCTGTTGACCTCATCGACTTGCTGACTGTGGGTTGACAGTAAATGGGATCTCCAACCTCTTCATCACCCTGTGTGTTATCACACCCCTCGTCCTCAGAGACAACCTCTTCCTGCCCTGACTGAAAAGTTAAGTTGTTGGTCCAATCAGGTATCTGAGTCTCATCAGCATCTTCCTCATTTTCTCCACCAAGAGGAGTTACAGTTTGGGAATGAGGGTCTACATTATGCTCAGAACCTTCTTCATCTGGGCCTGCATCCAACTCACAAAGCTTCTGGGCATCAGTGCAGATCATTTCCTTGTTTGGACTCACTGCAGCTTTGGAGAAGACCTCTGATTCCCAGGCTATAGTGTGACTGAACAGCTCTGCAGACTCAACCATCTCTGTTATCCCATACTCAGTAGGGCGGCTGGAGAATTTGGAGCTGGGAGGAAGCAAGTGCGATTGGGGTGACACCTCAGAGGACTGGAGGGTTTGGGATGTTGAAGTTGAGGTGGAGGAGAGGCCACTTGATGGAGCACTTGAGATCCATTCAAGCACCTGCTGTTTTTGTGCTTCATCTACAATAGGTATCGATGGTCGTGTCCGTAAGACAGGGATCATATCAGATTGTCCACGAAAATAAGTAGACATCTTACTTTGGCTGGAAGATGGTCTTTCTTCAGCAGATGTTGCTATTGCTTTACCACCTACCCCACGGACATAAAGTTTTTTGCCTTTTCCACCACGCCGATTCCCCTTTCCACCAGCAGCAGGCCTTTTGCCACTCATTTTGTATGTGATAAATCTCTAAATTATGATAAATGTGACTCAAAATAAATTATTAAATCTCCAAAGGAGTGCACAATTAAGATAGCTTTATTTTTTAATTATTATTAAAATCGGTCAGTAGTGTGTGTATGCCCTACACCTGTAATCCAGTGAATACTGAGCAATAGGGGAAGAGGGAGCCTATAATCCCACACTCACCCTATCCTCTGCCCCTGCCTGTCTACGGAGTTTTATACACATAACGTGTCAGGTGTCCCCGTTCAACGGTGGCTTGCCCTAGTGTCCCTGTTACTGCACTATGGCAATTACCACCACTGGGAGTCTATCCTGGTCTTAGGTGTATCTTAAAAATAGATGTGGGTCAACCCCCATCATCTTCCCTGTGTGTGTATGACTTGATTTTACATCAAAGGGTGTTTTATTTGTAGTTATTGGTGTATAGGAATGCTATGTAGCTGACACCAATGAGGAAGGAGGGGAGGTTATTACACCACCTTATACAGCGCCCCCGGTGACCTGGATAAGGCTAGACCGGTATCTGACAGCACAGTCTCTCCTGAGGACGCCCAGCGATGATAGCGGGCAGAAACGCGTCGAGATGTATGACTGGGACTGACTAAACGATCATGTGCATCAGATAAGTAACGATTCTATATACCTGCCTGTGGGAACTATCTATCTGTCTTGGATTGAGTGTTATCTCCGTACCTTGTTTACCCTTGAATAGGGGATATGTATGATATGTGTATTTGGATCAAAGGAAGGTGTATAGAGTGACTTGGACATTGACGGTATTTATATATCGAATGTGGGTGGATTATAGGACACAGCAGACTATAGACCGGACCCCTGTGGGTTGTACAGAGTGGGGTTCGAGACACATCAGTTTAAGTATATCAATCTGAGGTCTATTCTGCATCTAATAGATATTAATCCGCCAATGGTGGTTATGCTACATAGCATTCCTATACACCAATAACTACAAATAAAACACCCTTTGATGTAAAATCAAGTCATACACACACAGGGAAGATGATGGGGGTTGACCCACATCTATTTTTGAGATACACCTAAGACCAGGATAGACTCCCAGTGGTGGTAATTGCCATAGTGCAGTAACAGGGACACTAGGGCAAGCCACCGTTGAACGGGGACACCTGACACGTTATGTGTATAAAACTCCGTAGACAGGCAGGGGCAGAGGATAGGGTGAGTGTGAGATTATAGGCTCCCTCTTCCCCTATTGCTCAGTATTCATTTTGTATGTGACCAAATTGGCATCTCTGCAGTTGTTAGGAAAAAAAAAATTAGGATGGAAATCGAGCTGAGCTGAGTGGCCAAACAGTGGTACTAGGCCCAAACTATTACCTGGGCAAGGTGCAGTTAAAAATTAGTCTGAACTAGACAGGCGGTGTAGTGTGTTTCACAAGTGGGCTACACACCACTGTCTAAATTAGGCTAGGGTCATGTTTGGAAGGCACAATCTGCATCGATTACCGGATCCAGTATTAGTGTGTGCCGTCACATTTGGCATCACATTGAAAACATTGTGGCACCAACAATCGGATCCGGTACCGCAAGGTACATTCATGTACCTTGTGGTACCGGATCCGGTTGCCATAGGCGGCCATTATAAAAAAAACGGAATGCAGCCTGCAAAACGGGACGCGGTAACCGGATTTCATTAAGTGCAAACCTGTTTTTCTATTGCAGCCTGTGGCACCAGTTTTGATAATTTGTACGGGTCAAATCCAGATCCGGATTTGAAAAAACAACCGCAAATGTGACCCTAGTCTTACACTGCTACTAAGCCTAAACTATTACCTGGGCTAGATGCAGTTAAAAATTAGTCTGAACTAGACAGGCGGTGTAGCTTAGTTCACAAGTGGGCTACACCACTGTCTAACTGACCCTACTATTAGCCCAAAAAAATTGCCTGGACTAGCTGCAGTAAAAAATTGGCTACTGGATAGACAGGAGATGTAGCTTACTTTACAGCTGAGCTACTCCACTGACTACCAGACACTGCTACTAGCCAAAAAAATTGCCTGCACTAGCTGCAGTAAAAAATTGGCTACTGAAGACAGGTGGTGTAGCTTGCTTCACAGCAGTGCTACACTACCTGCCCTAAAGGATTGCCTGAGCTAGATTTGGCCAGATGCTGTGAAAAACACTTGCACAGCACTGGCACACACCTGCCTGGAAAAACTGCTAGGAATTGCTCTAAGCTAGCCCTCAAAAGGGCTGATATTATAACTAGTCCCTACTTCTATGAAGTAGCCCTGAAAAGGGCTGATATTTACAACTAATTTCTACTCCCCACTTGTCTGAAGTAGCCTTCAAAAGGGCTGAGATTCTAACTAGTCCCTACTTCCTAAACCTATCTCTCTATCTGACTTGATATTCGCTCACTGTCTAAATTCACACTTTATAGCACCCACAGCAGCAGTAGCGGTGCCTGACTGACACACAACTGCAGCACTGAGGAAATGGTGGTGATGGGGAAAATGGCCGGGTCTTATAGGGCAAGGACATGTGACATACACAGCCAATTACACATGCCCTTGCTTGTGTGCAAAAAATGCACTTTGCTGTGTGTGTGATTGGCTGAAAGCCTGCACCGCCCCACTGTATATGCAGTTAGGACAAAAAAAATGGAGATCTGCATTATTTCTGCAGCAGTGATCTAAATCCTGCCCCCCGCACACTATAAACTGAGCCAACTACCAATTAAGTAAATCAGGTGATGTGCATCTCTGTAATGAGGAGGGGTGTGGTGTAATGACATCAACACCCTCTATAAGATGTGCATAATTATTAGGCAAATGCTTTTCCTTAGGCAAAATGGGTCAAAAGAAAGATTTGACTGGCTCTGAAAAGTCCAAAAATGTGAGATGTCTTGCAGAGGGATGCAGCAGTCTTGAAATTGCCAAACTTTTGAAGCGTGATCACTGAACAATCAAGCATTTCATGGCAAATAGCCAACTGGGCCGCAAGAATGTGTTGGGCACAAAAGGCGCAAAATAACTGCTCATGAATTGAGGAAAATCAAGCATGAAGCTGCCAAGATGCCATTTGCCACCAGTTTTGCCATATTTCAGAGCTGCAACGTTACTGGAGTATCAAAAAGCACAAGGTGTGCTATACTCAGGGACATGGCCAAGGTAAGGAAGGCTGAAAAACCACCACCTTTGAACAAGATACATAAGATAAAACGTCAAGACTGGGCCAAGAAATATGTTAAGACTGATTTTTCCAATGTTTTATGGACTGATGAAATGAGAGTGACTCTTGATGGGCCAGATGGATGGGCCAGAGGCTGGATCAGTAAAGGGCAGAGAGCTCCACTCCGACTCAGACGCCAGTAAGATGGAGGTGGGGTACTGGTATGGGCTGGTATCATCAAAGATGAACTCGTCGGACCTTTCCGGGTTGAGGATGGAATGAAGCTCAACTCCTGGACCTTGTCTGGAAGACAACTTCTTCAAGCAGTGGTTCAGGAAGAAGTCGGTATATACAATGTATATGCGGGCTTGCGGCTGACAGCGTTTTTTTTCGCGGCCGCACCTGCCGCAAGTGCCAAAACCGCACTTGCCGCACCTGCCGCAAGCCCGCATATACATTGTATGGGGCTTGCCGCAACTGTGCCGCAAGTGCATCGGTTATGCGGTAATCGCGGCAGATGCGGTTTTTTCACCGCATCTGCCGCGATTTAAAAAAAACGCTGATGTGAAAGTACCCTAAGTCCCAGAACTGAGTCCATGCCTTTCCTGAGTATTTTGTGTGTTATCTGGTTCTTCTAAGTCACTCCAGATTTGGTTCCTCTGATTGTATACTCAAGAGCTCTCTTGTTCTCACCCTCTGGCTGCTTCAGCTCCTGCTAAGTCCTGGTCGTTCAATGCTGCACCTACTGCCAGTAACCTGCCCTTCTGTGCCTTGTCTGCTTCCTGGCTGTTTACTTTCATCTACCTACACTTCTGGGGTGAACTTTCAACTTGCCTGCTGGACTTTTAAGGTCTGTAAAACTCCTTGTTTCCCATATTGTTGCCTGAATACTCTCTCTAAGGATAGTAGATTTCAGTGTGTGCTGCACTGCAAAACTCTGTTCAGGACTTATTTTCAGCCCAAGCGTATGCTGGTTAAACATCAAATTACTGACCAGATTGACCTGCTTAACACTGTTCCTGTAACCCTGTGGCCAGCAGGACCCCCCCCTTGGGGTGCAGGGGGATCGGGTCCCATCTGGCCGCCGGCATCCTCCTGCACCGCGCAGGCATACTTACCGGCCCCACGCTCCAATGCTACCTTCTCCAGCCGCAGCGGCTCCTCGGCGTGTCTCCCCTACCTCCTTACTTCCTGGTTGCAGGGGAATGCGCATAGGGCGCACGCTCACCGCTGTTAGTAAATTTAAAAGGCCTATACACCCTTTACAGAAATGACCTCTCAGGGAATCGCTGAGTGGCTGGGAGATACTTAAGGCCCTCACTTTCCTTGGGAGCTACCTGGGCAACTTTGTTCTATTCTTAGTAGCTAATTCAGGTCCTTAAGCTGCGCTTGCGTCTGCTTGTAATTCCTGACATTCTAACGTTCCTTGTCTCTCTTACTTTCAGTACTGGGCCCTCCACCTGCCTTATCTACCCGCAGATCCATACAGCACCCGTTGATCCCTGGCTGCTTCTCAGATTCCTCCAACTACACGAGCCCCATCTCGCTTTCCTCCCCGGTTTCTTGGTTTCCGTATTCTGTCCCCTCTGGTATAACTGTCCATTTGGATCAGAGCCTCTGGTTGCTGGTTCATTGGAACCTCCTTGGATGTACCAGGACAATCCCTGTATTGGGGTCTGCTCCTTGGTGCTCCCTTGGGGGAACCCCGGTGCCCTGGCCTTGAGGACTTCCCTTTGGGATTTTTCTTTGTAGTAATTATTTAACAAATTCAGTTCTTTTATCTGATGTCCTGGTCCGGCTTGTTTTCTGGTATCAGCCTCGACGGTATTCCGAGGTCAAGTGGATTCACTATACAGCTCCACCTGTCATGGCGTGATAGTTCCTGGATGGTTAAATTCTCATTTATATACACTTCTTACTTTAACTGTTCCCTGCAGATTCACTTACTGTGCCATGTTGTGCATTAATTATCTGAACTAAAGTTAAGGTTCGTTTCCACCATATCGACTTGTTGCTCTGCACATCGTTTGTTTGCACCCTCACCTGGATTGTTGTTGCTTTGCTGCACGTGTGTTAATACAAACTTGAACTCAAAATTTTGTCTCCGTCTTGTCTAGTCTCATGCCATCAGGTTCCTAAAAAATCCACTAAATTGTTACAAGTGTGTTAGAGTTCATGATCCGAGAAAACAGTATAGACACATGTGCATACATGTATTGGAAAATATCTTATAATTATTTCATTACTGTGTCGAGTCATATAATATAGTATAGAACATAGTTGTTGTCATCTCACAAATATAGACACAAAGTGCCTCATTTTTATCAGGGTAAAATGCAGACCAACAGTAACACAGAAGTCAGAGGAGCAAAGTGTATAGATCCCAAAGTGGATGCCTATGCATACAAAAGAGAAATGAATACAACACTTTAAAATCAAATGTGGCAGCCCAGGGTTCAGTTGCCACAGATATACCTGGGGCAGAGAAGGATCTCCATATCAGGTAAGCCCGCAAAGAACACCTTCCACTCCAGACCTGATGGGGGAGCTCTACCAGCCGAGTTCAGGTGAGGTCGCCTATAAAATTCAGGCCTGGAGGCGAGTCAGTAGTTCAGTTTCAGAGAGGACTATGAAGACGTCCTGGTGTGCTAAGCCCGTACCAGTGAGAGCTGTTAGCCAGCGTAAGGGACTCAAGAGCGAGGGTCGGAGGCAAAGCGTAGTTGCCAGGGGGAGTGAAGCCATGCCAGTTCACCCCAGAGAAACAGTGTTAAACCCGGACACTGGAGTCCGAGACTGTGAGGGAACTAACCACCCAGCAGTAAAGACCAGAGGCCAAGGAGACTCCAGATCTCCTGGCCACAGCAGCACTTGAAGGCAAAGCCGCTTCTCAGAGCTCAGGGACCACAGGGAGTACAGCAGTGCCCCGCAGAAGAGCTCACGCTGCCTGCCATATAGGTGAAGACATTAGAAGAGGGTCAGGCCCAGCTTCAGGCAGCCTAGGACTAAAACAGACACAGTACCACAGGGAGGCCTCACAACTTACCGGGTGTGGAGATCCTGAACTGCTTCCAGACCACCCGGACCTGTAACATCAGAGACGGTACACTGAACTATACCTGCAACATCAGTAAAGGTACGGAAACATCAACCCCGTGAGTGACTGTTATTGCAGCCACTGATCCTGTTCCCTTCATAGACAGTCCTGCAACTTCTAGCTTCTACACCTGCCCTTGGGATGCCGCTCCACCGACAGGAAGCGTAACCATTTGGCGCCCTACCATCACCCCGGAGGTCTGACTCGCAGCTCCGGTAACCATACCCGGAAACGTAGGTGGCGTCATGAACTACTTTTATTTTTATTATTTTTACAGGCCCCCATGACATTCTAATGCCAATGGAATGCCATTTTGATCATTTGTCCACTATATGTACTTTCCCTAAACCTATTTTTAAGGGCCCTAGCATGTTTTTTGAAGTCCTCCTCTGTAGAGCATATGCTCCAAAGTCACAAAAATTGTCTGGTGAAGATAGACCGTATCATAAACTTGAGGTCTACAGAGGAGGCATGCAATAGTGCATTCTAGATGTAGGCTTCCTGAATAAATCATTTTGTATACAGATGATGAAGTCTCTTTTTAGGGTTACATCCAAAAAGTTGATTTTATGGTGGGCACATGAGTAGATTATATGAATAGTGCATTCATTTTAATTAATGTGGTAAGGGAAGAAGGAAAGACGTGTGGAGAGACTGGGATCCAATGCACTTAATGAAATTTTATGTGAAAATACAAAATTTTTTTTATTTGTATTTTCACATAAAATTTGAGTGCATTTGATCCCAATCTCTCCACACATCTTTCCTTCTTCCCTTACCATGATGATTTACAAGTGTGACTGGTTGATCACTCTTTAGTGACACCCAATCAACCTTTTCTTCTTTCATTTTAATTAATGTTCATGAATCAATGAAGGGATTATTCAGGACCATTGCAAATCACAAAGATATCATCAATGTACCGTGCCTAAATAAAGACCCAGTCCATTGACGACTGCTGAGCTGACAAGAAGAGGTCCCTCTCACACAGCCCCAGGAACAGGTTGGCAAAAGTGGGTGCAAAGGAAGCACCCATAGCTGTACCCTGGAGCTGTGTTGTGAATTCATTGGAGCTCCCTCCGATGGATTATTGCTGGTGATGCAGCTGACTGTGTGGGCTTCACAGGTGATGGTGATTAGCAATCTGGTTCTTGGAGCATATAATGGTTGGCAGTGGATCAATCCTTGCCAGTTGTCTTTTGTTCCTGGAGGAGTTCACATCTCTCTGGTTTCTTCTGCTCTGTGGAGATCTTTGCAAGATAAGTGAATGGTTTTTTGATATTTTGTGGCACACTTTTGTGTGCTTAAGGATCTGCTTATGTTTTGTTTTATTCAGAGCTGTGGGTTGCTATCTTGTCTGTATATTTGTTTATCTGCTCTCAGATAGGAAGTTTTCTTCCTAGGAATTTTACCATTCACTATTATCTGTTATTTCCAGTTCTTCTGGCATTTGATTTATAGAAGTCTGCAGATATAGGTGTCGCCGAGTCTTAGTGACTCAAGGTAATTTTTGTAATATCTGTTGTCGTTGGTTTATTATAGTGTTTTATACTGACTGCAATATTATTCTATCCTGTCTTTCCTATATAGCTAGTTTGCCTCTTTTGTTAAACCTTATACTCTGTCTGTGTTTGTTTTCCTTCTCTTGTTTCCCAGTTAATATCTGTGGGGGGCTTGCTATTCTTTTGGGTTCTGCTCTGAGGCAAGATAGTTTTCCTACATCTTTAGGAGCAGTTAGTTCTCCGGCTGTGCAGAGGTGTCTAGGTCTGGTTAGTTACATCCCACGGCTACTTCTAGTTGCGGTGTGTAGTCAGGGATTGCGGTCAGTACAGTTACCAACGACTTCTACGGAAACCGAATGTTACTCCTGAGTCATCGGTTCATAACAGAGCTGCAGGTATAAGGCCCCCTTAAAAATAAAACAAATTGTGTGGAAGGGCAAATTCTAGTAGGCGCATAAACAAACTATTAATAAAGATGGAAAGATTATCTCTGTTAATATTTTTCATGATTCGTTGAAAGACAAGGGATACAATGCGAACCAATTCTACATGGGGTTAAGGGAGAAATTTTTTACAACATGGTCCTGTAGCAGAGAAAACTGATTCTATCACACCTGCTGCACCCAGCAAACTAAGGATCTCTGCCCCTACCTCATGCTTCAGCCAGATAACACGCTGCTAATAAACATCAAATGTCCAACACTTTTAGTTTCACCCCATTACAATTAACCTCAAAATCTCCCGTGCTTCCTCACAATGGCGCCCACGGACGATACATGAAACTTCAATCACTATTCATACACAATTCACCTTTATTTATAAAGTAGCATAGTTTTTACATCAGTTCAAGTACCATAAAATACAATCTAAAATCATTAAAAATTGCATTTGTTTAACAACAGTATATGTGGGTGCACTCTAGATCAGGGTCTCAAACTCCAGGCCTCGAGGGCCGCACACAGTACAGGTTTTCAGGATTTCCATAGGATTTGACAGTTGGTAATCCAATGATCAACTGTCAAATTCTAAGGAAATCCTGAAAACCTGGACTGTGTGCGGCCCTCGAGGCTGGAGTTTGAGACCCCTGCTCTAGATCATTACTTTACTGACAGCAGTATCACAGTGCTCCAATTAGCCCTATCCTGATAATGTACAATCTAGGTAGAAAAACTATTAATAGATAATACGCTGCTGACAGATTCCCTTTAGTATTAATTTAAAAGATTTGCTTCTGAAGTGAAAAGCTAAAAAAAAATTGTGGCAAACTTTTCAAAGACAACCAATCCAATTTGAGAATTCTTCCCCTGTGAGTCACTCAATGTCATTGTTTAATCTACTAGTGATGCGTCAGTGTCATGCTAGGTGCATCCAGATACAGTGTTTGACAGTGGCGTTCAACACAAAACTACAAGACAGGGGGAACACAGAGGGACAAATACAAAAGAGAAGACACTCCTAGGAAGTGAGTGAAAGGGACACCTCATGCACTCGCCTGCTATTGTGACCTGATCTCCCTACTGTCTCAAGTGTACGGTTCTTTCACCCCATCCCCAAGCAGGATACCTATTCCCTCGTTGGCCCTGATGTTAAGCCACACAAGTGAGATGGTTGGTAGGAGCACAAGTGACTGACGCCCCCTAGAGGACACAGCTGTAGACTGCAGATGGATAAAAAAATGCAATATAACTCTATAGATGAGAGTGAGGAGTTAGTTTGATATTTTGGACCAAAATAGCGTAAGCTCGTAGCCCCCGTCACCGACCCTCACGCCTACGAGTACCTATCCACATGTATAATTTAACTTTAGACAAAAATCACCGAATTGGTACATAGAATAAATATATAGAAAAAAAAAAAAAAAAAACAACTCACCAATTTTGGCCTCTTAGTATCCTGCTAAATGCAATGATATCTATATCAGCCACCTCAGAAGCAACCCACATCTCTCAACACGGATGCTCCATCCCCTACAACCCTGACACGGGGGCGGTTGTGGCACCAGCGTCCAGCCGTGCCACAAGGAGGATTTTTGTCTAAAGTTAAATTATAAATGTGTTATACATGTGGATAGGTACTCGTAGGCGTGAAGGTCCGTGACGGGGGCTACGAGCTTACGCTATTTTGGTCCAAAATATCAAACTAACTCCTCGCTCTCATCTATAGAGTTATATTGCATTTTTTTATCCATCTGCAGTCTACAGCTGTGTCCTCTAGGGGGCGTCAGTCACTTGTGTTGCATATTTTGTTGCAGAGCAGCCCGCCTTGTCTAACAGCTGGGCGTCATTAATAGGCTGCTTTCTGACTTTATGCCTCACTCTTGGAGTGGCTGCCGCCCTGTAGTGATCTCATGTCCAGTGATACCACCTGTCTCCTCCTTGTGGCACGGCTGGACGCTGGTGTCACAACCGCCCCCGTGTCAGGGTTGTAGGGGATGGAGCATCGGTGTTGAGAGATGTGGGTTGCTTCTGAGGTGGCTGATAGTATCCTGCTAAATGCAATGATATCTATAAGAGGCCAAAATTGGTGAGTTGTTTTTTTTTTTTTTATATATATTTATTTTATGTACCAATTCGGTGATTTTTGTCTAAAGTTAAATTATACATGTGTTATACATGTGGATAGGTACTCGTAGGCGTGAGGGTCCGTGACGGGGGCTACGAGCTTACGCTATTTTGGTCCAAAGTATCAAACTAACTCCTCACTCTCATCTATAGAGTTATATTGCATTTTTTCATCCATCTGCAGTCTACAGCTGTGTCCTCTAGGGGGCGTCAGTCACTTGTGTTGCATATTTTGTTGCAGAGCAGCCCGCCTTGTCTAACAGTTGGGCGTCATTAATAGGCTGCTTTCTGACTTTATGCCTCACTCTTGGAGTGGCTGCCGCCCTGTAGTGATCTCATGTCCAGTGATACCACCTGTCTCCTCCTTGTAGCACGGCTGGACGCTGGTGCCACAACCGCCCCCATGTCAGGGTTGTAGGGGATGGAGCATCGGTGTTGAGAGATGTGGGTTGCTTCTGAGGTGGCTGATAGTATCCTGCTAAATGCAATGATATCTATAAGAGGCCAAAATTGGTGAGTTTTTTTTTTTTCTCTATATATTTATTCTATGTACCAATTCGGTGATTTTTGTCTATTGGTAGGAGCACTAGTCCCAACCGCTGCACTAAAGCCAACAAGAAAGTAAGGAAGACAGACAGGGGAAATACAACATGACTTCACAGCTGCTGCCCATCTCCTAGGCAGCAGATGGCTTGGCAACTTTCAGCTTTCTAGAATAGATCCTTCTACCCCAGCAACCTGGCTAGGAATAAAGTTCAATCACCAGCCAGGAATGCTGGATCATGTGACTATATAAAGCAGCTACTAGGATGGCGAGACAATGTGGGTGACGAACAAATCTGCAATATATGCTTACAGTAATCCTTTTTTCTGTAATATGCTGCTTTTTTCAGTGAAAGTACCCCCAAATGAAAATTGCATAGTTCTTGTATGGAACATACTTTGCACTGTATTGCACATAAGCACTGATGCACTTTAATGTTATATATCAAGAGGTGATTTTATGCACTTGTTATAGATTGATGTACTATTATAGATTAGATATCATTTTTTTTAATGAACACTACTTAGCATAATTAATGAGATGTGGATTACACTATTTAACTGCTAACTTCATGTTTGTCAATTGCTTGAGATAGGCAGAGAAATTTGCGTGGTGATGTTTTGGATAGCTTACCCTTTCTTAAGGATCGATCTGAAATTGCAACATGATTCAGATATCCAGTGGCATTGAGGTTTCCATTGATGAAGAATGGACCCACTATCTTTGTATCCCATATACCTCACCATACCATCAATTTTTGTGTTCCAACAGTCTTGGAGGGATCTATCCACTGTGGGTTAGTGTCAGACCAATAGCGGTGGTTTTGTTTGTTAATTTCTCTATTCACAAAAAAGTTTGCCTCATCACTCATCTGAAGGCAATTGTCTATGCTGCGAAGAGACGAGATGTGCAGCATCTGTAACAACGGATACTGGAACCCTATGCTAGCATTTCTTCCGCAATGTTATCAGTGTGTCAAGAGTGGGAGAAGAGGGTTGCATTGACAATCCAACACAATGAGCAGCACTTTGAACACATTGTATAAGTGGTCATAAACTTGTAAATAACTCATGAAAGAATAACGTTATCTTAAAACCAAGCACACCATTGTTTGTCTTATGAAATTCTCAATAAGTTTGATGTCACATGACCCTCTTCCCATTGAAAAAAATAAAGTTGAATCAATATGGCCGACTTCAAAATGGCCACCATGGTCACCACACATCTGGAAAATTTTTCCCCCTCCCATATACTAGTGTGCCACAAACAGGAAGTTGATATCACCAACCATTCCCATTTTATTTAGGTGCATCCATATAAATGGCTTACCCTGCATAACATCTTTGCCATGCTGATTGAGCAAATATACAGCATGAGTCTTTGAGTAATCAAAGCAGAAATGAGAGTATACTGTATGATATACAAAGAGGTACCCAGTCTGTTATAAATTAAGCTCAATGTTATATAAGGTGAAGTATTGTGAAACTCTATCTTTGAGCAAGTTAACAAAGTTATAGCACAAAATGTTGAAATCTTGTAAGTCTGTTTTAATATGTCTATAGTTTCCTATGCAAAAATGAGCACATATTGCCATGTAGAATTCAGACTAGAGGTTTAAAACATCATTTTACTGCCCAATCTTCCAATATATTTGGAAATGCTGTTGATTTATCAAAGTTAAATTTGGTCTCCAATTTTGTTTTCAATTTTTTTTTTATTATGGAGACTTAGCAATAAATTATTATATTTCTCCTGTTTTGTTCCATCCCAAACTTAATGGATACAAGAGAACAGTATAAGTATTAAAAACTAAAGAATAATACTTTATTTGCTATTAGAGATTAGCAAGTTTATTCAAGTGGAATTAAATGCCACTAGAATGTTACAATAATCAGCATTCTGAAAAATACAGATATGTTTTGTAACTATATGTGAAAATTCAGTAAGACAGTGGTCAGTTGGGGTCGCCAGCCCCCTGAACAGTATAGGGCCAGAAAGACGTTTAAAAAGAATAAAACATACCTCACTGCTCTCCTCTTTAGCTGTCCTCCATTACTCCCTGCCCGCCAGAGGGTTTTTAAGCAATCTGTAGTGTAAATATGGTCATAGATATTGTGACCAACTTTTCCAAAGGTACCAGTCAGTCATTGCACCAGGGCATTCTGGGACCTCAGGTTTATTACTGCACAAATTGTATATTAATGAACACTAAAAAAATGACTCTGCTCTCCGCTGTCCGTTCTCCCGCTTCTCCACCTGGACACATCTCTGACCTGGTATTCACACTTGGCCCAAACTTACAGCTGTGAGCAGGATCTGGACTCACTGTGCTTGCTCTGAAGAATACTGGAGTCTGGAAGTCCTGTTTTAGAATTAATCCTGGGCTGGAGATGCAACGTGGCAGATGTGTAGAGGGTGAGTTAGCAGACAGGGAGCAGCAGGAATAGCTGGAAAGTTGAGCTGTGAGATTAATTTTTTTGACCTTTTGCTGACCATTTATCTCTATTGCCTCCCTCACTGTTCTTAGCCTGCTGCCTGTTCCACCACACCTCCATTGCATTGCATGTCCAGTCTGGTATTCTGTGTCCTCTGGCTGCCAGTAGGCCCTAGAGCAAGGTCCCCAATTCCAGGCCTCGAGGGCCGCCAACAATGCAGGTTTTCAGGATTTCCTTAGTATTGCACAGGGGCTGGAATCATCACCTGTGCAGATGATCACATTAGCACCTGTGTAATACCAAGGAAATCCTGAAAACCATGCACTGTTGGCAGCCCTTGAGGCCTGGAGTTGGGGACCTCTGCCCTAGAGTTTACAGCATATTCTCCAGGGCATACTCACGACCTGAAGACCTGACCTCTAGTGAGCATCGTCTGGCGACTTTTGGGACAGGCCCCAGGGGTTGCTGTGCATGCTTACTAATTTTGCGGGCCTGCTCGCACTATGCCAGAGATGTGATGCGACAAAAACGCAAAAGACTGGCCAGTAGGCAAGGAGGGGTGCGGCCTGAGAAAAGAGCAGAGGGCGAATACTATTGTTTAACACCTTAAGACCAGAAATGTGCTACATTAAACTTGTGGAAAATGACTTCTCGCTGCGGAACATGTTGGTGCTATATAAATAAAGATTATTATTATTCTCCATGAATTAAATTTGATGGTAAAATCCCGGAAAAGAGGTGAATTTGAATCTTGTCTGACCCGTTAATCTCTACACGCCATCACATTTAAAACTACATTGTATTGTACTATGTTCTTATTTGATAACTGCATATGCAAATTGTCACTTCAGTGAGGACATAGACTGTAATGCCACTAATAAAGGTAGCAATCCTAAAAGTCATATTTGACTCTTTAAAAGCCTTTTAATGTGACTTAGGATTTTTGCCAGATCAGAACCCCAAACTGCAGATGCTGCATTTCTAAAATGGTAATTTGATAATTAAGCAATATATAAGCCAGAAATACATGAAAGGTTATAAAGATGTGACTTTCAATATCAACAGTTTCTACAAAAATTAGACCACTAATGAATCAAGGATCCTGTCATCAGAAATATTAGTATTGACTGCTGCAGCCAATCAAAGACCACTGATCATCAGCAGCCTTCAATATTTTGTCAGAATGATTTCCACTTACATTTTTCTTCTCTGTTGTTCCTTTTGTTTATTAATATTTCTAATTGTTTTAATATTTGCCATTGCGTTAAGGGAAAACCCCCAAGGGAACTCTGCAGATAAACAGGCCTGTTTTCTATATTCCCTTGCTAAATGTCAACTTCTTTCTTAATGACTGTGGCTCTGTCAGTCATATTCTCAACACATAAAATAATTTTTGATCTTTTACCTTAGGGTAGAGTCACATTAGCATACGCCTTCCGAAGCCAGAGTATCAGATGTGATATGATAATGACACCAGACTCAATCTCTACTGAGAGTGTGATATGAGTTTCATGCAACTGTGATTTGATCCTGCAATCGGATCACAGGTGCAGAGGAGAGGGAGAGATTAATGTCCCCATCTCCTCCATTGCCAGTCTTGGCATATCGCTCTGCACTCGGATATCATCTGAGTGCAGTCCGATATTTTATTCGCACTCATAAACTGGTATGGGTGGGAGTGATCTGAGATTAACTGACAATCACAGATCTATGCTGCAGCATTGTCTAAAACAGGGCCAGGTGCAATGTGAGATTTTCTTGCATTACACTCTTGCGAGTCATATGTCTTTGTGACTAGTCCTTATTCCAATAAACAATAGTTTGAACTCTACAATGTATTTATTCTCACATACTACAGCTGTTCACATACCCTGTTTTTGCTGCATTTTTTTTCTGCAGCCAACACCTGCTCTTTTGGTAGTATAAACACTGCATTCCAAAAACTTCATTTGTGGCATTTTCGCAGTGTTTTTGTTGTGGGTTTTTTTGCAGCGTACTTGAATGCAGATTGCATGTGTGCTTTGTGTACAGTGGGAGTTTAGTAAAGTTATTTTTATTCACCAAAAATGGTTCAAATCACAGCAAAAAACACATTAAAACCACCATGAAAAACACTTGTGTTTTTTCCAGTATTTTTTCCCTTTCACATTTTTTACCGGCTTTCTATGGGTAAAACAGGCTACAAAAATTATGCAAAAAAAGCTAAAAGAATTGACAGGCTGCAGATTAAAAAATGCTGCAATTCTGAAATTCAATCAGAAATATAAAAAACAGCAGTGCATGAGAGTTCTAAAGTATCATAATGTTTGCTGCTAGTGTAAAAATTACTTTTAATTTTCATAAAAATGCTGTAAAAAAATGCGATGTAAACATAGCCTTAGCTGGCTTCACTTGCAGTCAGATCAATCGTGGCTGTCCTTGTAAACCGGACAGCCCCGGATCGGATCAGCACACAGAACGTAGGGAATTATCCGTGTGCACCGCACTAGCTGCCGTCACTGATGAATCAGGATCGGGCTGGCAGGGAGCTAGCCGCGGTCTGATACAACTGCGGCGTGCAGCCTTAGGGGTCCGGTTCCCGGATCCTCCCCAACCGGGCAATCAGCCCATAGGCTCCTATGTCAGGGAGCGCCGGATTGCCCCGGATCCGGGAGGATCCGGGCGAATCCGGTCACTCCGGGACAATCTGGGAATTGCCAATTAGAGGAGATATTCTCCTCTCGGACACAAAAACGCTGCAAGCAGCGTTTTGTGTCCGTGAGAGAATACTGAATTCTCCCAGATGTCCCGGACAGATAGAAGCTGCCATCCGGCTTCTATCCGGCCCCATAGTATACTATGGGGCCAAAATCCGTCCGGGGCTGTCGGTTTACACGGACAGCCATGGATCGGATCACACACGCAGTGTGAAGCCAGCCTTACTTTTTTTGTATTCTTCCACCTTCCCAGGTCTCTGGATTTACTGACTATTGCAAGTGAAGAAGTTTCACCTGTAAATTAGTGATGGACAAACAGGGATCTCGATAATGGCTCCAGTTTCATAACTGATGAGGCATCTAGAATTCCATAAGTCAGGTTTTTGGTTGGAGTCTAACCTTAGGATGTAATGTTCAAACATATTATAGCCTTCTAGTCCAGATATTGAGAAAACTGTAGATGGAGGTCAAGTTTTTGTCAATGAAGGCTCAGACATTGCTGTAATGGAAAGACGTGCAGTAATAATCTCTGTAGACAATGGTTTCCAAGATCTATTCTCCATTAACCCCTGCGATTTTCCATTTTTGTGCTTTAGTTTTTTCTTCCCTTCATTCCTAGAGCCATAATGTTTTTCTTTTTTTGATCTTCAAAGCTGTATGAGGGCTTGTTTATTGCAGGATAAGTTGTATTTTTTAATGACTGTATTCATTTTATCATGTGATCCACTAGAAAGCAGCAAAAAAAAAAAGGAAATTCCAAGTGCATTGAAAAAAAAAATTACAATTTCTTAAATTATTTTTTTTTATTTACCATGTTTACTATACAGTAAAATTCTCAACTTCAGTTTGAGTGCGCAGATACCAAACATGTATTGTATTTTTCCATTTAAGTCGTGACGTAAAAATTGTAAATTTGTAAAAAATGTTTTTTTATTTGTGATGTCATATTCTGAGACCTATAAGGTTTTCATTTATCAGAATCTGTGACTGTGTGAGGGCTTTATTTTTTGCACCCTGACTTGTCATTTTTGTTTGTATCACTTTGTTTTGCCTCTTAAGGCCGCTTTACACGTCCCAATATCGTTACGATATTGCATACAATTTCACGGGAGCGCGCACGTTTTTGGCACTTGTCCAAGATCGCATAGGAGATGTTATACAGGGAGATATCAGCAGGCAACGCAACTACGATGTAGTACGCCCCTTTTTCACACTGTGTCTGAGCAACTCAGGGAACGACCAATTAACATTGTAGTGAATAGGGGAAGTTGCGCTCCAAATCGTAGTTGCGCTGTCACACAGCACGATCCTGCCAGATCGTCAAGCCAATATTGGACGGTTGAAGAGCATGCACAATCCCAAAACGATATCGTAGTTGCATCGTTTTTGCGTCGCGCTGCCCTTTTACACGACACAACTCACCAATGATAAGTGCCACTTTAGGGCCACTTTACACACACCAACTTATCTGTCCAACTTCTGACCAACTTACTGGTTGCAGTGAAATCATGGACACATTGCTCCATGTTGTGACTGTGTACAAATGGAACAATGTGTCCATGATTTCACTGCAACCAGTAAGTTGGTCAGAAGTTGGACAGATAAGTTGGTGTGTGTAAAGTGGCCATAACACACACCAACTTCTGTGACCAACTTCTCAACAGATCTCTGGTTGCAGTGAAATCATGGACACATTGTTCCATTTATACACAGCCACAAAATGGAACAGTGTGTCCATGATTTCACTGAAACCAGAGATCTGTTCAGAAGTTGGACACAGAAGTTGGTGTGTGTAAAGCGGCCCTTACAACTGCAACGGCCGTACCACGTGACTTTTTATCGTAATTGCGTTGCTATATCACGACGTGTAAAGCGGCCTTTATTGTATTTCACTGCTATGTTGCAGCAGCCAAAAAATAATAATTCTGGGATTTTGTTATTTTTTTTTTGTTACGCTGTTTACAGATCAGATTAATTTATTTAATACTAGATCAGGCTTTTACAAATGCAGCAAAACCAAATATGCATACATTTTCTTTTATTTTTAATGGGGTTAAAGGGGGGATTTGAACTTTTGTGGGTTTTTTATTTTTATTTTTTTTAATTCTCACTTATTACTGTATTATTAGTCTTTTTTAGGGGACTGGAAGATACCACCGTTTGATTGCTTTTGCTACACATAGTGCTACAGTCATGGCCGATAGTGTTGGCACACTTGAAGTTGTTCCAGAAAATGAAGTATTTCTCCTTGTATTTCTCCCAGTATATTGCCTCTCCTCTCTGAAGAGACAATTTGCATGTTTAATTTCCTCAAGGAGAGTTTCAGGTATTTAAGTCTTCTCATACTGGCATGTCAGACATGACATGTCACTCTCCACAAGGAGGAAATTTACGTCTTAGGCTAGGGTCACACTTGCAGGGTGGATGCGAGTTTCACTGCGTTTTTAACACTTGGATTGTGTGAAAAACGCATGCAAAAACGCATCCATAGACCCCAATACAAAAAGCGCATGCCCCAATACCAAAAACGCATGTCCAAAGAGCCATGCATTTTTTGGATGCGTTTTTGGCTCAGCACCAAAAATGCAGCATGATGCATTTTTTGGTGCTTTTTCAAAAACGCATGCGTTTTCTTAACATGGGGTCCTATGGGAAATGCATGCGTTTCTGCAAGGCACTAAATGGTACCATGTGTTTTTGCATGCATTTTTGCATGCGTTTTTTATGGCTGCTCCACACCTAACAGCAAAAACACAGCCCAAAAACACAGGCTGGAAAAAGCAACCTTAAAAAACGCATGCAAGTGTGACCCTAGCCTTAGGCAAGCTTCAGACCACAAGTTGTGTGAACCGGACGGCCCCTGATCCGATTTTGCCCCTATTGTATCCCTATGGTGCCGGATGGGGCTGGATGGCAGCTATTTGCCATCCAGTTTAGTGTCTGTCCGGCTGGATCCGGTTGATTATGTTTTTTGCCCCGGACTCAAAATCGGAGCATGCAACATTTTTTGTGTCTGGGGCAAAAATTGAACCAAACTAAATCCTCCCGGATCTGGCGCGATCCAGCGTCCCATAACATGGGAGTCTAAGGGCTCCGGATTACGCTGGATCTGGCAGAAAACTGATCCGGTTGCCGGAAGCCGGTGCTGAACGAGCGGCTCTGAAATTAAAGCCGTGCTCGTTCAGCACCTGGACAGCGCAGCTAAAAGAGTCACAGCTGAAATTTCAGAACTGGACAGCGGCAGCCGCTGATTCTGGCAGAAGTCCGCAGTAAAAATCATGCAGGCTGCGTCTATCGCAACTGTTGGAAAACCGGATCCGTTTTTTTTAACATCGGTGCCTATGGCAACCGGATCCGATACCACAAGGTACATAAATGTACCTTGTGGTACCGGATCCGGTTCCGGTGGCAGTTTTGAAGACTACAAAAATGCTCATTCCAAAACCGGATGCATTAATGCACCTGGATCCGGAATGAGGATTGCATTTTTAAAGATTATAAGAAGTATGAAGGCACAGTCCAATGCTGCATCCGGTAATGGATACGATTACAAGATTGTGCCTTCTTAGTCCAAAAACTGATGGCAAAAACGGATGCTGCACTCAAGTGTGACTGCAATGGTGTCAGTTTTTTTACAGGACCTAAAAAACGTTGCAAGTAATGTTTTTGGGTGCAGTAAAAAACGGATCAGTTTTTTTAACATGGGGCCCTATGGGAAAACTGATCCGTTTTTTAGAGCATTGTTTATGGAAAAATGGCAAAGCCCCAAAAACGCAGAGCTGCGCAGGACAGTCAAAAAGCACCCTAAAAACACAGATCAATTATTGAAAACATGGGAAAAAATTGATGGCCATGTATGACCTTAGCCTGAGGCAGCAATACAACCTCAAAACATCTTTGAACCTCCACCATATTTGACTGTAGGTACTATGTTCTTTCCTTTGTAGGCATCATTCCATTATTGGTAAACATTAGAATGATGTGCTTTACCAAAAAGCTCTATATTGATCTCATCTGTCAACAATACATTTTCCCAGAAGTATTTTGACTTGCTCATGTACATTTTGGCAAACTGCAGTCTAGCTTCTTTATGTCTCTGTGTCAGCAGTGGGGTCCTCCTGGGTCTTCTAGCGTTTAATTTAATTCACATGTGGACAGTGATGCACCCTGAGCCTGCAGGACAGCTTGAATTTCTTTGGACCATGATTGGGGCTGTTTTTCCCCCATCTGGACTATCCTGTAGTGCAACATTTTTTATTAATTTTTCTCCACATCTGGGGGAATTGGCTATAATGCCTTGGGTTGTAGACTTCTTGATTATGTTGCACACCATGGACATAAGAATATCAAGATCTCTGGAGATGGACTTGTAAGGTCGGAGTCACACCGACATGCTGCGATTTTTTCCTCAGTCTAATTGTGTCTGAGAAAAAACTCGTAGAACTGAGCTCTCCTGATTGATTAACATTAGCCCAAGAGCAATGTGACATTTTCTCAAATTGCACTTGTGCGAGTCATATGCCAGAGTGACTCCGGCCTAACTTTGAGATTGTTAATATAGTTCAACAATTTTGATTCTGAAGTCCTCAGACAATTCTCCTCTTTCTGTTCTGCATGTTCTGTTCTAAATGTGGCACACACAAACACACATTGCAAAGATTGCGTCAACCTCTCCCTTTTTTATCTGGTTTCAGGTGTTATTTTCTTATTGTCCAGACCTGTACCTTGCCACAAGTGAGCTTGAAAGAGCATCACATGCTTAAAACAAAGATATTTTCCCACAATTTTGAAAGGGTGGCAACAATTTTTTCTTGCATATTCTTAAGGTTTTTTTTGTTAAATTATGTACATTTTGCCTTCTTTTTATGTTGTTCCAATATGCACAAAGGAAATAGACGTGTGTATAAGAAAACGTTTAACTAGAATAATGTTCTGGGAGAAATACTTAATTTTCTATAACAATTTAAGGCTGTCAACACTTTTGGCCATAACTGTATGTATAGCTAAAATCACTGTCTCCTATGAATGGTGGCATGTAGCACACACAGGAGTCATCAGCAAATACCCAGCTGCCATGGAAACCCATCTCTATCCTGCGATCACCAATGGCTACCGCTGGTTAAAATAGCCGCTGGGAAAGCCAGCGCCAGTTTTCCCGCCCCGCCAATTCAAATGATTATCAGATGATGAAATAGCAGGGCGCTGGCTTTCCCGCCGGCTATTTTAACCAGCGATAGCGGCGGCGGCAGGGAGGAAGAAAGAAGAGGAAAGAAGAAGAAGAGGAAAGAAGAAGAAGAGGAAAGAAGAAGAAGAAAGAAGAAGAAGAGGAAAGAAGAAGAGAACGCCAGGAGAAGATTTACCTCCGGATGACCTCTTCGTCCGCAGAGTCTGTGCGCTTGCCAGCAGATGGCTCCCCACACTTAAGCAGTGGGTACTTGGCTGCTATTGGCAGTCACGCCTCATCAATAGAAAAGAATGGAGCAGAAGCAGCTGCTCTGTCGATGCGATATCACCGGAAGCCACAGACTCACCAGCCAGATTGATCTGTGACCAATCTGAGCCGACACAGATTGGCATTGGACAGAACCAACAGCAAGATTGCAACCACCTGTCTGTATAGGCCTATAAGAAAAAAAATAGAATACTCCTGAACAACCCTTTGAGTAATGTTAAAAAAAAGTATCTGCAAAACATTTGGTTAATAATTTCTGCACTGTATGTAATCCTTTGTAATCCTGTCAAGATGAATGATTTTCAAAATGTTAAAAATAAAGTGTAAAATTTCCAATAAACCACACTTTCCTCTTAAATTTTGCATGAGCATTAAACATTCCTGTGCGCTCTTGGCTCATGACTCAGCAGGAAACCTTAAAAAGAAGAGCAAGTTATGTTTGGACTGTGCTGATCAACAAAGCAGCGTGACACAAAAAACGTTATTCTCACCCACCACTTCAGCCAAAAATAGACAGTGTCGTGCAGCATAACTAGGAGACTGAACACTTTTAACGTTGACTCCGGTTTCCTGTTTGCACAAAAACATCCAAATTCTATCTGTTATATATGTAATAAAGCTGAAAATGTTTGCCTGGAAAGCATTCAAAACGATTACAGAGATTTTATCAAATTAATTCCAGGCAAGCACTTTAATAAATGATAAACTGGAACAGATGAAGCTCAGTAATAACTATGCATTAACAAAGAGAATATGATGAATGTGATATTCCGTTGAATGCATTTTTTTTATGTATAATAAGCCCATCTTGACAGTAATTCTCAATAGCTTGCAGTCAGAATTATGGTGCCACATATGATGCTGACAATTATTGAGGTAGCCAATTAATGGATATTATAAAGCAAAGTCAAATTCCTTTCATCAAGAGGTTTTAAAAGGTAAAACGTGTGAGTTCTACATTTTTACTTTTGGGCCGGTTTTTCGCTCCTTAGCATCATTTGACGTGCTAGGGAAAAGAACGAGATTTCAAACACCGGCGCTCAGATGCCGGTGTTTGAGCTGCACTCAGGGCTCCGTCACCATTGGGATGAATCGCCAGCGCTGACGCAGCGTTACCATGCGAGTAGCACTGTGTCAAGGCTCCCAAATTCTATGCTTAGGGTCACATTTGTGGGAGCAAATGCAGATCCTGATCCGGTTTTGAGCTGTAAAAATGCTCAAAACCGGATCAGGATCCGCAGCCCATAGGAGCCCATTATATAACTTTATTGCACTACGTGCAATCTGGTTACCGCTTGCAGAATTGCAGCCTGCGGTAAAAATCATGCAGGCTGCAGTTTTCAGAGCGGTTTGCAAACCGCAGCAGGCTTGCTAAAATGAGCTCCTATGGGAGCCCATCCGGCTACCGCAAGGCACATGTGAATGCCTGCGGTTGCCAGATTCTTTGTGGATCCCTGCTGCCGCATTACTCATTCAAAGTATTCAGTTAGGCCCCTTTCACATCTATGCGTCTGCTGCGTTTTGCTTAATTTGCGTTTTCTTGCGTTTTTACCGCAAAAACGTATGCAAAAACGCATGTAAAAACGCAAAACGCATGCGTTTTTGCAAACGCAGCCCAAAACGTTGTTTGGCCATGTTCACACACATGCGTTTTTTTGCCCATCCCTGCTTTTTTGGGGTGTTAAAAAAAAACGCAGGTGCGTTAACGCAGGGTACATGTGAGTGTACATGCGTTTTTCAGGACCACTTGCGTTTTTTTCCCATACCCCAAAAAATGCTGCATGCAGCGTTTTTGGTTGCTGGAAAAAAACGCAGGTGTGTTTCCCCAAAAACGCATGCGTTTTTTAAAATGGGCCCCTATGGGAAACGCTGGCAAACGCAAACGGAAACGCAAGGCACATGCAGACACCTGCGTCAACGGTAGCGTTTTTGGAAAGGGGCCATCAAAAATTATTTTTTTCAATAGCACCACCCCCCCTTCCTATATAATAAAGAAAATACCAAAAAAAAAATTTATGATAGCACCCCCAACCCCGCCACTTGGTCGGCAGGAAAACGGAAAAAAAAATTCCTTCAGCTAAAACACAATTTTTTATGCCATGCGTTTTTTGTTATTTGGGTGTTTGGTGAAAAAATGACTAAGTGCAAAAACGTTTTGAAAGCTTTCACACACACAAGGCACATTTTTTGGCACTCTTAAAAAGACGCAAGTGCTTTTAGGAGTGCTAAAAAAAAACGCAAATTGTGTGTGAACATAGCCTTTGCCACGTTTTGAGCTGAGTTTGCAAAAACGCATGCGTTTTGACAAATGCACATGCGTTTTTACATGCGTTTTTGCATGCGTTTTTCATGCATTACCATTAAAATCAATGGGGACAAAAACGCATGCGTTTTGATGCGTTTTTGCGGTAAAAACGCATGAAACGCAAATAAAGCAAAACGCAGCAGACACATAGATGTGAAAGGGGCCTTAGTGAGTGTGATCAGCAACATTGATCATAAAAGTATGTGTTTTCCTTTTTCTTGCAGACTTGCTGTGCACAAAGAAATTAACGTGTGAGGGCCGCTTTAGGCGGCCGTCACACGGTGAGATATCTTTAGCGATATTGTAAGCGATCACGTGCACGCGCAATCGCTTACAATATCGCTCACATCGCTGGTGAGATGTCACACAGACAGACTCACCAGCGATGTGGAGCAGCGAGATCGCTGGTAACTATGGTACACATCGGGTTACTAGGCGCCGCGCGTCGCTTAGTTACCCGACGTGTACCATAGTTACCATCTCCCAGCATAGGCGCGGTCGCTGGGAGATGGATCATCGTGGTGTCATACACCACGATGATGCAGATCGTTGCATCGTTCATCGCTAGATCTGAGAACCGAACCTCAGATCAGCGATGTCACGATCAAGCGATTTACCATCGTAAATCGCTTGATTACATGCAACGATATCTTGCCCGATATCGCTTAAGCGATCAAAAAGGAGATCGCTTAAACGATATCGGGCAAGATATCGTTCCGTGTGACGGCCCCCTTACACACACCAACTTCTGTGACCAACTTCTGAACAGATCTCTGGTTGCAGTGAAATCATGGACACATTGTTCCATTTGTACACAGCCACAAAATGGAGCAATGTGTCCATGATTTCACTGCAACCAGAGATCTGTTCAGAAGTTGGTCACAGAAGTTGGTGTGTGTAAAGCGGCCCTAAGGCCCTGTGCCCACGCTGCGTATTTGGTGCATTTTGCTGATGGGTATTTTAAGAAATCTGCATCAGAATCTGCAGGTACAGTACATTGTGAAGCCAGCAAAGTCTATGAGAGTTTGTAAGTGCTGTTACAACAATGCATTTTTTTCCTTTTGTATTTAGCGCAGATTTTGGATGCAGAAAAATCTGCAGCATGTCAATTATTGATCTTTTTTTACAGAATTTTTCAGCCCTCCAGTCATTGACTTCATTATAAAATATGCAAGGAGAAAAAACGCACCAAATCCGCATTAAATATGCACCAAAAATTCATTGTGATTTTTAGTCCATATTTGGTGCACAAAATTTCAGCACAAAATCCGCAGTGTGGACACATAACCTAAGACTATGTACAGATACAGCATAATTCCCGCGTGATCCCACATAAATGCAGCTCAAAACAAAGCTGGATATGCCTTCCAGCAAAAGCTATTTCTTTTGCTGGAAGGCATTCAAATGCCGGGTATTCTGGTGTCTTTTTGCAGACGTGCTTTAACTGCATAGTGGGTCCGCATAAAAGAAACATGGCAATTCTTTGCACCTTTTTCGGCGTGCTTTTCCCATAGGCCACATGATAAATGGGCTTGGGAAAGGCGTGCCGGGAAAAGAGCGGCGTCTGAATGCAGTCGCGGGTTTTTTTTGCGCAAAATGCACGTAAAAAAGCGCCAGTGCAAAATTACGCTGGAATTACGCCACATCGGAAGGTAGTTACATTCATTGTAATGGGTAAAAGATTCATCGGCAAAAATAACGGATAGCACATGTGTCCATCAGAATTGACAGACGATGCAATAAGGTTATGGCCTATTGCACATCTAATGCTGGATTTGCATCCTATACGTTTTTACCGCTAAAAATGCTTGTCATTTTCTGCAAACACAATAACGCATGCGTTTTTGCAAACGCAGCCCAAAATGTTGCAGAACTCGTTTTGGGCTGTGTTTGCAAAAATGCATGCGTTTTTGCATTTGCTGAACGCATAGAAACGCAAATGAAGGCAACCCAGCATTAGATGTGAAAAGGGCCTATATGGCCAGGGTCACATTTCCGTTTTTGTTGCAAAATCCTGATCCGGTTTTGAGCTTTAAAAAAGCTCAAAACCGGACCAGGAAACGCTCCTCATAGGAGCCTATGCAAAACACCGGATGGCTTCACAAGCCATCCGGTGGCCGGATCCGGCACTGCTGCCTGCGTTAAAAATCATGCAGGCAGCAGTTTTCGCAGCGTTTGCCGGGACCGCACTGCGGTCACCGGATGGCTCAGGATGTGTAATCCTGAGCCATCCGGTAACTGCATAGGTTGCGGATCCCGGCTATTGCCGGGATCAGCAAACCTAGTAAAGAGTTAAATTGATTGGTAAATGACTGTTTGAGGTCTGTAGGGGGGCTTTGACCCCCCTACAGACCGGCCGCCCACTTCGGTGGCCTCCTACTACAATATCCCCGATGGCACGGGCTCATCCGAGCCCGTGCAAGTCCCCACACCCCCAGCCCTCCGAATTACTATACCGGGGTGCCTGCACCCCTCTGGTATAGTTATTCCTGTATGTGTGGTAAATGATATATTAAAGCATTGGAGTTCATATTTACGGGTCTTCTCCTGCAGTGTTTTGCTAAATCCATGGGCGGGGCTGTTTGCGGCAGCCTCCGCCCCCTCATTTCTCATGGCCGCCCCCTCTTTGCCTCATCCATTGATGTGAGGCCGGACGCGTCATGAAAGGGGCGGGGCGCACGGTGTGACGCGGTTCGCCCCGCCCCTTTCATGACGCGTCCGGCCTCACATCAATGGATGAGGCAAAGAGGGGGCGGCCATGAGAAATGAGGGGGCGGAGGCTGCCGCAAACAGCCCCGCCCATGGATTTAGCAAAACACTGCAGGAGAAGACCCGTAAATATGAACTCCAATGCTTTAATATATCATTTACCACACATACAGGAATAACTATACCAGAGGGGTGCAGGCACCCCGGTATAGTAATTCGGAGGGCTGGGGGGTGTGGGACTTGCACGGGCGCGGATGAGCCCGTGCCATCGGGGATATTGTAGTAGGAGGCCACCGAAGTGGGCGGCCGGTCTGTAGGGGGGTCTAAGCCCCCCTACAGACCTCAAACAGTCATTTACCAATCAAGTTAACTCTTTACTAGGTTTGCTGATCCCGGCAATAGCCGGGATCCGCAACCTATGCAGTTACCGGATGGCTCAGGATTACACATCCTGAGCCATCCGGTGACCGCAGTGCGGTATTCACCACACATTTTTGAAAAAAAATGTGTGTGCCCGGCATTGCGTTCACCGCATCCGGATCCGGATGCGGTGAATGCAATTTATGTTTTCAATGTGACCCTACCCTATGTTTGTCAGTAATGCTCAGTTTTTTGGGGTTTTTTTGCTGAGATTTTACAGTACAAAGGCTGTGGTCACAGTACCATTTTTCACATGCATTTTTGGAGACCTGCGTTTTCAAAAACGCATGTAAAAAATGCACCCATAGGCCCCCATGTTAAAAAACGCATGTCCTAATAGCCAAAAAGCATGTGTGACTGTCCCATGCATTTTTGGAGCATATCCAAAAACGCATGCGTTTTTAATAAGGGGCCTTATGGAAAACGCATGCAAAAACGCATGTACAATTAGTGCCATTCAAAAACGCATGCGTTTCCCATAGGAGCCCATGTTAAAAAAAACGCATGCGTTTGCGGAAACGCATGTGTTTTTTTAACATGGGCTCCTATGGGAAACGCATGCATTTTTGAATGGCACTAAAAGTTACTAATTGTACATGCGTTTTTGCATGCGTTTCCCATAGGAACCCATGTTATAAAAACGCACGCGTTTTCTACAAAAACACATGCGTTTTTTATAACGCTCAAAAAAATACTACAAGCACTATTTTTATGTGCAGATTCAAAAACGCAGCCAAAAACGCAGGGAGCCATCAGAGACCTTAAAAAACTCATGCTGACATGAAAAACGCATGTAAATAAGCATGCATTTTTAAAAGGCACTAAAAAAACTGTGACCACAGCCAAACTAAGCAGAACTCTACAAGATCCTTCTCAGTTTCTGCTCCAGAACCTCAGAAAAGACTTGGTTTAAACACAACTTTAGGCCTTGTGAACACAATGCGTTTTTGGGTGCATATTTAGCACAAAACTGCATGCCTATCTTTACACCAGCAATGAGAATTCTGAAGTGTTGTGCACTTTACTAATTTCTTCATTGTAGGATTGGTGCAGAGATAAATTTGCAGAATGTCATTTTTTGCTGACAATCTCCAGCCTAAATAATGCATGCCAAAAACGAAACCAAAAATTAAGGAACAAACTATGGAAAATACAATAAGCGCAAATAGGGTCTAATCTTTGTGACATATTATACACACACCGATGTCGCTGCTCACCTGGGGTGGTTGTGTGGTATGCTGCAGGATCCACAAACCACGTGTGTGAATGATCCATGCTGCCGTGAGATGAAAAGGATCACAAAGGCATACAAGGAACTGTGGCTTTATTCTACGCGTTTCTGAGCTATATCCTTGCACCTTCCTCAGGAAACCAGCCAAATTCCGCAGTTGTTTTCCTAATGTAGTTTTTCCACCAATCTTGCAGTGATGTGGCGGCTTTTACTCTATACTGTTATAGAACCACTTCAGCATTTTTTTTGCTTTTTTTTTCAGCTGCACATACCCTCAAGCAGTTTTTGATGAGGATTTTAAGACGTTTTTACTTCGGAACTTATGAATAAAGTTAAGCCTCAATCTATGTTTACATAATATATCCAATGGCCCTATTAGGGCTTACGTTCAGAGCCCCATAGAGCGCAATTCGGGCATGTGCTGATGGGGCCATTGACTGTAATGATGCAGACAGTCACAGTGTGCTCTTTCAGATATAAGTTGCATCCATATTTGTCTAGTTGAGGCATGCAGTGAGACATAATTGATGGCGTCTTGCTGCCCACCTAAGGCTAGGGTCACATTTGCATTGTGGCATCCGCTTAAAAGGATGCGCTTTTTTCCCTTGCGTTCACATTAAATGTGTGTACATGTATGTACCATACAGTTGTGGCCAAAAGTATTGACACCCCTGCAATTCTGTCAGATAATACTCAGTTTCTTCCTGAAAATGATTGCAATCACAAATTCTTTGGTATTATTATCTTCATTTAATTTGTCTTCAATGAAAAAATACAAAAAGAATTGTCCTAAAGCCAAATGGATATAATTCCACACAAAACATTAAAAAGGGGGTGGATAAAAGTATTGGCACTGTTAGAAAAATCATGTGATGCTTCTCTAATTTGTGTAATTAACAGCACCTATAACTTACCTGTGGCACCTAATGGTACCTTTACACGCCGCAACTTTTTCCGGTGATTGGAGGCAACCGAACGTGCGCGTGCACGTTTTTGACCGTTGTCTCCGAACGCCAATGCCGCATGTACACGCCGCAATTGCGCCCTCAACCTAAAGTGATGTGTCGTTCCAGAAGTTCCCACAACAACATTGGGAAACAAGCGGTTGACTCCTGACGCCGCTTCACAAGCCGCAATCCCCAAAGGAATGAGGGCGTACATGTTCAGCGCCACCAAAACATAGGCGTGACAGACTTGTGTATTCCGCGACCCAAACACACTGATTAGACAACGCATTAGAGTCATGATTGGCTAGCCTGCCCAGGAAGGCTGGCTAATACATGACGCCATTGCAATTGTGTAGTGTGAATGGACAGCTCTTTAAATATGTCGCCCCGTTGAGGGACAGCCAATGGAAACACAGTAGCCACCACCAATCATCACTAGGGAGGCGTATCCAGCACGCTGTGTCACACCTCTTGGAAATCAATAGGTGACGCAGATTCCATCCCTATCGCCCTTTCACACACCAAAACCAGGGCAATTCACCTTCAGGGTTGCCTCTGGTTTTTGAACAATGCTCTGAAACCGCAACCGGCAGCAACTTTAAATATAACCATCGCGTTCCACAATTACACGCCGCAATGTCATAGCAATTTCAGGGCAACGGTGACGGAACTCCGGATTGCTTCTCAGTTGCTACACCGTAGTTGTGGCATGTAAAGGTACCTTAACAGGTGTTGGCAATAACTAAATCACACTTGCAGCCAGTTGACATGAATTAAAGTTGACTCAACCTCTGTCCTGTGTCCTTGTGTGTACCACATTGAGCATGGAAAAAAGAAAGAAGACCAAAGAACTGTCTGAGGACTTGAGAAACCAAATTGTGAGGAAGCATGAGCAATCTCAAGGCTACAAGTCCATCTCCAAAGACCTGAATGTACCTGTGTCTACCGTGTGCAGTGTCATCAAGAAGTTTAAAGCCCATGGCACTGTGGCTAATCTCCCTAAATGTGGACGGAAAAGAAAAATTGACAAGAGATTTCAACGCAAGATTGTGCGGATGGTGGATAAAGAACCTCAACTAACATCCAAACAAGTTCAAGCTGCCCTGCAGTCCGAGGGTACAACAGTGTCAACCCGTACTATCCATCAGCATCTGAATGAAAAGGGACTGTATGGTAGGATACCCAGGAAGACCCCACTTCTTACCCCGAGACATAAAAAAGCCAGGCTGGAGTTTGCCAAAACTTACCTGAGAAAGCCTAAAATGTTTTGGAAGAATGTTCTCTGGTCAGATGAGACAAAAGTAGAGCTTTTTGGGCAAAGGCATCAACATAAAGTTTACAGGAGAAAAAAAGAGGTATTCAAAGAAAAGAACACAGTCCCTACAGTCAAACATGGCGGAGGTTTCCTGATGTTTTGGGGTTGCTTTGCTGCCTCTGACACTGAACTGCTTGACCATGTGCATGGCATTATGAAGTCTGAAAACTACCAACAAATTTTGCAGCATAATGTAGGGTCCAGTGTGAGAAAGCTGGGTCTACCTCAGAGGTCATGGGTCTTCCAGCAGGACAATAACCCAAAACACACTTCAAAATGCATTAGCAAATGGTTTGAGAGAAAGCACTGGAGACTTCTAAGGTGGCCAGCAATGAGTCCAGATCTGAATCCCATAGAACACCTGTGGAGAGATCTAAAAATGGCAGTTTGGAGAAGGCACCCTTCAAATATCAGGGACCTGGAGCAGTTTGCCAAAGAAGAATGGTCTAAAATTCCAGCAGAGCATTCTAAGAAACTCATTGATGGTTACCGGAAGCGGTTGATCACAGTTATTTTGGCTAAAGGTTGTGCAACCAAGTATTAGGCTGAGGGTGCCAATACTTTTGTCTGGCCCATTTTTGGAGTTTTGTGTGAAATGATGAATGTTTTGCTTTTTGCTTCATTCTCTATTGTGTTTTTTCATTGAAGACAAATTAAATGAAGATAATAATGCCAAAGAATTTGTGATTGCAATCATTTTCAGGAAGAAACTGAGTATTATCTGACAGAATTGCAGGGGTGTCAATACTTTTGGCCACAACTGTACATGTATACATACCTTGTAGGCCAAGTACAAGCACCTAGGGGTCTCTCACCATGCTGCAGTAGCTGACTTCCTGGTTTTCAAGCCACCTTTAGTCACATGGGGACATCACATGATCTGTGACATGGCTTAATTTGCATTTCCTGTTTGAAAAAATGCATTAACGCATCCTGAAATAACGCATTCATATGTGCCATGCATTAAGGTTGCGTTTCTCATAGACTCCAATGATAAATTAAAGCATCCATCACAGTCACGTTTCACAAAACGGCTCATTATTATTATTATTTATTTATATAGCGCCATTGGGTTCCATGGCGCTTTACATGAGGATGAGGGAGACAAGAACAAGTACACTAAATCTAGGCGATCAGGACGTACAGGTACAGGAGGGGCAGGGACCCTGTCCACGAGGGCTCACAGTCTATGAGGGGTGGGTTAGGATACAGTAGGATGGGGGAATGTCAGGTATGGGGCGTTCGTCTGGGTCTCATGGCAGGTTGTAGGCTTGACGGAACAAGTGAGTCTTCAGGTGACACTTGAAGCTACTCAGGGTAGGAGAGTGTCTGACGTGTTCGGGTAGGGAGTTCCAGAGTAAGGCAGATGCCCGGGAGAAGTCCTGGACTCGGTTGTGCGAAGAGGTGATGAGGGGGGAGCAGAGGAGGAGTTCTTAGGAGGAGCGGAGGTTGCGTGAGGGTAGGTATCGGGAGACCAGGTCGGAGATGTATGGTGGAGCCAGGTTGTGTATGGCTTTGTACGCCATGGTTAGTGTTTTGAATTGGGATCTCTTGGAGATGGGGAGCCAGTGAAGGGCATGGCAGAGGGGGGAGACAGGGGAGTAGCGGGAGGACATATAGATGAGTCGGGCAGCAGAGTTGAGGATAGACTGGAGAGGTGTGAGGGAGTTAGCCGGGAGGCCATTGAGAAGGAGGTTGCAGTAGTCAAGGCGGGAGATGATAAGAGCATGGATGAGTGTTTTAGCGGTGTCGTGGGTGAGGAAGGAGCGGATCTGTGAGATGTTCTTGAGCTGGAGCCAGAGGGATGTGGTGAGGGCCTCGATGTGGGGTTTGAAGGATAGGGAGGAGTCAAAGATTACCCCGAGGCACTTGGCTTGGGGGACTGGGGAGAGGGCGCAGTCATTGACGCAGATGGATAGGTTGGGAGGTGGGGTGGAATTTCTTGGGGGGAAGACTATGAATTCAGTTTTGTCCATGTTAAGTTTAAGGAAGCGAGCAGAAAAGAAGGATGAGATGGCGGAAAGGCATTGAGGGATTTTCGAGAGTAGGGAGGTGATGTCAGGGCTGGACAGGTAGATTTGGGTGTCGTCGGCGTAGAGGTGGTACTGGAGGCCATGGGACTCGATGAGTTGCCCTAGGCGAGAGTGTAAATGGAGAAAAGTAGGGGTCCCGGGACTGAACCTTGGGGGACTCCGACAGAAAGGGGGTAAAACGCTGGCAGCCCGTGTTATAATGTGCACTACAAAAAAAGCATAGTGACATACGCAAACTAAATTGGCCATGTATTGACATGCGTTCATTGTATTGGAGTCAATGGGTGTGTTAACGCATCCGTTAGCATACATAATTAGGTGAAAAAAATGCATCCATTTAGCGGATGCTACAGCACTAGTGTGACCCTAGCCTAAAGTAGACGTATTCTCTGAAAATTGAATGAATGACGAAATGAATAAAGACTCCTAATGGCAATAAGACTACGGTCACATTTGGGATGTTGCATCCATTTGAGGGATGCATTAAAGGATGCTTTTTCCCCCCTGCCATTTCCATGACGTGTGTTAGGCTAGGGTCACACTTAAATACAGAATTGCGTTCACCACATCCAGATCCGGATGCAGTGAACGCAATTGACTTCCGACAAGCAGCAATCCGGTAACCGGATTGCTCAGGATGTGTAATCCTGAGCAATGCGGTTACCGGATAGTTTGCTCATCCCTGCTGCCGCAGGGATGAGCAAAGTGTTCTGTGCAGTGTGTAAACTTTTAATTGTATTAATAAATGTTTCTATAATGTCTCTAGGGGGTGCCCACTCCCCCTAGAGACCTTCCACCCACTCTGATGGGCATATAATGCTTGAATCAGTTATGTACAGCACCTGACAGTTTTATCAATGAAAGCGCCGGGCTCCTCAGAGCAGCGCGCATACTATAGCTATTGTAGCTATAGTATGTGCGCTGTCCGAGGTTCTGAAGCCATTTACAGTAGATCTATGGGCAGCGCTGCCCATAGATCTTACTGTGTAAGGCTTCAGGAACCCTGCGCTTTCATTGATAAAACTGTACAGCAGCTGATAGGAGTCAGCTGCTGTACATAACTGATTCAAGCATTATATGCCCACCTGAGTGGGTGGAAGGTCTCTAGGGGGAGTGGGCACCCCCTAGAGAAATTATAGAAACATTTATTAATACAATGAAAAGTTTACACACTGCACAGAACACTTTCCTTATCCCGGTGGCAGGCAGGATAAGCAAAGAATATGCGGGAACCGCATTGCTCAGGATTACATATCCTGAGCAATCCGGTTCCCGCATTGCAGATAACAGAACTGCTCTGAAAACTGCAGCCTGCATGATTTTTCACACAGGCTGCAGAGCCGGAAACCGGATTGCTTGTGAAGCAATCCGGTTTTTATCATAGGCTCCTATGAGGAGCGTTTCCTGATCCGGTTTTGAGCTTTTTAAAAGCTCAAAACCGGATCAAGTTTTTAAAAAAAATCCGGATGTGTGACCCTAGCCTTAATTGTTAACGCATATGTGAATGCATGGTACATATATGTACCATGCATTAACGCATGCATTTCCCACAGACTCCATGTTAAAAAAATGCATGCGTTTTCAATAACAGGCCCAAAGGCTAGGGTCAGAATTGCGTCATGCATTTGCTAAATGCATGCGCTATTTTCATGTGCAAATGTTGAAAAACGCATGCGTTAACACACTCATAGACTCCAATGCAAAAAATGCACTGCAACGGTGCAATGCATTTGACGCTATGCATTTATGCAAGTGCACCAAAAAATGCGGTATCCAGCGTTTTTTGGTGCTTTTTGAAAAACGCATGCTTTTTTAACATTGGAGTCTATGGGAAACGCATGCGTTAATGCATGGTACATATACTGTATGTACCATGCGTTAATGCATGAGTTAACGTATGTGCTAAAACTGAACATACATTCAATGAAAATGGCAAGTGGAAAAAAGGATCCTTTAAGGGTCCTTTACACGCCGCGACGGCAGGCTGAATACATCCCGCTACAGGCTACAAATGTAGCTTGTAGCGCCAATGTAGCCCGTCGTAGCGGCGTCTGAAGACGTGACGATACAGCCGGCAACAGATACATCTGTTTCCTAGCTCTGCTCGAAAACTGATGGCTACAACGCCGATGGTAGCGAGCTGTATCGGCGTGTAAAGAAGCAACGGAAGGGAACTCGGGACAGCCTGCGATGTAGCTGCAATGTAGCTAAGGCGTGACCCTGGCTCCGTGTTACCGCGCCCCATGTGCGATCATTGGTGGAAGCTGCTGCATGACGATTGGTAGTCGCTGCATAGGGAGGCATATTTAAGGAGCTGACGAGTCACACTACACAATCGCTCGAGCGTGCTGTATTACTCAGCCTCCTGCGTTGCCTGTCCAATCAGGATGTTATTGCTTCGTCCTATCAGCGTACGGACGGCTCGTAATCCACAATTGTGGCACGCCTATGTGCTGGCCCTGCTGCACCAGGTACGCCCATAGTAGCTGGTTATAGCGGTGTGTAAATGAGCTACAGCTGGCTACTTGAGACACCCGGCGATGTAGCTAGCTATAGATGTAGCGTGGCGTAGCGCATCTTGTCGCGGCGTGTAAAGGTGATGCGTTGACCGTTTGTAACCGTTTTGGTACCTTTACACGCCGCCACAACAGGATGCATACAACCCGCTACAGGCTACGATTGTAGCTTGTCGCGCCAATATCGCCCGTAATAGCGGCGTCTGAAGACGGGACGACACAGCCGGCCACAGATACCTCTGTATCCGTGCACTGCCCATAAACAGAAAGCTACATCGCCGATTGTAGCGAGCTGTATCGGCGTGTAAAGAAGCTACAGAAGGGAACTTTGGACACCCGGCGATGTAGCTGCAATGTAGCTAAGGCGTCACCCAGGCTCCGTGATACCGCGCCCCTTCAGCGATCATTGGTGGAAGATGCTGCGTTACGATTGGCCCTTGCCTCACAGCCCTCCATCTTGGATGAGCTGTCCCTTCAGCAGTACACATACGCGCCGTATGCACGATCATATAGTAGTACAATTACGCGGACACACACTTGAACGAAAAATCATAAATGGCCCATGATCTACATACATTGTGCACATCCTCTCATGTCACAAGTGCTTATTCCGTGCCACACTCCGATCAGTAGTACGGCACGTCTCGGCCATCCGCCCTTTCCGTCGTGCCCAATCACAACTCCGTACTGTTGGCCAATGGTTGTGGTTTGGGCGCGGCGTACAGGTCTGTGGCACGCCTATTTGTTTTACGTCCTGCCTTTGTTGCTCCCAGATCACTCTGTGGTGGCGGTGTGTAAAGCTGGTACGCTGAGCTACAGACGGCTACTTGCGACACCCGGCGATGTATGTAGCTGTAGATGTGGCGTAGCGTAGCGCACCTTGTGGCGGCGCGTAAAGAGGGTGCGGTTCCCGTTGGTAACCGTTCGGCCGTGCTCGTGCACGTGAAGTTGCCATTGGTATGCATCCTGTTGTGGCGGCGTGTAAAGGTACCATTTGAGCGTGCTCGTGCACGTGAAGTAGCGGGATGTATCCAGCCTGCCGTCGCGGCGTGTAAAGGTACCTTAAATGCATCTTTCCAACGAATGCAAGCTCCCGAATTGTCCCTAGCCAAAAATGCTGCAGACCGCGTTTTTGGGTGCACTTGTAAAAACGCATAGCGTCAAACGCAAAACACTTTTGCAATGCCTTTTTTGCATTGGAGTCTATGGGTGCTTTAACGCATGCGTTTTTTAAAATTTGCACATGACAATAACGCACGCATTTAGCAAATGCATGACACAAGTCTGACCATAGCCTAAAGCGGCCGTCACACACATCAATTTCTTACACGATATTGCTTAAGCGATCTGCTTTTTGATCGCTTAAGCGACATCGTTTGTGCGTCGCTGCGTGTAATCAAGCGATTTTACAATGTAAAGTCGCTTGATTGTCTGATCGCAGATTTGTGAGCAGGAGCTCATATCAAGCGATAATCGCTTGATCAATCTGCATCATCGTGGTGTGTGACACCACGATGAACGATCTCCCAGCGGCAGAGCCTATGCTGGGAGATGGTATCTATGGTAAACGTCGGGTTACTAAGCGCCGCGCGGCGCCTAGTAACCCGACGTTTACCATAGTTACCAGCGATTTCACTGGTCCACATCGCTGGTGAGTCTGCCTGTGTGACAGCTCACCAGCGATGTGAACGATATTGTTAGCGATCGCGCGTGCATGTGATCGCTAACAATATCGCTCACAAGATTGTAGTGTGTGACGGCCGCCTAACAAAGATTTCATATTTCAACCAAAGATTACATATATCTGAGGCTGTCAGTGTTTTAACTTTCATTTACCATTTTTCTAGAGCATGTTCCAATAATAATATGTTGATTTTGATCACCGTCATTCGATATATAGCATTGCTTAACCTGTATATAAGCATTCAGAGATGCCTTCTAAAAGAAAAATAGTTTTTAATATTTATACGGAGATTATAACAAACACATATATTGTATATTTCTGCACAGCTTTACAAATAGTCGGTATACTTTCTGGTCAAATAAATATGAAGCAATAGTAATGTATTCACAACATATACCTGTAACATCGCTGAAATTTTACACTTTGGGCTGCATCATTTGCACATTGTGATAGCTTTCTGAGAAAAATGTAAGATTTGCCTGCAGTCACATGTAAAACCACAAATAACACATTGTGGATTCATAAAATGAAACTATGCTTCAAAATCAAAAGTGCCACCAAGCAATTTTTCTATATACAGTTGTGGCCAAAAGTATTGACATCCCTACAATTTTGTCAGATAATACTCAGTTTCTTCCTGAAAATGATTGCAATCACAAATTCTTTGGAATTATTATCTTCATTTAATTTGTCTTCAATGTAAAAACACAAAAGAGAATGAAGCAAAAAGCAAAACATTGATCATTTCACACAAAACTCCAAAAATGGGCCAGACAAAAGTATCGGCACCCTCAGCCTAAGGGGCGCTTTACACACACCAACTTCTGTGACCAACTTCTGAACAGATCTCTGGTTGCAGTGAAATCATGGACACATTGTTCCATTTTGTGGCTGTGTACAAATGGAACGATGTGTCCATGATTTCACTGCAACCAGAGATCTGTTCAGAAGTTGGTCACAGAAGATGGTGTGTGTAAAGCGACCCTAATACTTGGTTGCACAACCTTTAGCCAAAATAACTGCGATCAACCGCTTCCGGTAACCATCAATGAGTTTCTTACAATGCTCTGCTGGAATTTTAGACCATTCTTCTTTGGCAAACTGCTCCAGGTCCCTGATATTTGAAGGGTGCCTTCTCCAAACTGCCATTTTTAGATCTCTCCACAGTAGTGATGGGCGAATCCTAAATTACTCGGAATCGCTTGACTCTAGCGAGTCCGAGCCCGGGACTCGCTACTCGTTGCGAGTCTAGCAAGTCCAATGTTAATGAATGGGGAAGCGAGTAATAGCGAGTAGTGTGCGATTTACAAATCACAGATGTGTCTCGGAAGCTTCTGCCTCAAGCAATCCTAGTTTTATCATTGATTTGCATTGGACTCGTTTACTTTGCAAGTTATCGCTGGGAAACTCGCACAGATAAGAGTCCTGTCTACTCTGTGTGCTGGCTGCCGCAGCTCCAGGGTCCTAGAGCCCGCCTGCTGCCTGATGTAGCAGAGCTGAGATTGTTTTCAGTCTGCTCATTCCCTGTGCATAGATATCTATATCTATGCACATAGATGAGCAGAGAGGACATCGCGTTTTGGACTGCGTCGGACGGAAGAGGATTTTTTTAATTAAAGATGGACCGCCATAAATTTCGGGCTTAGGGAAAGCTGATAATACAAAGCTGGCCCTAACCTCTTTATTACCCAGCGTGCCACCGCCACCATGGCCGCTGGAAGAGCGGGGTTCAGCGCCAGAGGATGGCGCTTCAATGAACGCGCCATCTTCTGGGGCGGCTGCGGGCTGCAATTTGCAGTGGGGGGTGCCCAGAAAGCTTGGGCATCCCTGCGCTGCGGATTCCAGCCCCCAGCTGCTTAGCTGTACCTGGCTAGACATAGAAATTGCGCGGAGCCCCACGCATTTTTTTTTAATTATTTCATGAAATTCATGAAATAATAAAAAAGAAGGGCTCTCCTATATTCTTGTGTCTGGCCAGGTACAAATAGGCACCTGGGGGTTGGGGGCAGCCCGTCGCTGCCTGCTGGAACCGGCTGGTTCCAGAAATACGGCGAAGCCCATGTAATTTTTTTTCTGAAAAATCAATAAAACAATCCTAAAAAAGGGACTGCATATTTATTAACCCCTCGCCCATGGTCCAGGGGTTAATAAAGATGCAGTCCCTTTTATTTACATTGTTTTATGGATTTGTCAGAAAAAAATTTCACGTGGGCTTCGCCGTATTTCTGGAACCAGCCGGACCCAGCAGGCAGCGACGGGCTGCCCCCAACCCCCAGGTGCCTATTTGTACCTGGCAGGACACAAGAATATAGGGGAGCCCTTTTTTTTAATTATTTCATGAATTTCATGAAATAGTAAAAAAAAAATGCGTGGGGCTCCGCGCAATTTCTGTGTCTAGCCAGGTACAGCTAAGCAGCTGGGGGCTGGAATCCGCAGCGCAGGGATGCCCAAGCTTTCTGGGCACCCCCGCTGCAAATTGCAGCCCGCAGCCACCCCAGAAGATGGCGCGTTCATTGAAGCGCCATCCTCTGGCGCTGAACCCCGCTCCTCCAGCGGCCCTGGTGGCGGTGGCACGCTGGGTAATAAAGGGGTTAATACCAGCTTTGTTATTCAAGCTGGTATTAAGCCCGAGATTCTTAATGTCAGGCCACGTTTGACCCAGCCACTAAGAATCTCCAATAAAGGGTTAAAAAAACACAACACAGAGAAAAAATTTTATTTGAAATAAAAAATAAAGCCATTAGGGACTCCATCTTTAATTAAAAAAATCCTCTTCTGTCCGACGCAGTCCAAAACGCGATGTCCTCTCTGCTACATCCCCTGTGCATAGATATAGATGTCTATGCACAGGGAATGAGCAGACTGAGAACAATCTCAGCACTGCTACATCATCTCTGTGAGCAGGCGGGCTCTAGGACCCTGGAGCTGCGGCAGCCTGCACACAGAGAAGACAGCTGGACTCGGCTCGCAAAGTAACAGCAGTTACTTTGCGAGTTTCCCTGCTATCACTGGCACAGTAGCCGAGTCTAATGCAAGACAATGGCAATCCTAGTTTTGTCAGCGTTTGCCATTGATTTGCATTGGACTCGTGCGAGTAAACGCTGGGAAACTCGCAGAGTACCGAGTCCTGCGAGTCCCTTACTACTCGCCGAGTAACGAGTCCTAGCGAGTAGATTCGTCCATCCCTACTCCACAGGTGTTCTATGGGATTCAGGTCTGGACTCATTGCTAGCCACCTTAGAAGTCTCCAGTGCTTTCTCTCAAACCATTTTCTAGTGCTTTTTGAAGTGTGTTTTGGATCATTGTCCTGCTGGAAGACCCATGACCTCTGAGGTAGACCCAGCTTTCTCACACTGGGCCCTACATTATGCTGCAAAATATGTTGGTAGTCTTCAGACTTCATAATGCCGTGCACACGGTCAAAAGTCCAGTGCAACCCCAAAACATCAGGAAACCTCCGCCATGTTTGACTGTAGGGACCGTGTTCTTTTCTTTGAATGCCTCTTTTTCCTCCTGTAAACTCTATGTTGATACCTTTGCCCAAAAAGCTCTACTTTTGTCTCATCTGACCAGAGAACGTTCTTCCAAAACATTTTAGGCTTTCTCAGGTAAGTTTTGGCAAACTCCAGCCTGGCTTTTTTATGTCTCGGGATAAAAAGTGGGGTCTTCCTGGGTCTCCTACCATACAGTCCCTTTTCATTCAGATGCTGATGGATAGTACGGGTTGACACTGATGTACCCTCGGACTGCAGGGTAGCTTGAACTTGTTTGGATGTTAGTCGAGGTTCTGTATCCACCATCTGCACAATCTTGTGTTGAAATCTCTCGTCAATTTTTCTTTCCCGTCCACATCTAGGAAGGTTAGCCACAGTGCCATGGGCTTTAAACTTCTTGATGACACTGCGCATGGTAGACTCAGGAACATTCAGGTCTTTGGAGATGGACTTGTAGCCTTGACATTGCTCATGCTTCCTCACAATTTGGTTTCTCAAGTCCTCAGACAGTTCTTTGGTCTTCTTTCTTTTTTCCATGCTCAATGTGGTACACACAAGGACACAGGACAGAGGTTGAGTCAACTTTAATCCATGTCAACTGGCTGCAAGTGTGATTTAGTTATTGTCAACACCTGTTAGGTGCCACAGGTAAGTTACAGGTGCTGTTAATTACACAAATTAGAGAAGCATCACATGATTTCTCTAACAGTGCCAATGCTTTTGTCCACCCCCTTTTTTATGTTTGGTGTGGAATTATATCCAATTTGGCTTTAGGACAATTCTTTTTGTGTTTTTTCATTGAAGACAAATTAAGTGAAGATAGTAATACCAAAGAATTTGTGATTGCAATCATTTTCAGGAAGAAACTGAGTATTATCTGACAGAATTGCAGGGGTGTTAATACTTTTGGCCACAACTGTATGTGCATGTAAAACTAGTAACTACATGTCCACTCCACACACACATTATCTTACCTTTGAAGAAAGTACAATATATGCCTGTATAAAGATAATACCAAGATGGTACATGCAGGTTGAAGTTGAGTTTTCAAAAAGTAAATCGAGCACCAGAGTCAATAGGTATAATTTTTACATAGTGGGTTTACAGCTTGGAAATATTTTTATTCTGTTTGCAGATACTGTATGTGAGAGATTTGTTTAAAGATTTTAGCTAAAATTTTAATCTTTTATGGCCACTTTACACGCGGCAACAGGAAGATAGAAACTGGCAGGTGTCGGAGACAATTGTACCTTTTACCTTCAAAACACCTTGCAGATACCTGAATTACACGCAGCCACTTCAAGGTGTTTTGAAGGTAAAAGGTACAATTGTCTCTGACACCTGCCGGTTTCTATCTTCCTGTTGCCGCGTGTAAAGTGGCCATTAGTGTCTCTGCATCAGATTATTGGCTAAACTAGGAAAGCTGGGTTGCCATGAATATAGTAATGCAGGTAGCTTCTATGTATCCTGATTGACAGACATCAAGTCTTTAATAGAAGCTGTCAGAAAAATTTTAAAACACTAAGTTTTTGAGTTTCAAATAAACCAAAACAAGCAATACACTAACATTACATACAGCTCAAAGACATGTAAAGTAGAGGTGGAGGAGGAGGGCAGATAGGGGAAGGAGAAATAGAGGGGGGGGAACGGTCCTGCACGTAGCCTTTCAAGCTAAACAGAAAGCATACAATAGGGAGAAATCCCTCTGTGATGGGGAGTTTTCCTCTTTTCTAGGTGGAATTAGTGCCAGTAGAGGATGGACAGCCCAGAGAGTCCAGGTTTTCAGCGTGTCTTATTTCCTGCAAAAGTCTAATGCTGGATAGTATTCATGTTGGAAGATAGAGTTAGTCTTCTCTATAACCTCTCCTAGGGTCGAAAGGGAGGGAGACTTCCATTTGGCCACTACACATAGTCTGGAGGCTATTAAAATATAGGATATAATACCTCTGAGATCTCGGGGGACCTGATCTATACCTATATTCAGAAGTGCTTATTCGGGGGAGAGGTCTACCCGGATTCCGGTAATAGATCTTAACAGACTAGCCACTAGGGACCAGAATGGCCTACTTTAGAGAAAAAAACACCATATATGTGGTAGTGTGCCCCTCTCCCAACATTATCTCCAACACAAAGGGGACAGATTGGCAGAGAACCGCGACAGTCGGGTTGGGGGGATATACCAGCGGAGATGAATTTTCTTCAAATTCTCTAGGTGATTCAGACATCTAGTCACCCCTTAAACTCCTATCAGAGCTTGTGTGGCGCCCCTGTGATTAGGCGCCACAGGGTAGTATTACATCTTAATATAAAAATGTTTTTTTTTATATTTTCTTTCCCTGTAAGGTTATCAGCTCAGGGTTCACTATAGGGAGTCTGAATTTACTCCCACTTTGGACCACACCACTCAGAATAGCGGGAACTGGTAATATAGTAGGTCCCACAGGGTGGGAGCAGAGCTTAGGATAGAGGAGTGACAGTTGTTGACAGTTTACCTCAGACGGTGCTGGGAAGGCAGACAGAGTGGTCAGGCCTGGCAGCCCAGCTGAGTGGAGGGTACCCCATCTTAAAGTGGGGACCCAGGCAGAAGGCAACGTGCCAGGACTGGTAGGAGCCAGCTGGTCACGTTGAGAGAGCACCGGCGACATGGACAGCCGAGGCAGCCAGGAGTTCAACCCTGACTGCAAAACCGACGAGCTGCAGGCCCAACAGAACCGGGTTGCTGAAGCCCAAAAGACGGTTCTACACTAGAGGTGGAGGACTGAATCCTGGTGTCAGAGGGGAAACTTGTGCATTCCTGCTGTTCTCATCTGCACTGGTACAAGTCTCGTTAAGCCTACTAGATACAGACTGCAGGACAGGCGGGTGAGCTCTGCAAGGGTGGGAAAGATTGAGAAAGGAAGAGAGAAGTTAACCCTGAAAGACAAAGAGAGGACATCTAGAGACTCCATAAGGGAAACCCTGAGCTGGCAACATCCACCCTGTAAACCAAACTGTACCGTGTCTTGTTTATGCCATCAGCCGGTACCGAGTAAAGTGGAGTTAAACTTGAACAGGTTTCCGTTATTCTTCCCACCGCAGTCTGAAGGGCTCAGCATCAGCAACAGCTCAGCAGAGGGGTAAGAACGGCAGCACCACCATCTCCATCACTGCCCTTCCTCACCATCTCACTACAATAGCTGCCCTGAGGTAAAGCTCCACCTGTGGGGAGCTGTACCACACTTTGCTGCCCCATCCATCACCTCAGCGGCCGGCCGGCAGCGCCGGTACCATCTTACCGGACACTACAGGTGGTGTCACGATCCCCTGTAAATAACCCCTTTTATCCCCCATCATCAACATCTACCACAGTTGATCACCAGGGCACGGCATCGGGGTCCTGACCATCCGTGACTCCCTACACAGCAGCCCCGGTGTCCAAGTACCTTACCCACCCTAGCTCTGGTTGAATCACTTCCCTCTAATCCTGCAGCAAAGCCGAGAATCCCAGCTCCTCCTCCCATCTAATCATGTAACTAGGCCTCGAGGGAGAGGACAAAGAGACCAGCCCCTCATAGATCGACGAAAGGGATTTACAATGGCATGGGGAGGAGAGTAAAATGTTTGCAATTTTGAGGTCTCATGGGGCAATTTCAAGCTATGCAGGTATGGGGTCGAGGAGAGGCAATGCCTCACCTGAATGTATTGGTAGTACATATTGCTCAGTGCGGGGAATTTTAATCAAAAGGAGTCTAAAGGCATAATATCTCCATTTTGCAATATATTGCCCAGAGTGAGCACCCCTGCCTCCTCCCATCTCCTGCAGTTTAAAAAAGGGATGAGGCCTCAAAAGGCTCTAAAGTTTATTTCCTCTGGGGGAAGGGAAATCCATTGGTCAACTGCTTCTCTCCAATCTGAAAGCATTACTTGCATAGTGCTCAGTAGGGGAGCGTCCCTCAAGGAACACAGCACCTCAGAGGATAAAAGCTCCCTCAGAGACCCCTCCTTAGCAAAGAAGGATTCAATCTGAACCCATCCAGTCAAGGGGGAAGAGAGCGACATAGAATTAGCTTCTTCCAAAACAACGGCTCTATGGTATGCAGTCAGATCGGGGACCCCCATTTCGCCATCCCCATAAAGGAGGAACAAAACTTTACATGACACCCAGGGATGTTCATTCACCCACACATAGGAGGATACCACCCTTTGAAGTTTTTTCAGAAGAGAGTGTGGGATGGCAATCAGGACTTATCTGAAGCAATAAAGAATTTTTGGAAGGAAAAACATTTTAAGGGCTTGTATTCTTGCAATCCACGAAAGACTATGAAGAGGGTGAGTATTCATCTCCATCATCAGGGACTTTCGAAAAGCTTTGAAGGCGTCAAAATGATCCCCAGGTAAGGGATATCTTCTAGGGCCCAGGTGAAAGGAAATTTCGCCTGCAGGTGCGCCATTACCAGGTGGAGGACTAAAATAGGGAGGATCACAGATTTGGACACATTAGATTTATAGTAGGAAACTCAGGAGAAGCAGGATAAGGAGGACATATTTTCCATGAGTGAGGATTCAATATTGGTAAAGGAAATTATGATGTCATCTGCATAAAGACCAATCACATGTTCTGTGGGGCCTATCCGGATACCCAAAATCCCTGAATTGGACTGGATGGAAGCTGCCAAGGGCTCCACGACCAGGGCGAATATGGCAGGTGAGAGCGGGCATCCCTGATAGGTGCCATTAGTGATGGGGAATCTAGAAAAGAGAAAGTTCAAAGAGAGAACTTTGGCATTAGGATTAAAATAAAGAGACAAGACAGACGAAAAAAATGGGCCAGAGAATTCAAATTTGCGCAGGACCTATTGTAGATACCCCCAGTGCACCCTGTCGAATGCCTTATCTGCGTCCAGTGACAGAAATACACTGGGGCATCCGGATGTCTCAGCCACCTTAATGAGATCAAGCATTCTCCTAGTCTCATCCTTGGCTTGTCGGCCTGCCACAAATCTCACCTGATCATGAGCCACTAGATCGGGCAGCACTTCCTGAAGTCTAACTGCTAACAGTTTGGAAAATACTTTAACGTCGCAGTTAATAAAGAGATGGGGTGAAAGTTACCCAGCGAATGCATGGGTTTTCCAGGCTTGGGGATAGTTACTATAGTTGCCACCAAGTTTTTCGGGGAAATAGATTAGGACTCAGGTGTCTGATGACACCTTGTAGGCTTCCCACACAGCTTTTGTGAGGGGAGTATTTATTAAAAAGGCCTCGCAACTTAAAAGGGCTGGTGACCATCTTAGGGCTGCCTTTCTTTCTCAACCCCAACAGTTTGGGAGGGCAAATAAATTAAACCCTACCCCTCAGGGATCCCGTCAGGTCATTCAAGTTAGATTCCAGCTCCAGGCTCACTTGCTTGCCCAATATGAGTACACCCTTAGACGCCTCAAAACCTCTTATTATGCAGCAGGTGACAGAGCTGGAGTGCTACTTGGTAGAAGAATAAAGAAAAAAGATGTCAAACGCACAATAGCGGTGATGGTGAACTCTGAGGGAAGGATGGTTAGAAATCCAATAGAGGTAAGCGGAGTAATTCGCCCAATTCTACTCATCTCTCTATAATTTTAAAGAGAACCCTTTGGTTCCCGAGCCCTCAAGGGAGGAGATAGATTTGTTTCTAGCACACCTGAATATCCAGCTTCTGTCGGAGTCCCAGAGGGAGACACTCAATACAGCTTTTACACCTGCAGAGGTATCTGGGAAAATCAAATCCACAAAACGTCACTCTACCCTGGGGTCAGATGGGCTGCCCTACAATTACTATCATACCGTTCCCAATATTCTCGCCCCGCCCCACTACTTGAACAACCCCTTCTCATTTTTTTTGCATGTGCACCCCAATAAAAACAAAAATACCTATACGTACGTCTGGTGCTGGCGCAGTTCTAGTGATTTTGAAGCTGTCGTTCCGTTGCCCCATATGCCAATGTTATGACACATGAACCCCGCACCCAATCATCGCAGACTTCTTTCTCCCCACCATCAGACACAGTACCAATTAACAGGAGAGAGAAACAGCCAGAGCTGTTAATTACTTAAATGCCTGAATGTGGGGAAAAGGAAGTTGGCGCTGATTGTTTGCAGGTCTCGAGTGCCATAACAATGTCACATGGGCCCCAGGAATGTGAGTTTTGACATCAGTGGAATTGCACAGGCAGTGGAAGTGAACAGGTTCTTTTCTTGGTGCTCAGACTCCTCTGTCTGCCTCTCCTGTTTTAATGACAGGGTATTGATCCAGCAGTGATTTAACTCCTATTTTAAATATTGCACCAGTAATTTTTGCACTCTCTGAAAAAAACTGACGCATGCACGGCTGCATCTGCAAGTCATTGCTATTCTCAACCTGCACATGTGCCACCTTGAGAACTCGGATTCATGAGTTTTAGATGCGGCCATGCATGTGCCAGTTACAGTGCCATTTCAGACCTATTTTTTTTTGGACTTCACTCTGCCCACAAGGTAGCCCTGATGCACAGAACTATGATTACACAGGAAAATTGTAAACAGTGATTATACAAAAAATATAAAATAGATTTTTTCATAGTAAATAGTATTAAGGTACCTTCACACACAGCAATATTGCTAGGCAATTTCACTGGCAATTTGCTGGTTGCAGTGAAATCATGGACACATTGTTACATTTGTACACAGCAACAAAATAGAACAATGTGTCCATGATTTCACTGCAACCAGCAAATTGCTAGTGAAATTGCCTAGCAAAATTGCTGTGTGTGAAGGTACCTTTAGAGCCCCAATGTGGTCATTCCTATACTTAGCAAAATCTGCTGACAGGTTATCTTTGAAGATTAGAAATTTGAGAGAAAATCATACTTAGGGTATGTGCACGTTTGTGCATCTCTGCAGAATGTCCAAAAAACGGTGTAGATTAGCAGAAACTGAGTTTTCTGTGCTCAGCAGTGTCCCTGGTTTTTTGCTCGTTTTTTGCTCGTTTTTTATAGCGTTTATACAGCGTTTTGTCGGCTGTTTTTCTGAGCGTTTTTAAAACTGAGTTTTTTGCTGCACTTGTAAGCTGGAACCGCTGGAAAAACGACCAAAAGAAGTCACTTGCTCTATTTTGGAAAACCGGTGGAAAAACGCTGAATAAACTGAAAACGACCAGAATAAAAACGTTGTAATGTACACAGCGTTTTCTAAACTCCATTGACTAGCATGTTAATCCAACCGGAGGGTAGGATTAACATAAATTAACATAAAACTGAGCGGAAAACGCCGACGGAAAACGTTCAAAAAACAGCCCACAAAACGACTGATGTGCACATAGCCTTAGGGGTACCTTAAGAACTTCTGTTTGTGGCACATCATAATACTGCCATCTTATTAAATTATGCAGATAGCCTGATGTTGATGTAAGTATGGTCTCAAACATAGATAAAAGATTTTCACCAGTCTGCAGTTAGCGATTAAGAAGTGGATAAGGCTGGCTTCACACTCCGGCGTGATCTGGTCCGGTGCTGTCCGGGATGATCCAGACAGCCATGGACCGGATCAGCACACAGGACTGGGGGGCTAATATGCCCTCCGGTCTGGTGTGCAGATGTGTAAGTCAGGTGCCTTCGGCAGCCTACCCCATGAGGGGTTTAATGAAGTGCTAGGCAACAAGATTTTGAATACAATAATATCCTGTAAGTGATTTTGTCCTAGCACTGGAAGAGTCCAGCCCCTAGGCAAAGCAAAGAGATGTCACCGCAGAGACTGGTGCCATGTTGGCAGTGCATAATAATGCAGCTACACTGCCCTACCGTGTGCCTGCTGTATGTAGTAGGGATACATAATGAATTCACCGCAAGACATGCCAGCTCTGGAGGATGTGATCTTCCTAACCACTAAAACTGGAGCAGCCCATGCAGGACATGGACACCTATGTGACCTGGAGCTCCACTGCACTACCCGCATTGGGCCTGATATGCAGCGAGGTCAGGATCCAACACTGGTCTTGCATGCCTGAGTAGGTCCTGAGGAGCTCTAAGTCAGGATGTGAGCCATTCCCAATGCCACCTAAGAGCAGCAGATATCACATTCAGGATGATCTTGTGGCATGCCTGGCTTTATTATATTTGCAGCCAGTGCTGGAACTGGTGGATCGGTTAATCCCGGAGGAGGATGAGGAGTGTGATGAGGAACAGGTGGAGGAGTAGGTAGTAGAGGTAGAATGTCTCTGTTTCCCATCCTTGTGTAGCACCCCTGCCAGTGGTCTTCGACTGTAAGAATACCATGTGGGGACCCCTAAGCCCTCCAAGCAACTATCTTATTAGGCATGAACTACCCCAGCCTGTCTCCTTTGTTAAAGAGATTAGGCTCGCAGATGCCATCGCCTGTGAGTGGTTGCATGAGCCTAAGGCCAATGACTTTGATGACCAACGTACTCTAGGCATGGTGGTGACATTCATCAAGGAGAGAAGGTTTGGTTTCATAGCAGAAGAAGGGACTGGTCATAGGTGCTATGTCAACTGGCCCACCCTGCTGTGTGTCCATCTTCCCAACAGACTCCACACACTCTATTTTGGGGAGGAGGTCATCTTCATGAAGGTAAACTGCAGCAAGGGGTGGTTCGCGGTAGGCGTAAGTAGGGTCACCTTCATGGACGAATTTGAAAACTGGCAGAAGAAGGCTGACATGGTGAGGATGTTGTGTTTGCTGGAGGCCAGGTCTCTTTTGGTTAGCCAGCAAGCTACAGACAAACCCACAGGGGCCATCGATCCTGAAGGGCCTGTCAGTATTGCCCAAGTTCCCCCTGTCTTTCCTAATTCGTCTGTCCTCTTCTCCAGTGGTGACCATGATGGGGTGTATTGGGGGACAGATGGTGGCAGAGAATATCCCATGGAGCAGTAGCTCTTGTGACCTACCCAAGACTGTCTGGCAGGAAAGTACCATGTGTAATGGCAACATTCAAACCGGGAAGCTTTCAAAAAGTTGCTCAAGGCTTTTAACTATTACTAAAGAGAGGACTGCCCTAAAAAAGACCTGTTGTTTGATCGCTGACCCATACTTTAGTTGGAATGTTGCCTGACAAGATCTTTTACAGTTGTTGTTGAGTTCTTAGAAGAGCGATGCTTGTTTTTTTGTTCATTTTATCCCAAGTTTAAAAACTACTAGAAAATAAGCAGCATCAAAAACCTTACCATCCATGCCAAAAACAGAAACCAAATGCACTTACAGAATGCAGTCAGAGCCCAAATGTGAAGCAAGCCCAGGTGCAGGCTGATAAATCACCTCAACCAGGTGTGGGAGGCGACTTGCCTTGCATCCCAAGTTTAGCATCAACTGTGCTTTTCTGTGCGGTATTAGTGAGACTGCAGCTTTCAGGCTACATCTCAATGGCCCTAATAAATTGTGCCGTTAATGGACTTTGCCCTATTGTTATGTAGTCTGCTGATCCCTGTGGAACTTTCCTTATATACTGTGTATATTGATATATGTGTATTTTAGACTTATTATAGTCGATACAAAGTGCCTATGGCCTTGTTCACACACACCAATCAGTTTTTTTAGCAGTTAGAAAAACTGAGCAGTTTTTCTAAGTGTGCCAAATAGTGTCCCCTGTGGGTCTGAACGTTTTTCAGACGTTTTTGAATTTTGTCATTTTTTTCATTAAAAACGCATATGCGTTAACACATGTGTTAACGCAGGTGCCTATATGTGCCCTGCTTTAACGCATGTGTTTCCCATAGGGCCCCATGTTAAAAAAAACGCATGCGTTTTTTAAAACAACTCCTGTGCTTTTTACAGCACCCAAAAAACGCTGCATGCAGTGTTTTTTGGAATGGGGGTAAAAGAGCGCAAGTGTAGTGAAAAAACGCATGTACGCAAGTGTACCATGCATTAACGCATCTGCGTTTTTTAAAAACTGCTAAAAAACGCAGAGAGTGCCATAAACGCAAGTGAACAAGGCCAATGTTAGTATTATGATTGTTTGGATCTGATAAATGTTACAAATTACATCATGTACCACCTTTGCCTATTTTCAAAAGTTGTTATGGTAAAGTTTTTTTAGTTCACTCCTTGTACGCTGGACTGTTTCTGCAAAGAAGTGATTTGATACTGCCTTCAGAGACTGGCAAACTAGCCGCAGACCTCTGGCCTGACAGTCTGAGGTATGGAATGCAAGACACAACACACATTCCTATAGAACAGGACTGACCAAGCGCAGTCCTCAAGCACCAAAAACAGTGCATGTCTTCAGGATTTACCTACATTGCATAAGGTGCTGTAATCATCACCTCTTCAGGTGATGAATGGGCACCTGTGCAATGCTCAGGAAATCTTAAAAACATGCACTGTTTTTAGACCTTAAGGACAGTAGTTCTCCACTCCTGCCCTCTGTGGAGGAAGCCACGGGACAAGAGGAATTCTCAAGTCCTTTACCATAACTGCGGCTCTCCCTGCACCCTCTTAGTCCCTGTGCCCATGGTGCATTAATTGATACTTTTTTTACACAGATTTTTAGAATCTTTATCAAAATCTTTATGTTTATCCTGAGGTCAGCAAAGTCTATGACAGGTCAGAAGTGCCCTGCTCACATTACTGTTTTGTTCCTTGCACATATGGTTTAGATTTTTTTTCTGCCACCAAATATGCAAGGAAAAAAAAACACGTTGGCACAGCTCTTCTGAACCCTCACAATGTACAGTGGGTATGAGGCCTTACAACAATATGGTGATGTCATGTTCACAGAAAGCATCCCTCATATGCTGGGAGAGCAGGCACGCTGGGATTGGTGACATTGGGACAAGCAGAGCCATCACAAACATTACCGTAGTTCAGACTCGAGGGTCACACTGGGGCTACCCTACAACTTTGAACTGCACTGTACTCCTTGACATCACCACTCCTTACATGCACTGTCTCATGATACCAGTGAGATATACCAGCTACATCTCGCAAGATATCACATCTCTTACGAGACAGCATCTGTTAGGAGCGCTGACACCACTAAGGTTATCTCAAGTTACACTGTGGGATTCCCTGCTGTGTGACAACCACTGGGTAACCTGAGACAGCCTCAGGGAAGTCACAGCTTCTCACACTGCCGGGAGCCATGCAGTGCCTTGTGTCCCGCCATATGGGGGATTCAGTCACTATTCTTTCCCCTGATACGCTGGGACTACTTCAAAAATTTTTTGGGGTTTAATTATTTTTTTTTGGGGGGGGGGTTCAAACTATTTTTTACATCCTCTTGGTGTGGGTTGGGGGAAATGTGAGACTTTAAACAAATGGATATTGATTAAAGAAAAATGAATGTATTGGGGTTATTTTTCAAATAAAATATTGGTGTGGTTATTTGTGTCCTTACTGACTTGGTTAGTAATATCGGGTATCTGATTGATGCCTCGACATTACTAACCTCTGACCTTGCTGCCAACTAACATTACCCAGTTGGTATTAACTCCAAATACCATTTTGAGATAATCTTATAAAAGTGCCCCTGCTATGTACTGTGTAATGGCCTTGTCTGACCGTACAGGGACATGGTCTAATCATTCCACATTTCCTGTGCTGAGATAATCTAATAAATGTGTCCTACTATGTACTGTGTAATGGTCTTGTCTGACCGTACAGGGACATGGTCTGATCATACCACATCTCCTGGGACGTGAAGAAGGTAAAAAGTTTACAAACATTACAGCATTGGATCGCAAATAATTCTTTCTTTAAGGATGAAACATATTTTTTTTTAAAAATAGGCAGGGAAATGTTTTACCTCACAAAAAAATAGCTGTGATCACCCACTGTAATGTCTTTAAACTCTTTTGCGTGCTCCTCGGCCAAGGAGATGTGGCATGATCAATGTCCTTGTACACTCAGACTATGCCATTACACAGTAAATAGCAGAGGCACATTTATAAGATTATTTAAGCCCATGAACATTTTTTAAACACATCCAATTGAGGTCCGGCAACTGTGAGAGTGTGACATGAGTAAGGTGACAATACCCAAACTGGGACCTCAGGTGACCTCACTCAAATTACTAATCTCACAGCTGTGGCTCTCGGTGCCATGATTGTGTATCGACACACAATGATGAAACGAGAGCTGAAGCATTGAGAGTGGTAAGATCACCTGAGGTCACAGCTGGGGCAACTATGAACTCAATCAAGTAACCTCATGTTACCTGCTCTAACAGCTGCAGCTCTCGCTTGGTGCTCTCATTGGCCCTTGTGCTGAGCGGTCACTTTAATGTTTCCACTTAATGCAAAGTTTTGATGTAGCAGCTTCAAGGGCCTTTTTGGGGTAATAAATAGGTAAAAAAGGGCATCTCTGTGTTTTATTTAAAACAAGGATTGTTCTCTGGGTCTGTGTTTTTCGTAACTATTTACATACAAGATTGGTAATGTGGGGGTCTCCTAGAGAGCCGGACATCACCAATCAAGGGTTTGATGCTAGTTGTCAACTCACAGCTGTCATTAAGTCCTGATATTACCTTGATTGCCACCACATCAGGGCAATCAGGAAGAGCCAGGTAAGCACATCTAATGGATGTGCCATATCTGGAGCATGCTGCAAGCTACTATTCTTAGTCTGGGGGGCCCAATAACTAGGGCCTCCCCATGGTAAGAATACCAAGCCCCAGTCATGTGTTTTCTTAACGAGTATAAATTGGGGGACCATTTTTTATTATTTTTTTATTTTTATACTCCGGGGACACATACAGTTACTGTGAGGGTGGGCAGGGGATGCATTAAATATTTATGGAGTTTAATGGCTGAACCCAGAAGTAGTGTGAGAGCAGCACAGAGAATGGTAAGATGATTTAACACTTTAATCCCCATTTTGATTCTTTTTGCAGCCCCCTAGCCACAAATTTAGTCCCCATAGAGTTGCATGGGGTTCAGGGTCTGGACCCCAAGTCCAGGTCAAGTCCATCCCAAACCTGGTCTTTTTTTTAAGTTCGAAAGGATCCGGCAAACCCAAACATCTGCGGCTTCACCCATCTATAGATTGCATTGAAAAAACACAGGCAAAAATGTGTTTTCTGCCGCGAATTTTTCCTTCCAGAAGATGCAGATTTATGTGGAGAAATTTCTACAACCAAATCTGATAGGTAGGCACATATGCTAAAGCTTTAAGAAGGATTTAAGAGGTGACAATCAACAATCTCACATGATTTGGTAATGTCTGTAACAATTTATACCACAATAAAAAAAATAATATTTCTAAAAGTTTTCTTAAAGCTCATTTTTAGGATACGTTTACACTACATCATTTTCCACAGTTTTTTGTTTGGCTACTCAAAAAGTATAGATGGAAAAAGTGCTAACAAATGTGTGCAGTAAATCAATTTGCTGTTCATATGTTTCAGGTTTTTTAATGTCTTTTAAATGCTTCAGGTTTTCAAAGTTCAAAAGAAGGTAGAAGGTAGACACTCAATATTATACAATAGAAGACAATGTCAAAGCTGAGAAGATGCCCTAAAAGTGACAGAGACATTTTGTTTAGCGTCATATCAGTGTTTTTGCTTCAAAAAATGTCTGGAAATAAAGACACACCAAAAACACTTTAAAAATAAGAATATGTTTGCGGAAAAAGAATGCTAAAAAAGGATATTTCAGGCCTACAAAATGGTTCAGAAAAAGAAGTGTTTCCCTGAGGTTCTTCTTCTTTAACAATGGCTATTTCTGTCCACCGGAAAAAAAATGCAATGTAAACATGCCTAAAGTTGTTTACAAATCATTAGAATAAAATTGTGATTTCTGAAATGTATTTTCTTAGAAAAATATATGTTTATGACCACTGGAAAAAGACATGGTGTGAAAATAACTTTAGAGTTGAGGTTTTGCCAACATCTTAGTGGGCAGCCATTGAACCATTGGCATCACAGTATCATTTGGTATGGCAATTTTGTGGAAAAACCATCCTTTCTATGTAGGGTGGCTAAAACTGCTGAAGCTATAATTTTCATTACTGTGTTAGAATTAAAAAGGATTTATGAGGATTGGTGTGAGTAGGACAAATAAAATCCCAAGAAAGAATGTCTCTTTATTTTTGTACCTTCATTTTTCCTTCAATTGTGTAAAAATTACCAGTGACGTACTGTATGCTGAAAAGTATGATGTTCATACCTACAAGCTTATATAGCTTCACAGTTGATGCACTATTCTTGGAGTGATATGCAGTGCCTTATGGCCTTCAAACACGATGTATATTATGGCTGCTCACTTTCCCCAGTCCTGCATGTTCGGTGCCTCGGGATACTCCTTGACTCAAGCTACATATCCAAGCCCTTGCCACCTCCTGTCGACTCCAGCTCAAAAATATTTACCAGATTGGTGTCACGCTTCCAGGGGAAGGTGCCCTAGAGTGGACCCACTGGGCTGTGGTACCGAACTCCCCTGGGTGAGCTGGACCTAGTTTACCCAACTCCTATACAGGGATTGTCAGGGGCAAGCCCAGGGGGTCTAAATACCATGGCTTCTAGTACCAGGAGGTCGGCTTGTAAGGTTAGCAAATGCTACGGCACAGCTAAGGATTCCGGGTAACGGTACAAGGCTGGGCGAACAGGAATGGTGCTACCAGAGAAGAGCACAGCTAGGGTTCCAGGTAACAGGGTATAAGGAAGGCCTGACCAACAGTCAGCAAGGCAGAAGCAAACTAACTTAATAATCAGGCACCTCCCATCAGTGGAGGTGGCCTGATATACCAGAGTAAGAGCAGCTATTGGTCAAGGGGAGTGTCAGATTGGACCTTGCTGGCCTCTAGAGTCACAGGGGAGGAGTGCACCTAGTGCACCGCTGATTGGTCACATGAATATGACCATTGCAATGTGCTCATGTGTGAGCCCGGTGGTTAGTTGACAGGAAGAGAACCCGGCGACGGCTCCAAGACACAGTACGCCTGGACGCCGGATGCCCGGTCGGCAGAGGAGCAGAGGATGCCGACCCTGGAGAGGTGAGCTCGGGAGCGGTGCCAGGGGACCTAACAATCGGTACATTCCTTGACCAAGAAACTGCAAAAACACTCATGCATGTACTCATCATCTCCCACCTCAACTTTTGCAACCTCCTACTCTCTGGTCAGCCTCCCCTCTAGCACTCTTGCACCACTCCAATCTATCCTAAACTCTGCTGCCCGACTAATCCACCAGTCTTCCGGCTATTCCCCAGCCTCTCCTTTCTACCATTCCCTTCACTGGCTTCTTATTGTTCAGAGGCTCCAGTTCAAAACCTTAACTATGACATACCAAGCCATCCACAACCTGTCTCATCCACACATCTGTGACATGGTCTCCCGGTACTTACCTACACGAAACCTTTGATCTTTTCAAGATCTCCTTCTTTACTCCCCTCTTATCTCTTCTTCCCACAACTGCATACAAGATTTCTACCGTGCTTCCCACATACTCTGGAACTCTCTACCCCAACACATCAGGCTCTCAACTACCATGGAAACCTTCAAAAGGAACCTGAAGACCCCCCTTTTCCAAAAGCCTACAACCTACCTTGATCGTCAGTCTACTGAATCACCGCACAACCAGCTCTACCCTCTCCTACTGTATCCTCACCCATTCCTTGCAGACTGTGAGAACTTGGGACAGGGTTCCCTCTACCCCTGTACTTGTGTGTGCCTTGTATTGCTCATGTTTATTGTACTTGTCTATGGCATTGTTCACACACAATTTGCGTTTTTTTAGCACTCCTAAAACCACATGCGTTTTTTTAAGAGGCCCAAAAATGTTCCTTGTGTGTCTGAAAGCTTTAAAAACGTTTTTGGACTTAGTCACTTTTTCACCAAATAACCAAAAACGCATGGAAAAAAAATTGTGTATTGACCAGGTGGAATTTTTTTTTGTTGTTTTATAGTCGACCAAGGGGGGAAGGGGGGAATGGGTGCTGTTGAAATTTTTTTTTCTTGTTTTCTTGTTGACCCTGGGGTGGGGAGGGGCGGGGGCGGGGGGGGGGTGCTATCAGAATTTTTTTTTCCCAGTAGTTGCTGACCAGTTTCCAAAAACGCTAGCGTTAACGCATGTGCTAGCGTTAACGCATGCATTTCCTATTGGGCCCCATGTTGGGAATCCACCCCTGCGTTTTTTTCCAGCACTCAAAAACGTTTTTTGGACTGGGGGAAAAAAACGCAAGTGGAGCTCAAAAACGCATGTACACTCAAATGCACCCTGCGTTAACGCACCTGCGTTTTTTTTAACAGACAAAAAAACGCAGAGATGCCCAAAAAAACGCATGTGTGTGAACATGGCCTATGTATGCCCCTTTTCACATGTAAAGCTCCATGAGAATAATGACGCTATAATAATGAATAATAATAATATTATGGTATCCAAATGGTTTAATTTTGATTTCATTTGACAAGACTATATTTTCCTAGTATTTCACAGGCTTTTCTAAATAGTTTTCAGCAAACTTTAAACATGCTGGAACATACTTTTTTTTCAGCAATGGAGTCTTGGTTGGTGAGTCTGCATACAGGCCATGGAGGTTGAGTGCATTACTTATTGTTTTCTTTGAAACAATTATACCTGCTAATTCTAGGTCTTTCTGTAGCTTCCCACAAGTGGTCATTGGCTCTTGGACAACTCTTATGATACAGTATATTCTCGAGTATAAGCCGAGTTTTTCAGCACAATTTTTGTGCTGAAACATGCCCTCCTCAGCTTATACTCGAGTCAGTGTCATGTCATTGGGGGAAGGCGGTGACTGGGGGCTGGAGGAGGCGGGAGAAGGCTGCAGAGGGAGCAGGAGGTCGAATGACCCATTAGTCTAATATAGTATGCACTGCATTCCCCTGTCTATCACCAGCGGGGGGAGAAGCAAATATTAAATTAGACTGTCCCCGCATCACAGTATGTGGCCCCCATGCTGGTGCTCACTAAAATATAATAAAGCATTGAACTCACCCATCCGATGCTTCTATGCCGGCACCGTGCATCCTCTCTCCAGTCTTCCAGCTTCTAAAATCATGTGACTGGCGCTGCAGTGACGTCATTGCTGTGAGCCCCGATCACATGATTAGAAGCAGAGAGATCGGACGGAGGATGCACCGTGCCGGAATAGAAGTGTCGGATGGGTAAGTTCAATGCTTTATTATTTTATAGTGAGCGCCAGCATGGGGGCCATAAACTGTAATGGGGGTGGGTATAATGATGGGGGTCTATATATCAGGGATGGGGGCTATACACCAGGGATGGGGGCTATGTACAATGATGGGAGGCTATATACCAGTGATGGGGGTGTGTACAATGATGGGGGGCTTTATTCCAGGGATGGGAGCTATATACCAGTGATGGGGGTGTGTACAATTATGGGGTTATATACCAGGATGGGGTCTATATACCAGTGATGCAAGGTGTGTACAATGATGGGGGCTATGTACCAGGGATGGGAGCTATATACCAGTGATGGGCGTGTGTACAATGATGGGGGGCTATATACCAGTGATGGTGGTCTATATACCAGTGATGGGGGTCTATATACCTGTGATGGGGGCTATAAACCAGTGATAGGGCTATATACACTAATGGGGCTATAAACCAGTGATAGGGGTTAGAAACCAATGATGGGGGCGCTATATACCAGTAATAGGGACTATATAACAGTAATGGGTGCTATATACCAGTGATGGGGGTGCTATATACAGTGATGGGGGCTTTATAACAATGATGTGTGCTATATACAGTAATTGAGCTATATACCAGTGATGGGGGCTGTCACTGGGTCCTTCTCCGGTATCCCACAATCAACAGAGCGAGAGTTGCGTGATCAGCCCAAGAACCTTTATTGCTTGAAAAACATAACATTTCATAAAAGAATCGAGTGATATATTGTATGTCCATGTAATCCAGGCTTTCCATACACTCCCTCGGGGAGCTGTTCTGATCTCAGCTTCACACATACACACAGACAGAATCATACTGCTTCTCCTCCCCCCAACACCTCCCCAATCCAAAACCAGTTCTATGGAGACTCCAGGGGGTGGTACAAACCTTTACAGACAAAGGTCTTGAATGACCAAATAAGGTCATGTCAATAGAAATTCAATTATCAACTCAGGAGTGTAATTTGTACACAGGAAGTGGGGAAGCGGAATACACAATACTACAAGAACAAAGCACCTTTAAAATGCAGTTACAACATAACCCACCATATTCACCATCACAGGGGCTATATACCAGTGATGGAGGTGCTATATACAGTAATGGGACTATATATCAATGATATAGGCTATAAACCAGTGATGGAGGCACTTTAAATAGTAATGGGTCTATATACCAGTGATGGGGGCTATGTACCATTGATGGGGGCATATACTGTGATGGGGGCTGTGTACAGTCATGATTGCCATATACCAGTGATGGGGAGGCTATATACCAGTGATAGGGGCAATATACTAAGATGGTGGTCTGCTGCATTTCCCACCGTAGGCTTATATTCGAGCCAATAGGTTTCCCCAGTTTGTGGGGTAAAATTAGGGGCCTCGGCTTATACTCAGGTTGGCTTATACTCGAGTATATACGGGTATTTCTTTTTACTCCTCTGTCTGAAATCTTGCAAGAGAGCACCTGGTATGGCAAAATTATGAAATTTATGTTTTTTTGATTATAGTCCCAATAGTGCTCACTGGAACCTTCAGTAGTCTAGAAATGTTTCTGTATCCAATCAATATGTTTTGCAACAATAAGGTTTGCAAAGGTCTTGAGACAACTCAATGGTTTTACACATCATGAGATGTTTCTTGTGTAGCACCTTGGTAATGAGACACCTTTATATAGGCCATCAGTTGAACCAGCTGATATGATTTTTCACTAAGTAGAAGGAAAAATATACTTAATTATCTCCATGGAGGGATACTGTAACCAATATCCATATTATAAAGACCTGAAATAATATATAAAACTAGCTAGAGAACCTGCAGGATAGTAACTGACTGTTCTTAGTTATAACAAAATAGAATGATAAATTATTTTGCACATAAAAACATTTGACATCATATATCCAACACTACAGATGTGCTTGTAGGCCCTGCACATACCTGGTAGGAGACTTAAAATCTGAAGACTGATATTGTTGACAATATCATTTTCTGGAGCTAGGAAAGCCCTTTCACACACCCAGCTAGACTTTCGGAAGTTGTGTTGAATGTTTAGAAAAACCTTAGCTTAAAGCTCCTCAATTGATGTAGCAAAAGTTGCTTAGAAACATAATCTGTCCAGTGGTTGAGTTTACTGGTGCCTTGCCATCTCCAATCGTAAGCAGCTGGCTTGAGGACAGTCCAGTAGATGAGTGTTATTACCTTATATGGGCACAGGGGGAGCTATTATCATGTGGGACACAGGTTATAATGGATGATATTACCACATATGGGCATATAGTAGACATACATATTACCATATATGGGTGTAAAAGGCGATATCATAAATGTGTGTTATTACCATATATGAGCACAGGGGGCACTTACCATGAGGGATAAGAGAGTGCTATTACCATATATGGGCAATATTACAATATGTAGGCATATAGTGGACAGACATACATACAAAACATACATACATACATAATTACGCTCAGCTTTATATATATAAAATATAACTTTTAGTAAGACAGGTGAAATCTACAAATATTAATAAACACCTTCCAAAGTACACAGAAACCTAAAATATCAGAGGTTGCAGGATAAATTGTCCACTCTCTCCCTAAATGGGATATAGGACCACCCTACCTCCAATGAAGTTTAAATACTATGATTTGAATCAGGCCTGTTCCACATCTATGAGATCTCTGTGCTAGGCTCTCTGCCTGCCCTGCGCCGCGATGGCAGCACCCCGATGGAGAGACGTGGTCCGCGAGCTAGAGGAACAAACCCGTGCTGAGAGAGGAGATCCAGCAGCAGCGTCCCAGCTTACTATTGAAGGGGATGCGAGTATTGGCGGGATGCATTCCTCCAGCTCCGCAGGACATGGAACAAACACTCACGTGAGGTGTGCCGGCGGTGGAGCGCAGAGAGGACATATGAACTGTCGGCGAGAAGGACGGCCCGTGAGGCACAAGAAGCAGAAGTCACAGCCAGAGCCGTGGAGCAGTACCCTGCCTCCCTTCCACCACCACACAGACCCGGGACATGGGGACCCAGACGGAGCCCCCGATACCACCAACATCCCCGGCCAGCCCCTGCACCCACAGCACCGGACGTGGAGATCGAGGAGCTCTATGAGGAGCCTGAAGACTATGATGATGACGACGACTACGAGGAACCGGCTGGAGCCTCAGGAGGAAACAGCCCGGAGGCAGCATGGTGTACTGCCTGCAACAGCACCGACAGGGAGTCCCTGCCATTGTGCTACCCCTAAAACCTACAGCAGCAGCACTTCACCACACCCGTACCAGTCCCTGCACAGCACCTGGCGTCCCAAGGATGAGCAGAACCAGGTAGCCATGCACCGACAGAGGGAGGACTGGTACCAGCGGGAGCGTACCACCAAGAGACTGCGAGATGAGGCTGCGCTCAGCCCCCACTTTCTATGGAGCTGCGGAAGACCGGGATGGTAGTCTCGATATACCACAAAGACGGTTGGGGTTTCTTGAGGGAACCTGGACTGCTAGATGACATCTTTTTCTCCCGGCGAGACGTAGAATCCTTTTTGAGGAAAGGACATCACCTATACAGAGGTGAGCAGGTCACATATGAACGCTACCCTGCCCCGCTAGGATGGTTCCCATTAGAATCTCCCGCATAGATTGATTGCAGATTTAAACAATAGACTCCCATGTTGAGACATTGTGTTCCCGTGTATATGGCCCCCTTTTCTTGCTTAAGAACATTCCCTGAATGAAGTGCGTGTCCCTGGAGACCCTGAGACTTTTTATTGGACATTTCCCTTTTTATTATACTTTGATAATATGTGTGAATCGCGGCCCAGCAGTGATAACGTACACTGGACTGTGTAGGACAAGAGATGACCGCTGGGTCCGCATGGCTACAGTTGGTCCAGTTGGGCCAGAGTGAACAATGTCTCAAACTGTCTTATATGTGTTAACGTTTAAAGAAAATGCGCCTCCCACAATGGGAAGAAACTCAAATATTCATAATTTGTAAATACCGTTATATACTGTGTATAAGCCGACCCGTGTATAAGTCGACCCCCTACTTTTGCCCCCAAAACCTGGGAAAACCTATTGACTCGTGTATAAGCCAAGGGTGGACCCCAGCACAGGTATACAGCCCCCAGCAGTGTGGTATACAGCGCTAGGTATATACAGCAGCCCCATGGTAGTATACAGCAGAGCCAGTATATATAACACAGCCCCAGGTAATACAGCGCAGCCCAGTAGTGTTACAGCCAAGTATATACAGCAGCCCAGTGTAGTAACAGCAGCAGCCCATGAATACAGCCAGCCCAGTGGTATATACAGCAGCAGCCCCAGTGTAGTATCAGCACCAGGGTATATACAGCAGCCCCAGTGGTAGTATACACAGCAGCCCAGTGGTATATAAGCAGCAGCCCCAGTGGTATATACAGCAGCAGCCCAGAGTTATATACAGCAGCCCCAGAGGTATATACAGCAGCCCCAGTGGTAGTATACAGCAGCCCCAGTGGTATATACAGCCCCAGTGGTAGTATACAGCAGCCCCAGAGGTATATACAGCCCCAGTGGTAGTATAAAGTCAGCCACAGAGGTATACACAGCCCCAGTGGTAGTATACAGCAGCCCCAGTGGTATATACAGCCCCAGTGGTAGTATACAGCAGCCCCAGTGGTAATAACAGCCCAGTGTAGTATACAGCAGCCCCAGTGGGATATAGCACCAGGTAGTATCAGCAGCCCCAGAGTATACAGCCCCAGTGGTAGTATACGGCAGCCCAGTGGTAATACCAGTGGTAGTAAACAGTAGCCCCAACCAGTGGTAATACAGCCAGGTAGTATACAGGAGCCAGATATAAAGCCCCAGTGGTAGTTCGCAGCCCATGTATACAGCCCAGTGGGATTAAGCAGCCCATGTATAAACAGCCCTGGTATATCAGCAGCCAGAGTATATAACAGTGTATATACACAGTCCCATTGGTATACACAGCCAGAGGGAATGCAGCGATGGCAGTATACAGCAGCCCCAGGGGTATATAGCAGCCCCAAATGCTGGCACTCGCCCCCCTTGTAAGGGCCCCCCCGTTGCGTATCTTACCATCCCGGTCTTCTGCACAGCGCTGCTCCTCGGTGCTCCGTTCTCCATGATCCGTCCTCGCTGCATCCGGGATCCCCGGCCATCGCACAATGACGTCATATACCTGCGACGGCCGGAGATCCCGGATGTAGCAGGACGGGAGCATGAAGAATGGAGCACCGAGGAGCGGCGCTGTGCAGAAGACCGGGATGGTAAGATACGCAGCGGGGGGGGCCCTTACAAGGGGGGAGAGTGCCAGCATTGGGGGCATATATGCACTGCTTCCCCCTGCCGCTGATTGACAGGGGGAAGCAGTGCATATATAATGAGTGGCCCCACGTGACGGGGCCGCTCATACAGCAGCCTCCCCCTGCCTCCTCCAGCCTCCACAGCCCGCACCACACAGCCTACCGTTTGACCCGTGTATAAGCCGAGGGGGAGACTTTTCAGCCCAAATTTTGGGCTGAAAAACTCAGCTTATACACGAGTATATACGGTAGTTACCCGTTGGTATTTAATATATAAAAATAATTTTTTCACTTCCCGATGGGCAAATGTGATTCTCGCGGCGAGCATGTTTCATCAAGGCGGTGTGTGGCACCCCACCATCTAGGTGCCACAAACGGGGTACTGCACCCAGAAAAGTGGTGTAGTCACCCCACTGCAATTGGAACTATGGTCACTAGGTGGAACCCTAGAGCTTACACCTACACACTAGAATAGTAGGTGGGAGGGACCCCGGGAGGAGATATAGTGGCTTCTAGGGGGAACTAGAGAGCAGTGAGAGAGTGGAAGAAGGAGTTGGAGGAGTGAGGGAAGGAGCAAGGCAGCCAGCCTGAGAGGGAGCAAGAAGGGCCCCCTCGGCTGAGGGGCCCAGACCAAGCTAAAGTAAAGATCCCAGAAGAGAGAAAGAAAGAGAGAAAAGGCAGCTTATATTGCAAGCTCACTCTAAGAGGGGAAGCAAGTAACCAGAAGGTTTGCCCCAAAGGAAGAAACCGGGTACCGGAGCCCGCAACTGTGAGTTCCTATACGGCTCATAGAAAATCCGACGAACGGGGGTATTATAGATACGGCCCCAACTCCCAAAGAGCCCACAAGAGGGGAATCAGTCCTGCAGTTGGATCCTGCGAAGGACAAGTAAAAGGTTCACCCGACGGGTACAAGGGAGAGGAGACTAGAAAAGCAGGAGGATGTCAGATTATCTTTAAAGGTACCGTCACACGCGGGAATTTTGCAAGCAATTTCACTGACAATTTGCTGGTTGCAGTCAAATCATGGATACATGGTTCTGTTTGTTGCCGTGTAGAAATGGAACAATGTGTCCATGATTTCACTGCAACACAAATGCCAGTGAAATTGCTTGCAAATTGCCGCGTGTGACGTACCTTAAGAGATCGGACTTCACCGCCACTGGAGGCAAGAAAGAAAGAATAAGAAAGGTACATAAGGAGGATCCATCTAACGGCCAGAAATTCCATTTGCAGTATCTGTAGCATTTGCCATTATACCATCTACTGCACTGCTGAACTGTATGACTTTTGAGAAGTTTCAGTAAAAGTACCAGGTGAAGTGAAGTCCCGACTCTGCTGCATCCTTTCCATTATAAACTGTTTTCTTACAGTATCGGTCCAGTCCCGCCTGCGGGAATAATCCATCTAAGCCGCAATACCATCGACCACCGGAGGACTGTGGCGGCGCTGGTGGGCATCACCAGACTCAGCAGGTGGCATCACGAAGACAAGACATTGTATAAATCCTCTGAAAATACACCCCCCTTATTTAGTTGACCCCCAGGGCCACGGTCTCGGGCTAGCCACCCATCACATCCCAGACAGACTGCAACCGCCTGAGAGCTGAGTACTCGAGCCCTGGGAGCGCTTCACATGTGTAATGGAAGAGGCGATTGCGGTCCCATAAGAAACACAGACGCCATAGGTTTTATGAACAACGATTTTTAACTTTTATTCCATATAAACTACAGAGTTGACAGTGTACACTTGGTTAACTCTCCCTCTTCTTAGCTCTGATAGTATCTTATCAGCAGGGATCCATTACTGGCTTTGTTTTTGTTAGCTTTCAGGTTTTTATGACTTTTGCTATGTTCTTACCTTGATTTGGGAAGCACACTGTAGCATGGACTTTGACTTTGCCTTTCTAAAGAATGTTTTATGGATAAAGTGCAGCCTTCCTACTCTTTACCGCATGCAATCACTAGAGGACAGGAGCGATCCAGAGCAGACCCATCAACTCCAGCATTTATATACGTCTCCTAAAAATGCAGAGCTCGTATCGTCACTATTGCATCTTTATTCCTGCATCTGCAGCAGCATATGCTAATGTGGCACCCCAAGGGCTAATGTGCCACAGAAACATCAACACAGGTTTACTCCCCACACAACACTACACTAGAAAGTGGGAGGAGCTTAGGTGGCACCTGCACTAGTGGGAGAGCTAAAGTTGTTTTACCACAGAGCAGGAGTGACATTTAGTCATTTAGCTCAGAGTTGAGTTTAGTCTGTAGGAGAGTCGAGTTGAAGTGGAGGTCCTGAGAGGTCTGAGGAGAGGAGACTGAGGAACAGAGGAACATACCCGGAATAAAGAGTTACCCCAAACTTAACCCCGGAGAGGCGCTTAAGACGGATACCGGATCCGAGGCTGTGCCTGAGACAGACAGGACAGTAAACACCGGGATAGTGAAGGTCCACCATCTTCACTGTACCATAGCAAAGCAACACGGAGGGTCAGTGACTGAAAGGACTCAAGTTGCCCAGCATATTGGTACCCGTGAGAGGAGACAGGCCAGCAGTTCAGCTACAAGTGCAGCAGGGCCACACACAGTGCATAAGTAGGAAGCCAAGGACCCAGTCAGGGTGGGAGCAACCCGGTACAGACTCCGTCTACAATACTGTGTTATACCATCTGCAAATAAAGACTTGGAAAACTACAGAAACCGTGAGTGTGTGTGATCCTTTGCTGAAGCCCCACTTTCCCTCATAAACTGCCATTGCCTCCACTCTCATCATCTCTACTGCTACCCCTACTCCTCCTGCAGCATCAATAACCACCATCACAGACTTTAACTACTACTATCATCCCTGCCCCGGGGAACCCAGTTCTACCCACTAGAACTATTTAATCCAAGCTGCTATCCATCATCCCCGGAGGTTCTGCAGCAGCGGCGGCCCCATCACTGGCCGCATATAGTGGGTGGCGTCACAAGTGACAACTCCCCTGTAAATAACCCCCATTTTATTGGCGGGCCCGGGACACGGTCCGGACCAGGACCGCCGTGACATCCCCCAGCAGCACCCCGGTCGGCACCGAGTACCCCATCCCAGTGGGCTCCACACTCACTGCCCCCAACTGCCAGAAAATTCCCAACTGTTGCTCAGCTTCCTTTACCCATGTGTCTCCTTTCACATCAGCAGTTTTCGCTGATGTGCGGCAGATCCGGTAGGTGGCGCCACATCTCGCGCCTAACGGTCGACTTGCTGCCCAGATCCGGCAAGCCCCATGTATTGTCTATGGGGCTTGCGGTCCGGTGCGGCAAGTGCGGTTCTGCCGGATGCAGTCGATCCGGTGTAACCGCAATTGCTGCACTGGATCGCAAGCCTATAGACAATGCATGGGGCTTGCCGGATCCGGGCCGCAAGTCATCCGCTAGGTGACGTGTTGGTGACATGTTGAATACTTATTTCACCTTGTGTATGTACTGCTGACCTTTTGTGTTTTTATGTTTATGTTTCCCTTAGTTTAAACTGCAGAGGTTTTTCTGTGTTTGTCATAGTTGGCAATAACATTTTATCTAGTTTGTAGCTAATATTCGCAGTTAAAAGTAGCTATCAGCTATTGTTTTCTTTCATTCCTGATTTTCTCAGTTTTAGGAGCATGACTAAACAGATCAAGTAATAATAGAGCAATGTAATGTATCACCCCACTGAGTTTATGTGATTAATTTAATATATTCAGTGTCAATTGCCATACTCCCCTTTTAATCTATAAAAAGACAATGGATTCGATCTAGAGGAATAACTATAGTAGTGAAATTAAAACCTTGGCTCATAAAATTGGCATTCCTTTAAAGTTTTGTACAATGATTTTATTAATAGTGGTGTGATTTTTATATTTTCTTTTAATGATGATACAAGCAGGAGGGTGAAAGACAGAACAAACATTGTCTTGTCAACGATCCATGTTTTATTTAAATAATTGCATTTTTGTTTTGCACAAAAACAATTATTAGTTTCCTAATATTTAATTAAGTATATTTTAATTGTTCAGACATTTTTATTACAAAGAGTGCTCACGCTTACTAGTCACGATCAACTATCTTTAGCGGTTGCATCCACTCCAGGGATCAAATAATTATTTCCTTCACTGTACATCTGCCCAATTTGCAAACCTCCAAATCATGAACAAACATGTTCACCACCTTTTAACAATACCTACATTTCCCAATGCTCCCACATAGCCACAATCTGGCCACTGCCAAAACAATACCCCTACTCCAACCCAACACCCTTGCTGGGGACCGCTCACAACAAAACATACTTTCAACCACTAACAAAACTCCCTAACATCTCAAGTAACGCCCCCCAACTCTGGCACCACAGGCTGAAAGCCACGACTACCCTATTGTAATCATATTACCACTTAAGAAAACCCATAACATTTTTAACCTTTACAAATTTAGCAAAACATTTTTGCAGCAAGCACAATCATTGTCTCCTCACTAAGTTGCCTCATGTTCAATGCATATCAGCCGCTCTGTAATGAAGCATCCCTCAAAATCCCAAGGGTCGTTTTCCTTTGTCAACCCTTGCTCCTGGATGCTACTGATTTTTTGTTCATCTGGTACTTGCAAGGGAGAGGGTTAAAAGATCTCCATGATGATGAATCCATCCCCTGGCCAGTACCTCCACAGAGAGGCACTTCCGGTGTAGTGCTGCCCACTGGCATCTGGAGGCCCTGTGCTAGAGAACGTCTGTTGTCTACCCCTCCCTATGTGAAGGCTGCCCGCCCCCCTCCCCCCCGAAAGTGAGGGAGGTATCATCTGTGTCCTGCTGCCCAGGGGGCTCCTGACCCTGCTCAGCCAGAATCTGCCACATTATCCTGCACTCGATGTCCTTTGCTACGATTGAAAGTAGGCCACCCACTGGTCCTGCCCACTTCATGTCAGCCGCGGTTCCGGCGAGGATTATTCCCCGAGGCCAGAGCTTGCCCCAGAAGCCCTCAGACACCTTCTTTGCCCCTGAGGGTTCCCAGAAGGGGCTCCTAAACTACATCCTGCTGTCACCGTTCCGGAGCCTGGAATCATTACTTCCACACTGGAGGGATTGAGGGATTAAGTATTAGTGAGACAGCACAGGCAGCCTGGATGTGTGTGCACTGCCTGTGCTCCTCTGTACCACTGTGCTGAGCTGCCCTGAGACCATGGACCTCTGCAGCAGCCCCATCAGCCAGGTCAGTCTCTATCAGTTATTGATCCAGGAAGAGAGAGCAACTACCCCCTCCTATCTCCTTTATACTCCTCCATACTCCTGGGGGAAAGAGCAGCTGGGGCAGAAAAATCAGAGTTCAGAGATAAAACATGTGATAGATTTATTGTACTTTGATGGTGTGGCCCTATATTGGAAGATTCCTCAATTGATGTAAAAAGACATAAATCCATGCAACACATTCTGAATGAGTCAAAGGTCATCATGAGTTTGCAATCCCAGATTCTCCTGTCTCTTTGGGATTTGAAATGATCTTTCAAAACTAGTATTTTCATATCCATCCAAGTAGATCTGTTCTTTTTTCTTTAATTGTTTGCGATAACAGTTCATAAAATTTGTTGCCCAATCTCGCCTACATACAGAATTCCATTTGCACATTTAGTACATATGATTAAATACACCAAATTAGTTGTGGTGCAGCTGAAGGTACCTCAGATCTTTAAAGGGGTGTCCACGCGTCAATATCGCCGCACGATATCGGCTGCACGTGACGTGCAGCGATATGACGCGTGTGACATACTGCATCAACCAGGATAATCGCTGTTGATGATCGCCAGGTTTCAGAACCACTCAGAAACTGGCGATTGTCGCCGTGGACACGCAGCATCGCTGCGTGTGACACCGGGACTACGATATCCAGCTCCCACGCCTCTCACAAGCGCTGGGAGCTGTATCAGTACACTGCGGGTAACTAGCACGCGCCTGCTAGATACCGACGTGTACCTTAGTTACCAGCCTCCTCCGCTCACGGGTGAGCGAGGAGGTGTAACTAAGGTACACGTCGGGTATCTAGGCAGCGCGCGCTGCCTAGATACCCGCAGTGTACCTTGGAGACCAGCCTGCTCCCGCTTCCAGCAGGCTGGCAGCGGAGCAAGACATGTGGAAACGTATTAAATCGTTCATGATGTCACTGGTCAATTGATCGCTGTGAGTCTGTCGTGTGACAGCTCACCAGAACAGCCGTCAATGTCGTCAGCGATCAGATCGCTGACGACATTGACGCGTTGACACCCCCTTAAGTCCTGATTGTGATAAGAATCTTTATCTGTCTGTTGTCATTAAATTACAGGTTTGCACCTCTTCTGGTTGCAGAAAATGTTCTGTGTTTTTAGAGAGGACAGTAGTTCTGACAATGATGCCTTAGATTTGGAGATGCCTAAACAGAAAGTGGGGGTCTGTAATATAGATTTAGTAGGGGCATCTTATATCTTTTGTAGTAGTGGTTGTGGGTTACGAGCAAATCTTCTAACACTCCAGATCAGATTTTAGTGACTATGAGAGGATTAGTTTTGTAATGTAGGAGACGATTCCTTGATATTCTGGCGGCTCTTGTAATTTGATTTTCAATTGCTCTTGGGTGGTAGCCATAATTCAAAAAGGTCTTTCTGAGGCCCCAAGGTGATTGTATACGTAGGGTTGCAACATATCAACAATCTGTGATTGAGATGTGTCCACCCACCTAAGGCCACCTTGTAAGCGGTTGATGGGCAAGCAGATATTGGCCAATATATGTACTAAGAGCCTTAGCAAAAAAAAAAAAAAAATATGAGAGTATTGAGTTTTTTGAAAAAAACGTAAGTTTTTAAAATTTTTCTCAAATATACTGCTTTTTAGCATATACATAATTGGTAGTAGCTGAGTGCTGCAGTGAATTTTTTCTTGTCTGTTTAAGTTTAGTATCACTGCTTGCACCAGTTCACATTGTATCTCGAGTGCTGTGCAGTTTTTTTTCTGTTTATATAATAGATGGAGTTGCTGGCTCCTTGGCTGCACATTGCACCACCATTAACCCCAGGTGCTCTGTGATTGAGATGTGTCCACCCACTCAGAAATAGAAAATGGAGGTTCAGTTGAGCACAAGACTCAGTGAGGATGTGGGACAGGGAGTGACAATGAGGACAGGGATGTCAGCGTTAGAACCGATCAGATCTAAGGCCACCTTGTAAGCGGTTGATGGGCAAGCAGATATTGGCCAATATATGTACTACGAGCCTTAGCAAAAAATAAATAAATAAATAAAAATATGTGAGTATTGAGTTTTTTTTAAAAACTTAAGTTTTTAAACTTTTTCTCAAATATACTGCTATTTAGCACATACATAATTGGTAGTAGCTGAATGCGCAGTGAATTTTTCTTGTCTATATATATATATATATATATATATATATATATATATATATATAATCACGGGTGTGTCAGATGGCACGGATGAGACTGTAGAGGCCACTCACATAAGGTCCCAGCTTTTGGCCAAACAGTCCAAATCCTAAAAAAAGTCTGTCGCTTTAAGAGGCATTTACATTTTAGTAGTGAAAGCTGGAGGTCACTAGGACCCAGCTGATCCCTTATCTTGAGCTGTGTATATATTCTCCTTGATTCCCAGCATGCGCTGCTGATGATAGCTGTTCAGGTGTTCCTAATTGCATCCTAGCTCAAAGCAGTGTTTCCTGGAGTCTGTTGGTTTGCTGCTTGGATCTGCTCAAGCTAAGTGTATTGGTGGGTTTACACACACCAATTTATCTGTTCAATATCTGAACAGATCTCTGGTTGCAGTGAAATCATGGACACATTGTATCATTTGTACACAGCCACAAAATGGAACTATGTGTCCATGATTTCACTGCAACCAGAGATCTGTTCAGATATTGAACAGATAAATTGGTGTGTGTAAACCCACCATATCTCTTACCTCTTTGTTTGTTTCTTTAGTTGCTAGTTGGGCTGACTAGTGATCATCCGCTCTGATCCCTGTGTAGCGATAGTCCAGAGACAGTCAGGGAACAGGTATCCTGACGGAGACAGTTGCAGAAACTATAGGGATGTTAGGGGAGCCAGGTGTCAGCACTAGTAGTTTTAGGGGTCACCATCTCCCTTTTATCCCCTACACCCAGCGTGAACATCACCAGATGCACCTTAATTAAATGAAAAGGTTGGAACTGATTTTTTTTTTTTGGTTCCTTTTCTATTCATGGATCCTGTGTCTGCTTTGGCCCAGCAGCTCCAGACTCTGATTTTGGAAGTTGCAGACATCTGGTCGTCTTTGCAGGGTCAGCAGCTGCAGAATGTTGTGGTGGGAACCCAGCGGGTGGTCAGGTCAGACCTGAACCTAAGATTGCCCTCCCAGACAGGTTTGCACAAGGCAGAGACAAATTTGCTGTATTTAAAGAAGCCTGTAAACTATACTTTAAGCTTCGGCCCTATTCCTCTGGAGATGAGCAGCAGCGTGTGGGAATTATTATGTCGCTGTTGCAGGGGGATCCCCAATCCTGGGCTTTGTCGTTGCTACATGACTGCTTGTCTCCAATATATATACAAAGGACAGCACCTCACACGTTGGTGATAACTTCCAAATTATTTATTCCCAGTCCATTACAAGCGGCGTTTCGACCACAGCATTCTGGTCTGGACTATGCTTGTCTCCAGTCTGTTAATGGGTTTTTTGATGCTCTTGGACTCATTTATAATGATCCTGACCGATGTCTCTTTGTCCGAATCCAAATTGCGTCACCTCCAACAGGGAAATCAGTCAGCAGAGACTTACTGTTGTGAGTTTTGTAGGTGGGCTACGGACACTAAGTGGAACGATCCAGCCCTCAGAAGTCATTTTTGCCAGGGTCTCTCAAAAAAGTTGAAGGATGCTCTGGCGGTTTATGAGACTCCGGAATCTCTGGAGGATGCTACTGTATGTCTTTGGCTATATGTATGGATAGACACCTTTCATTATAGAAAGAGTAAACCTCTTTCTCCTGACAACCTTTCTCGAGGTAGTAACCTATTGCCAGGTGGGCAATCAGAGGGTGAGTCATTTCTCCCAAGCATGGATGAACCCATGCAACAGGAGGAGCGACTGCCTCCAAAGTTTCTAATGGCATTTACCAAGTAAAAAAAAGGGGGTCTGTTTTTTTCTGTGGTAAAAGGGACCATTTTATTGGAGCCTGTCCCTCTGTTCCTAAATGGAAAAGAATACCTGGGACTCGGGTTACCATGGGTGGTGTGGAGGTAAATGAGCAGGAGGTGTGTGTATCTTCCACATGTAACTCACGTTTTCTCCTGAGAGCCGAGGTGGCGCTAGAGAGCAAAACTGAAAAAAAATTCTGTCTTTGTGGATAGTGGAGCGGGGGTCAGCATGGTGGATGCTCATTTTATAAAGACTCATGGGCTTACCTGCAGTTTGTTGTCTAAACCCATTCATATCTATGCCATTGACTCAACCGCCACTTGCTCAGGGATGTATAAAGCAAATTGTGCATAATATTAAGTTGAAGGTAGAATCCCAACATCAGGAGACCATTTCTTGCTATTTTCTGGAGGGTCTCCCCACTCCTATTGTTCTGGGCCTGCCGTGGTTGGTTAAACATAATCACATGGTGGGTTGGCAGTCCAGAGACATTGTGCAGTGGAGTGATTTCTGTGTGGAGAATTGCTTGAATACATCTTTTGCTGCAGTCTCTGCTGTGTCCTTGCCTGCATATCTATCAGAGTATGAGGATGTGTTGTCAGAAAAGGGTTGTCGTAAATTTATTAAGAATTATTCTGTAATTGTGAAACTACTCACGGACATGACAAAAAAGGGAACAGATTTTTCTAAGTGGTCGGACTCTCCTCAGTCGGTTTTCTCCTCCCTGAAGAGATGCTTTGCTGCCGCACCTATCCTCTGTCAACCCAATCTTTCTCAGCCCTTTATTGTTGCCCTTTATTGTTGAGGTGGATGCATCCGAGGTGGGAGTGGGGGCAGTGTTGTCACAAGGGCCATCTCCCGATAAATGGTTGCCATGAGCCTTTTTCTCCAAAAAATTATCGTCGGATGAAAGAAAGTATGATGTCGGTAATAGAGAGCTTTTGGCTATTAAATTTGCTTTAGAGGAATGGTGTCACTAGTTGGAGGGGCTGTCCATCCCATCACTGTTATCACTGACCATAAGAACTTATCTTACCTTGAATCTGCCAAGCGTCTCAACCCCAAGCAAGCCAGATGGTCTTGGTTTTTTACAAGATTCAATTTCACCATCACCTACTGTCCGGGGGTTGAGAATGTGAAGGCAGATGCATTATCACGTAATTTCACAGGTGGTAGTGATGAAGAGAGTCCCGTTCCCATTTTGCAGGAGGGGTGGCTCTTTACCCAGATTTGGAGGGGGAGGTGTTGAAGGCTCAGGGGGGCGCTCCTGTCTCCTGCCCTTTACGGAGACTCTTTGTACCACCTAATTTGTGCCTGAAGGTATTTAAAGAACACCATGACTCTGTACTGGCAGGTCATCCGGTAGTAGGGCCACCTTGGATCTTTTGTAGTTTTTGGTGGCCAGGGTTGCAGAATGACGTGACTAACTTGTGTTTGCTTGAAGTGTTTGCGCACGCGATAAGGTTCCACATACCCGTCCGTCTGGATCTCTCTTGCCATTGTCCATTCCTTATAGACAATGGACACATCTGTCTATGGATTTTATCACGATTCTCCCTGTGTCTGCAGGCAAGACGGTGGTTTTGGTAGTGGTTGAAAGGTTCAGCAAGATGGTACACTTTGTGGCACTACCAGCACTTCCTAATGCCAGGACACTGGCACAGGTGTTTGTCAGTGAGATTATGAGATTTCATGGGTTCCCTCCAATGTGGTCTCAGATCACGGTACACAGTGTGCTTCCAAGTTTTGGAAAGCCTTTTGTACTTGATTTGGGGTACAGTCGTCCTATTATTCTGCTTTCCATCCTCAGTCTAATGGGCAGACTGCAAGAAAAAATTAAGAAAGGCGCTTTTTGAAGAACCTAAGTAGTTCGATGATAATGATTGCGGCCACACCGGTATGGTTCTCACCTGTCCGGGTTGTGCCGTCCGCACAACCAGGATGACAAGCGGTAGGAGCAAGCTCCTTCAGTCAGCGTCCCTGCTCACTTTTATTATTTTATTATATTTTTATTGTCATAATCAAGTTTATAAATATTAGGGACATATGGAATTATTGGTTTTGTGTATATTAAATGCTACAACATTTTAAAAAACAAAAACAAAAAAAAACTAATTTTGATTGGTTCATGATAGTATATAATCTGCTGTGAGGGTCATTAATCTGTAAATTTACCTGATGAAGACAGTGTTAAACTGTTGAAACACTTTGTTGTGATAAATAAAAGGTTTTGATAACCTATAACTCCTTGCCCCTATATCTGTGCCCCAGCGCTCTTATTAAACCACAAAAATATCCTTCTAATGGGCAGACTGAGGACACAAATCAAAATTCGGAGACTTATCTTAGGTGTTTTATCTCCGAAAACCAGGAGGATTGGGCTTCTTATTTACCTTTAGCCAAATTTGCATATGGTGCATATGGGTTTCATCCTCAGTTTGGTACCTTTAGTGGTAAAGGTTCTTCGGGAGTTCCTGCTGAGGAACAATTTGCCTCTTCACTCTTCTCTGTTTGGCAGGGCGTGCAGAGTAACTTGAGACTCTTGGGTGACAGATACAAACGTATCAGCCTGTAAACGTGAGATAAATGCTCATAGGGTCTTATCCTTTTTACAAAGGGTTATAGCGGTGTATATTAGGAACTGCTCACCTGGCTCTGTTGTGTCACCCACAACCGGTATAATCGCCTATAAGATAGCTTATGGGATGGCTGTAACCGTGTAAACAGGAATGCTGTAATGGGACAAAATGCCGGAATGCCCGTGCTGCCACCAGGAATCACCAGGAAACGATGAGTTAACTGGGCAGATTTTTCTTTATTTCATAATACGCATTTCGGAGCCTCTATCCAAGCTCCTTCCTCAGGAAGGAGCTCGGATAGAGGCTCCGAAACACGTAGGATGAAATAAAGAAAAATCTGCTCAGTTAACTCATCATTTCCTGGTGATTCCTGGTGGCAGCGCGGGCATTCTGGCATTTTGTCCCATTACAGCAGATACTAACGTATGGCTGACAAGAAGCGCTCACCAGGTCCAGACCTATGTGTGAATGATTATGTGTGGTTGTCTACCAGGAATATTAAGCTGAAGGTGCCTTCATGGAAGCTGGGACCTAGGTTTATTGGTCCTTATAAGATAACTGCCATCATTAACCCTGTAGCTTTTTGTCTTGAGTTGCCCCAAGCACTCAGGATTCACAATGTGTTTCATAGATCTCTTCTCAAACCATATGTGCCTTCATCTGAGCCGTCTCTTTTCTGCCAGACCAGATCTGTGTGGATGTGGATGGGTATTTAGAATTTCAAATTTCTAAGGTTGTGGATTCTCACATGTTGTGCCGTTCCCTTCAGTATTTGGTGCACTAGCACTAGCACTAGGTTACGGTCCCGAGGAGAGGATGTGGGTGCCTGTGTCAGAGGTGAACGCCGCCAGGCTGGTCCGCGCCTTTCACCTCTCCCATCCTGACAAGCCTGGTCCTGAGTGTCCGGAGACCACTCGTTGAAGGAGGGTACTGTCACGGGTGTGTCAGATGGCACGGATGAGACTGTAGAGGCCACTTGCAGAAGGTCCCAGCGTTTGGCCAAACAGTCCAAATCCTAAAAAAAAGTCTCTGTCGCTTTAAGAGGCATTTCCATTTTAGTGAAAGCTGGAGGCCACTAGGACCCAGCTAATCCCTTATCTTGAGCTGCGTATATATTCCCTATTCCTCTTGACTCCCAGCATGCACTACTGGTGATAGCTGTTCAGGTGTTCCTAACTGCATCCTAGCTCAAAGAAGTGTTTCCTGGAATCTTTTGGTTTGCTGCTTAGATCTGCTCAAGCTAAGTGTATCTCTTCTCTCTTTGTTTGTTTCTTTAGTTGCTAGTCGGGCTGACTAGTGATCACCCGCTGTGATCCCTGTGTAGCGGTAGTCCAGGGACAGTCAGGGAATAGGTATCCTGGCTGCGACAGTTGCGGAAACTGTATAGGGACGTTAGGGGAGCCAGGTGTCAGCGCTTACTGGGTCACCATCTCCCCTTTATGCCCTTAGCATGAGGGACTCCTTTCATCCCCTCTCCCCTGTTGTCGTCCAGCGCTGGGTGTCTCCCTACACCCAGCGTGACATATATACAAAGAGAGAGAGGTTTACAATGTAAGGTACATTGCATTGTTTAACCTTGCAGAATTAATTTGTATGTATTGTTGCTAATATAGAACAGAACAAGATTGTAATCTGTGATCAATAAACAAGAAAAAAAGAAATACTGTCGTTTTCCCACTTTTGACTAGATGTAAACATTTTCCGCCAGATGTGTTATTGAGAGGTCAGGAGCTTATCCAGCTCAAAAGGTGCTGGAACAAATTTGATTAAAGGCTGTGATTAATGTTGTATTTGGCAGCTTTCCAATCTCAGTGTCTGTAGACAACTAGAGAGGTAAAATGTTAAATAATGATGCATCGTCCTATCCATATAAACTGAATATCTTCGATGCTGAACAGGCAGTCATAACATTTGAATAATTTGCAAACTGATATTAAATTGGTTCTTCACTACTTAGATAACTCCTTCTCAATCTGAGTGTTTGCCCTCATTAAAATAAAAACACTTATCACCTCCGTTGCTGGCATCGTTCCATCGCTGTTGGCATTCGCTGTCTAGGGCCACACATGAATTTGCTACATCAGACTAGCCCTGCACCCAGTCAGCATTGGCTTTCTTTTCCTAATGTGACGCTGGTCACAAGTAATAACTAGTCTCAGAGAAGCAGAAGACAAACAGAAATAAATGGAAAGTAAATAACAATAATACTACTTACTGGTAGTAAAGAGAGGTCAAAACAATCCAAGCTCAGGTCCAGGAAAAAGCGCAGTACAACAAGGGGTGGTCAGAAGCAAAATCCAATTCAAGCCTTAAGGCCATGTTACACACACAGATATCTGTTCAGATATTGGTCACAGATCTCTGGTTGCAGTGAAATCATGGACACATTGTTCCATTTTGTGGTTGTGTACAAATGTAACAATGTGTCCATGATTTCACTGCAAACAGAGATCTGTGACCAATATATCTGTGTGTGTAACGTGGCCTTAAGTCAGGAAGCCAGAGAGACAAAAACAGAATATAAATATACAAACGGAAAGAGGAGTCAGGTCACAAGCACAGAGTCAAGTCCAGGCAAGATAACTAAGTCAGGCAGGGTCTCTTTCAGAGCACAGGGAGATCAAGTCCTCCACAGCCAGAAGCAAGTGTACAATTGACACTGAGCATAGCTGCAAGATTGATGAAATAGAGACATAATTAATTGAGCTGAATTCCAGTGATTGAGGCACAGAGTCAGCCAGGCCGGACTGAGAGGCAGGAGCATCGGGAGTTCTCCTGTTGGGCCGTTGGTTGTGGAGTGGGTGGGGCCTAGTGGCAGACTGGCCGATGGAGTAAGGAGGAGTTTGTCCTTTATGGCCCATTCAGGTCCGCCAGGTACACTGGAAACTTTGCATATTGAAATCACCAGCGGCTGCATTATAATCTATACAAGCCTGCAGATTGTGATGTGGCTGCTGGTGATTGAAGTGCTGCACCGCTGAATCACTTGTCGGCTGTAGCCACTGAGCAGGGATTTATAAATGTTATAAATGAAGGGCCGGAGTCCCGGCCATGATCGCTGCTGGCCTGCACCCTCTCCTCCTCTCCCCTCAGTTAGACAATCTAACCAGCTGTCTTTTCGGAGGGAGAGGGGAGGGTTGTATGCGGGGGACGCACTTCCATATGCCTCACACAGGGAGCTGAATGACTCGGAAGTAGCAGCTCTTGCACTTCTGGGGTCATTCAGCTTCCTGTGTCAGAGGAGCTGCAACTTCAGCATGTGTGGAGTGAGGTGACATCATCTTACCACACTTCAGGACGTCAATACAGAATGAAGAGAAGGAGGAGGAGATGATCCCGAAGGAGGAGGAGGACGATCCCGGAGCAGGAGGACACAGGAGAAGGAGCAGGTGAGTGCACTGCTCCTAGACATGAAGATGGGGGAGATGGGGCAGGAAGGCTAATTATACTGATGACGTCACCCGACAGAGGCGACAGAAGGATGGAGCGCAGCATTCCACAATGGAGCTGAGGGAGACAGGGGGCATTAACGTAATTAGGGGAAGGGGGACAGGGTTGGGGGGTGTTGTATGAGGAGCAAACTGTGGGGAGAGGATAGGGGGTGTATGAGGAGCAGAGTGGGAGGAGTATGAGGAGCAAACTGGGGGAGAGGATAGGGAGTGTATGAGGAGCAGAGTGGGAGAAGTATGAGAAGCAAACTGGGGGAACAAGGTGGGGAGAGAGTATAAGGCACAAGCTGGGGGAGTATGAAGAGCAAACTGAGAGGACAGGGTGGGGGGAAGTAGGAGCAAACTGAGGGAGAGGGTGGGGGGAGAATATGTGAACCAAACGGGGAGAGGATGGGGGGAGTATAAAAGGAGCAAACGAGGGGTAGGGGGTGGGGAGTGGTATATGTGGAGACAGCATAAAGAGAGAATGGGGATTTGAGGACACAATACGGAGCAGGGGGAGATGGGTGTAGACACAGTATGTGGAGGACAGTATGGGAAGCAAGAGGGTAAATTTGAGGATCCAGTATAAGGAGTAAGGGAAAGATGGCTGCGGCACAGTTTGTGGTGTGAGGGGGAATTATATGGGTGTGAAGACAGTATGCGGAGTGAGGGCATGGTTGCGACACAGTATGTAGAGTGAGGAGGGATAGGTGTGGACACAGTATAAGGAGTTAGGGGGGGTTATATGGGTGTCGATACAGTATAAGGAGTAAGGGGGGATGGCTGTGGCACAGCATGTTGAATGAGGGGGATCAGTGTCGACACGGTATGAGGTGTGAGGGGGATGGCTGCGGCACAGTATGTGGAGTGAGGGGGGATCGGTGTAGACACAGTATGTGGAGTGAGGGGGATGGCTGCAGCAGAGAATAGAGTGCGAGTAGTGTGGGATTGTATGGAGAGGGGGCAGCATGCAGGGACAGTATGTTGAGGATGGGGAGTTTGATGAGATAGAACAGTATAAACAGTAGGCAGTATAGGGGACATAGTGTTAGAGGGCAGTGTGACTAGTGTGCCCAGTATGGAGGGAGAGGGTAGCGTGGAGGGCATGTGCCATGAGAGGGACAGTGTGTAAATCATATTATGTGCAGGAAACAGTGAGGGGGAGCAATTATTTATTCTGGGGCACAGTGTAGGGCAGATACTTTTATTTAGGAGAATTTTGACAATTCTGATATTTTTAAGGGTATCGTGCTGGGATGTCCTGCAGAGACCGGAGAAGATCGACGTCTGCACAGATGAACTGCGGATGTGAAAAGTCATCCAGGTGCCTGGACAAGATGAAGGAAAGAAATAGACGACCCTGATCGGAGACAACATCATCTATAAGGTACCTGGATTTAAATAATTATTTGTGATAATGACTAATTCTCATGAGTACTGTGGTTCCTGTATGCTTCTATTGATGGCTGGTAACACCAACTCCCAGTACCCTTACCATTGTTAAGTATGTAGTAGGAGTTGTAGGTTAATGCAGTACAACCGTGTGACCTGACATTACAATTGTTTTACCAAGTACTGATGGTGGTTCTGATGATGAATTGTGTTACTGATGAGGGTTCTATTTATGTATTTCTGTACCTCAGGTGGGTCTGGTGATGTATTGATGTGGGTTTTGACATAGTGCTTTTGTATTGATAGGGGTTATATGGATGTATTTCTGTACTGAGGAGGGTTTTGATGCTGTGTTTCTGCACTGATGAGTGATGTATTTCTGCACTGATGAGGGTTCGGTGATGTATTTCTGTACTGAGAGTTTTGACATAGTGTTTCTGCACTAATGGAGGTTATATGGATGTATTTCTGTAACTCGGGTGGGTCTGGTGATGTAGTTTTGTGGTGTTTGTGCTGTAGTTTTGTGCTTGCGAGACTTGGTCACAGGTGCGTTTGCATTGAGCACGCAGACCTGCGCCACTGCGCAGGCATGAGAGCAATGTGATATACACAGGAGCAGTGGCCATTTCACAGGAGCGAGGCAGGCATTTCAGCCAGTGGGGTGACAAGGACCAGATTGAGCAGATCCTGCCAGACCATTTTCAGCTAATTTCCATACCACTCAGGAGATTTTAAAAGTTCATTTTTTAGGTACACAGGGGAACCACTGAGCATATGGAGTGGTCACAGGAATCCCAAATACATCAAGTATAAAGTGGTGGGTAGGGGTTACAACAGTGCATTGTGGGGGTTGATCATGTGTTCGTCCCCGGCTTCAATATGCGCACTGCGCATGCGCTGGAGCCCGGCCGAACACGTGATCAGCCCCCACAATGCCCCGGGCTGGATATGATGTTCCGAACGACCATGGCTTGCCCCCCCCTAGTTTTGATCCTGGGTACGCCCATGATGCTGCAGGCTGGGACGTGATGATGGGAAGGCTAAGGCTGCAGGCTGGGGGGGGATTATGGGGTAGGAGGGCTAATGCTGCAGTCTTGGGGATTATGGGCAAGAGGGCTAATGCTACAGTCTGGGAGGGATGATGGGAGGCTAATGCTGCAGGCTAGGGTGATGATGGGGCAAGATGGCTAATGCTGCAGGCTGGGGGAATGGGGCAAGAAGGCTAATGCTACAGGGGGGAATTGGGTAGGAATGTTTATGCTATTGTCTGGGGATGATGGGGAGGCTGATACTATAGGCTGGGAATGATGGGGAGGCTGATGCTATAGGCTGTGGATGATGGGGAGGCTGATGATATGGGCCCGGGGATGATGGGGAGGCTGATACTATAGGCTGGGAATGATCTGGAGCTGATGGTATAGGCTGGGATGATGTGGAGGCTGATGCTATTGGCTGGGGATGATGGAGAGGCTGATACTATAGGCTGGGAATGATCTGGAGGCTGATGCTATAGGCTGGGGATGATAGGGAGGTCGATGCTATAGGCTGGGAATCATGGGGAGGCTGATGCTATCGGCCAGGGATTATGGGGAGGAAGGTTAACGCTTTAGACTGGGGATTAGGGGTCATATTACTGTAGACAGGGGAGCTATTACTATAGAAAAGTTTTTAGAGTAGCTTTTACCATATGCTAGGGTTTATGAGGTGGCTATTACTGTTGATTAGGGCCGAGTGGGGCTTTTACTGTAGACAGGGGGTTAGGGTGTGAGGGATAATGAAAGGGACAAAATAGATGGAGGACAACGTGTGGGGATCAATATGGAGAGGAGAAATCAAAGGGAATCAGTATGAAGAGTGGGACGGTGTGTGGATCTCGGCATTAGGCGTGAGTTAGCGTGGTGGTCTCTGTATGGAGGGGAGGCAGTGTGAGGGGTTTCATTATTGAGAAGGAGCAGCATTGGGGGTACAGTATAGAGAGGGGCAGTGAGGGCACAGTATGAAGTTGGGACAACATGAGTGGGACATTATGAAGAAGGAGCAGCGTGATGTGGGGACAGTGTGGAGATCATCTACTATATAATTGTCTAAGGCGTCTGTCGGTCACAGAAATCGCGCGCCAGACTGAGGCAGCTCATTGGTGCCCGCCTCCGGCGGGCACCAAAGAGCGCAGGCTATGCAAATTGGCGCGCAAATTCAAAGTTCGAATTGCGCACCAATTTGCAGCCCGGCGACAGTGGCGCCTTAGTGCCGCTGTCACTGAAGCCCGGCAACAGGCACTAATGTGCACTGTTGCCGGGATACACAGGGAACCACCGCCTCCACCTCGCCTCTCCCCCCATGCCCCCACCTCGCCTCTCCCCTCGCCTTCCGCTGTTTTCACCCATCTGTACACAGGGCGGGCTGTGTGATGTCACCTCGCCTCTCCCCCCATGCCCCACCTCGCCTCTCCCTCGCCTTCCGCTGTTTTCACCCATCTGTACACAGGGCGGGCTGTGTGATGTCACATCAGCCTGCCCTGTGTACAGACGGGTGAGAACAGCGGGAGGCGAGGGGGATACTGCCCCCCGCTTCCCACCCCACCCGCATTCATACTTCCCCCCCTCGCCTCCCACTGTTCTCACCCGACTTCTCCGTCACACTGCGGTCATGTGACAGGGCGGGCTGATGTGACATCACACAGCCTGCCCTGTCACATGACGACCACTACAGAAGACGGGTGAGAACAGAGGAGGGCAAGGGGGATACTGCCCCCGCCTCCATCGTGCCCCCCTCACATCCATCGTGCTCCACCCGCATCCATCCTGCCCCCCCCCCGGCTCCATCCTGCCCTGCTCGCTCCATCTTGCCCTGATTGCTCCATCCTGCCACCCCCCATCCAGCTCCATCCTGCCCCGCTTGCTCCATCCTGCACCGCTTGCTCCATACTGCCCCGTTGCTCCATCCTGCCCCGCCTGCTCCATCCTGCCCCGCTGGCTCCATCCTTTCCCGCTCGTTCCAATCTGCCCGCTCACTATACTGCCCCCCGCCACCATCCTACCCCCCACCACCATCCTGCCCCCCCATCCTGCCCCCCCGCTACTATCCTGCTCCTCCGGTTCCATCCTGCTCCTCCGGCTCCATCTGGCTTCTCCGGCTCCATCCTGCCCCGCATGCTCCATCCTGCCCCCCCGCCACTATCCTGCCCCGATCGCCACCATCCTGCCCCGCTCGCTCCATCCTGCCCCCTGCCACCATCCTGCCCCCCGCCACCATCCTGCCCTGCTTGCTCCATCCTGCCCCCCCACCACCATCCTGCCCCCGCCACCATCCTGCCCCGCTCGCCACCATCCTGCCCCGCTCGCTCCATCCTGACCCCCCGCCACCATTCTGCCCTGCTTGCTCCATCCTGCCTCCCCCCAGCTCCATCCTGCCCCACTCGCTCCATCCTGCCCCCCTGCCACCATCTTACCCCCCCGCCACCATCCTGCCCCCCCCATCCTGCTCACCCCATCCTGCCAAATCCTCCCCCCCACCATCCTGCTCCTCCGGCTGCATCCTGCTCCTCTGGCTCCATCCTGCTCCTCCGGCTCCATCCTGCCCCCCCGCCACCATCCTGCCCCAATCGCTCCATCCTGCCCCGCTCGCTCCATCCTGCCCTGCTTGCGCCATCCTTCCCCGCCAGCTCCATCCTGCCCTGTTGGCTCCAGACTGCCCCCCCAGCACCATCCTGTCCCCCCCGCCACCATCCTGCCCCGCTCGCTCCATCCTGCCCTGCTCGCCACAATCCTGCCCCCCATCCTGTCCCCCCCTCCGCCACCATCCTGCTCCTCCGGCTCCATCCTGCCCCGCTCGCTCCATCCTGCCCCACTTTCTCCATCCTGCCCCCTGCCACCATCCTGCCCCGCTCACCACCATCCTGCCCCCCCCATCCTGCTCCTCCGGCTCCATCCTGCTCCTCCGACTCCATCCTGCTCCTCCGGCTCCATCCTGCCTTGCTCGCTCCATCCTGCCCCACTCGCTACATCTTGCCCCCCCGCCACCATCCTGCCCCGCTCACTCCATCCTGCCCCACTCGCCACCATCCTGGCCCCCCTCCCACCACCATCCTGCTCCTCCGGCTCCATCCTGCTCCTCCAGCTCCATTCTGCCCCGCCTCCCTCCATTCTGCCACGCCTCCCTCCATTCTGCCCCGCCTCCCTCCATTCTGCCCCGCTCCCTCCATTCTGTCCCGCTCCCTCCATCCTGCCCCCTGCTGTCCTTGCTCCCCTGCCTTCATCCTGCCCCCCCACCCTCCATCCTGCCCCCCCCTCCGCGTTCATTGTGGCCCCCCTCCGGCTCCATCCTGCCCCCTCGCTGCCTCCATCCTGCCCCCCCGGCTCCATCCTGCCCCCCCCCTCTGCTCCATCATGCCCCGCTCGCTCCATCCTGCCCCACTCGCTCCATCCTGCCCCGCTCGCTCCATCCTGCCCCCCTGGCACCATCCTGCCCCCCTGGCTCCATCCTGCCCTGTTCGCTCTAACCTGCCCCGCCAGCTCCAACCTGCCCCGCTTGTTTTATCCTGCCCCCCCCGGCTCCATCCTGCCCTGCTCGCTCCATCCTGCCCCGATTGCTCCATCCTGCCCCGCTCGCACCATCCTGCCCCCCTGGCACCATCCTGCCCCCCTGGCTCCATCCTGCCCCGCTAGCTCCATCCTGCCCCCCCCACACCATCCAGTCCCGCTCTCTCCATCCTGCCCCCCGCCACCATCCTGCCCTCTGCCACCATCCTGCCCCACTCGCTCCATCCTGCCCCACTCGCTCCTTCCTGCCCCACTCGCTCCATCCTGCCCTCCCCCCTGGCTCCATCCTGCCCCCTTGGCTCCATCCTCCCTCCTGGCTCCATCCTGCCCCCCTGGCTCCATCCTGCCCCCCTGGCTCCATCCTGTCCCGCTCGCTCCATCCTGCCCCCTGGCTCCATCCTGCCCCGCTCGATCCAACCTGCCCCGCTCGGTCCATCCTGCCCCGATCGCTCCATCCTGCCCCGCTCGCTCCATCCTGCCCCCCCACCACCATCATGCCCCGCTCTCTCCATCCTGCCCCCCCGCCACGATCCTGCCCCCCCCACCACCATCCTGTTCCGCTCGCTCCATCCTGCCCCGCTCGCTCCATCCTGCCCCCCAGGCTCTATCCTGCCCCATGGCTCCATCCTGCACTCCCGGCTCCATCCTGCCTTCCTGGCTCCATCCTGCCCCGCCGGCTCAATCCTGCCCCGCTCGCTCTATCCTGCCCCCCCGCCACCATCCTGCCCCCCCCCGCCACCATCCTGCCCCGATCGTCACCATCCTGACCCGCTCGCTCCATCTTGCCCCCCCGCTTGCTCCATCCTGCCCCCCGCTTGCTCCATCCTGCCCCGCTTGCTCCATCCTGCCCCCCCCGGCTCCATCCTGCCCCGCTCGCTCCATCCTGCCCCCTGGTTCCATCCTGTCCCGCTCGCTCCATCCTGCTCCGATCGCTCCATCCTGCCCCGCTCGCTCCATCCTGCCCCCCCCACCACCATCCTGCTCCGCTCGCTCTGTCCTGCCCCGCTCGCTCCATCCTGCCCCCTGGTTCCATCCTGTCCCCATGGCTCCATCCTGCCCTCCCGGCTCCATCCTTCCCCGCCAGCTCAATCCTGCCCCACTCGCTCTATTCTGCCCCCCCGCCACCATCCTACCCCCCGCCACCATCCTGCCCCCCCAACCTGCCCCCCCGCTACTATCCTGCTCCTCCAGCTCCATCCTGCTCCGGCTCCATCCTGACCCGCTCGCTCCCTCTTGCCCCCCGCCACCATCCTGCCCAGATCGTCACCATCCTGACCCGCTCGCTCCATCCTGCCCCCCCGCCACCATCCTGCCCCCCCCGCTTGCTCCATCTTGCCCCGCTTGCTCCATCCTGCCCCCCCCCTGGCTCCATCCTGCCCCGCTCGCTCCATCTTGCCCCCTGGCTCCATCCTGTCCAGCTCGCTCCATCCTGCGCCGCTCGATCAAACCTGCCTCGCTCGCTCCATCCTGCTCCGATCGCTCCATCCTGCCCCGCTCGCTCCATCCTGCCCCCCCACCACCATCCTGCCCCGCTCTCTCCATCCTGCCCCACTCGCTCCATCCTGCCCCCCCGGCTCCATCCTGCCCCCATGGCTCCATCCTGCCCTGCCGGCTCCATCCTGCCCCGCCGGCTCAATCCTGCCCCGCTCGCTCTAACCTGCCCCCCGCCACCATCCTACCCCCTGCCACCATTCTGCCCCCCATCCTGCCCCCACGCTACTATCCTGCTCCTCCGGCTCCATTCTGCTCCTCCGGCTCCATCTTGCTTCTCCGGCTCCATCCTGCCCCGATTGCTCTATCCTGCCCCGATTGCTCCATCCTGCCCCGATTGCTCCATCCTGCCCCGCTAGCTCCATCCTGCCCCCCCACCACCATCCAACCCCGCTCTCTCCATCCTGCCCCCCGCCACCATCCTGCCCCACTCGCTCCATCCTGCCCCACTCGCTCCATCCTGCCCCACTCGCTCAATCCTGCCCTTCCCCCTGGCTCCATCCTGCCCCCCTGGCTCCATCCTGCCCCCTGGCTCCATCCTGCCCCGCTTGTTCTATCCTGCTTCCCCCCCGGCTCCATCCTGCCCTGCTCGCTCCATCCTGCCCCCTGCCTCCATCCTGTCCTGCTCGCTCCATCCTGCCCTGCTCGATCCAACCTGCCCCGCTCGCTCCATCCTGCTCCGATCGCTCCATCCTGCCCTGCTCGCTCAACCCTGCCCCCCCACCACCATCATACCCCGCTCTCTCCATCCTGCCCCCCCGCCACCATCCTGCCCCCCCCACCACCATCCTGTTCCGCTCGCTCCGTCCTGCCCCGCTTGCTCCATCCTGCCCCCCCGGCTCCATCCTGCCCCCATGGCTCCATCCTGCCCTCCCGGCTCCATCCTGCCCCGCTGGCTCAATCCTGCCCCGCTCGCTCTATCCTGCCCCCCCACCACCATCCTACCCCCCACCACCATCCTGCCCCCCCCCCCAACCTGCCCCCCCGCTAATATCCTGCTCCTCCGGCTCCATCCTGCTCCTCTGGCTCCATCTTGCTTCTCCGGCTCCATCCTGACCCGCTCGCTCCATCCTGCCCCTCCGCCACCATCCTGCCCCCCCCCGCCACCATCCTGCCCCGCTCGCCACAATCCTGCCCCCCATCCTGTCCCCCCCTCCGCCACCATCCTGCTTGTCTGGCTCCATCCTGCCCCGCTCGCTTCATCCTGCCCCACTTGCTCCATCCTGCCCCCTGCCACCATCCTGCCCCGCTCGCCACCATCCTGCTTCACTCGCTCCATCCTGCCCCCCCATCCTGTTCCTCCGGCTCCATCCTGCTCCTCCGACTCCATCCTGCTCCTCCGGCTCCATCCTGCCCCCCCCGCCACCATCCTGCCCCGCTCACTCCATCCTGCCCCTCTTGCCACCATCCTGGCCCCCCCCACCACCACCATCCTGCTCCTCTGGCTCCATCCTGCTCCTCCGGCTCCATCCTGCCCCGCTCGCTCCATCCTGCCCCGCTCACTCCATCTTGCCCTGCTCGCTCCATCCTGCCCCGCTCCCTCCATTCTGCCCCGCTCCCTCCATCCTGCCTCCCGCCTCCATCCTGCCCCCTGCTGTCCTTGCTCCCCTGCCTTCATCCCGCCCCCCCGCCTCCATCCTGCCCCCCCTCCGCCTTCATCGTGCCCCCCTCCGGCTCCATCCTGCCCCCTCGCCGCCTCCATCCTGCCCCCCGACTCCATCCTGCCCCCCCCCCGGCTCCATCCTGCTCCCCCTGGCACCATCCTGCCCCATGGCTCCATCCTGCCCTGCTCACTCTAACCTGCCCCGCCGGCTCCAAACTGCCCCGCTTGTTCTATCCTGCCAACCCCCGGCTCCATTCTGCCCTGCTCGCTCCATCCTGCCCTGCTCGCTCCATCCTGCCCCGATTGCTCCATCCTGCCCGGCTCGCACCATCCTGCCCCACTGGCTCCATCCAGCCCCGCTCACTCCATCCTGCCCCGCTCGCTCCCACCTGCTCCACTTGCTCCATCCTGCCCCGCTCGCTCCATCCTGCCCCCCCACCACCATCCAGCCCCACTCTCTCCATCCTGCCCCCCGCCACCATCCTGCCCCACTCGCTCCATCCTGCCCCACTCGCTCCATCCTGCCCTGCTCACTCTAACCTGCCCGCCGGCTCCAACCTGCCCTGCTTGTTCTATCCTGCCCTCCCCCCCAGCTCCATCCTGCCCCGCTCACTCCATCTTGCCCCCCTGGCTCCATCCTGCCCCCCTGGCTCCATCCTGCCCTGCTCACTCTAACCTGCCCGCCGGCTCCAACCTGCCCTGCTTGTTCTATCCTGCTTCCCCCCCCCCCGGCTCCATCCTGCCCTGCTCGCTCCATCCTGCCCCGCTCGCACCATCCTGCCCCCCTGGCTCCATCCTGCCCCCCTGGCTCCATCCTGCCCCGCTCGCTCCATCCTGCCCTGCTCGCTCCAACCTGCTCCGATTGCTCCATCCTGCCCCGCTTGCACCATCCTGCCCCGCTCACTCCATCCAGCCCCGCTCTCTCCATCCTGCCCCCCGCCACCATCCTGCCCCACTCGCTCCATCCTGCCCCACTCGCTCCATCCTGCCCCACTCGCTCAATCCTGCCCTTCCCCCTGGCTCCATCCTGCCCCCCTGGCTCCATCCTGCCCCCCTGGCTCCATCCTGCCCCGCTTGTTCTATCCTGCTTCCCCCCGGCTCCATCCTGCCCCCCCTGGCACCATCCTGCCCCCATGGCTCCATCCTGCCCTGCTCACTCTAACCTGCCCCGCCGGCTCCAAACTGCCCCGCTTGTTCTATCCTGCCAACCCCCGGCTCCATTCTGCCCTGCTCGCTCCATCCTGCCCTGCTCGCTCCATCCTGCCCCGATTGCTCCATCCTGCCCGGCTCGCACCATCCTGCCCCACTGGCTCCATCCAGCCCCGCTCACTCCATCCTGCCCCGCTCGCTCCCACCTGCTCCACTTGCTCCATCCTGCCCCGCTCGCTCCATCCTGCCCCCCCACCACCATCCAGCCCCGCTCTCTCCATCCTGCCCCCCGCCACCATCCTGCCCCACTCGCTCCATCCTGCCCCACTCGTCTCCATCCTGCCCTCTCCCCCAGCTCCATCCTGCCCCGCTCACTCCATCTTGCCCCCCTGGCTCCATCCTGCCCTGCTCACTCTAACCTGCCCGCCGGCTCCAACCTGCCCTGCTTGTTCTATCCTGCTTCCCCCCCCCGGCTCCATCCTGCCCTGCTCGCTCCATCCTGCCCCGCTCGCACCATCCTGCCCCCCTGGCTCCATCCTGCCCCCCTGGCTCCATCCTGCCCCGCTCGCTCCATCCTGCCCTGCTCGCTCCAACCTGCTCCGATTGCTCCATCCTGCCCCGCTTGCACCATCCTGCCCCCCTGGCTCCATCCTGCCCCGCTCACTCCATCCAGCCCCGCTCTCTCCATCCTGCCCCCCGCCACCATCCTGCCCTACTCGCTCCATCCTGCCCCACTCGCTCCATCCTGCCCCACTCGCTCAATCCTGCCCTTCCCCCTGGCTCCATGCTGCCCCCCTGGCTCCATCCTGCCCCCCTGGCTCCATCCTGCCCCGCTTGTTCTATCCTGCTTCCCCCCGGCTCCATCCTGCCCTGCTCGCTCCATCCTGCCCCCTGGCTCCATCCTGTCCCGCTTGCTCCATCCTGCCCTGCTCGATCCAACCTGCCCCGCTCGCTCCATCCTGCTCCGATCGCTCCATCCTGCCCCGCTCGCTCCACCCTGCCCCACCACCACCATCATGCCCCGCTCTCTCCATCCTGCCCCCCCGCCACCATCCTGCCCCCCCCCACCACCATCCTGCTCCGCTCGCTCCGTCCTTCCCCGCTTGCTCCATCCTGCCCCCCCGGCTCCATCCTGCCCCCATGGCTCCATCCTGCCCTCCCGGCTCCATCCTGCCCCGCTGGCTCAATCCTGCCCCCCCGGCTCCATCCTGCCCCCATGGCTCCATCCTGCCCTCCCGGCTCCATCCTGCCCCGCTGGCTCAATCCTGCCCAGCTCGCTCTATCCTGCCCCCCGCCACCATCCTACCCCACGTCACCATCCTGCCCCCCCCAACCTGCCCCCCCGCTACTATCCTGCTCCTCCGGCTCCATCCTGCTCCTCTGGCTCCATCTTGCTTCTCCGGCTCCATCCTGACCCGCTCGCTCCATCCTGCCCTCCCGCCAACATCCTGCCCCCCCCCCGCCACCATCCTGCCCCGCTCGCCACAATCCTGCCCCCCATCCTGTCCCCCCCTCCGCCACCATCCTGCTTCTCCGGCTCCATCCTGCCCCGCTCGCTTCATCCTGCCCCACTTGCTCCATCCTGCCCCCCGCCACCATCCTGCCCCGCTCGCCACCATCCTGCTTCACTCGCTCCATCCTGCCCCCCCATCTTGTTCCTCCGGCTCCATCCTGCTCCTCCGACTCCATCCTGCTCCTCCGGCTCCATCCTGCCTCGCTCGCTACATCTTGCCCCACTCGCTACATCCTGCCTCCCCGCCACCATCCTGCCCCGCTCACTCCATCCTGCCCCCCGCCACCATCCTGCCCCGCTCGCCACCATCCTGCTTCACTCGCTCCATCCTGCCCCCCCATCTTGTTCCTCCGGCTCCATCCTGCTCCTCCGACTCCATCCTGCTCCTCCGGCTCCATCCTGCCCCGCTCACTCCATCCAGCCCCGCTCTCTCCATCCTGCCCCCCGCCACCATCCTGCCCCACTCGCTCCATCCTGCCCCACTCGCTCCATCCTGCCCCACTCGCTCAATCCTGCCCTTCCCCCTGGCTCCATCCTGCCCCCCTGGCTCCATCCTGCCCCCTGGCTCCATCCTGCCCCGCTTGTTCTATCCTGCTTCCCCCCCGGCTCCATCCTGCCCTGCTCGCTCCATCCTGCCCCCTGCCTCCATCCTGTCCTGCTCGCTCCATCCTGCCCTGCTCGATCCAACCTGCCCCGCTCGCTCCATCCTGCTCCGATCGCTCCATCCTGCCCTGCTCGCTCAACCCTGCCCCCCCACCACCATCATACCCCGCTCTCTCCATCCTGCCCCCCCGCCACCATCCTGCCCCCCCCACCACCATCCTGTTCCGCTCGCTCCGTCCTGCCCCGCTTGCTCCATCCTGCCCCCCCGGCTCCATCCTGCCCCCATGGCTCCATCCTGCCCTCCCGGCTCCATCCTGCCCCGCTGGCTCAATCCTGCCCCGCTCGCTCTATCCTGCCCCCCCACCACCATCCTACCCCCCACCACCATCCTGCCCCCCCCCCCAACCTGCCCCCCCGCTAATATCCTGCTCCTCCGGCTCCATCCTGCTCCTCTGGCTCCATCTTGCTTCTCCGGCTCCATCCTGACCCGCTCGCTCCATCCTGCCCTCCCGCCACCATCCTGCCCCCCCCCGCCACCATCCTGCCCCGCTCGCCACAATCCTGCCCCCCATCCTGTCCCCCCCTCCGCCACCATCCTGCTTGTCTGGCTCCATCCTGCCCCGCTCGCTTCATCCTGCCCCACTTGCTCCATCCTGCCCCCTGCCACCATCCTGCCCCGCTCGCCACCATCCTGCTTCACTCGCTCCATCCTGCCCCCCCATCCTGTTCCTCCGGCTCCATCCTGCTCCTCCGACTCCATCCTGCTCCTCCGGCTCCATCCTGCCCCCCCGCCACCATCCTGCCCCGCTCACTCCATCCTGCCCCTCTTGCCACCATCCTGGCCCCCCCCACCACCACCATCCTGCTCCTCTGGCTCCATCCTGCTCCTCCGGCTCCATCCTGCCCCGCTCGCTCCATCCTGCCCCGCTCACTCCATCTTGCCCTGCTCGCTCCATCCTGCCCCGCTCCCTCCATTCTGCCCCGCTCCCTCCATCCTGCCTCCCGCCTCCATCCTGCCCCCTGCTGTCCTTGCTCCCCTGCCTTCATCCCGCCCCCCCGCCTCCATCCTGCCCCCCCTCCGCCTTCATCGTGCCCCCCTCCGGCTCCATCCTGCCCCCTCGCCGCCTCCATCCTGCCCCCCGACTCCATCCTGCCCCCCCCCGGCTCCATCCTGCTCCCCCTGGCACCATCCTGCCCCCATGGCTCCATCCTGCCCTGCTCACTCTAACCTGCCCCGCCGGCTCCAAACTGCCCCGCTTGTTCTATCCTGCCAACCCCCGGCTCCATTCTGCCCTGCTCGCTCCATCCTGCCCTGCTCGCTCCATCCTGCCCCGATTGCTCCATCCTGCCCGGCTCGCACCATCCTGCCCCACTGGCTCCATCCAGCCCCGCTCACTCCATCCTGCCCCGCTCGCTCCCACCTGCTCCACTTGCTCCATCCTGCCCCGCTCGCTCCATCCTGCCCCCCCACCACCATCCAGCCCCACTCTCTCCATCCTGCCCCCCGCCACCATCCTGCCCCACTCGCTCCATCCTGCCCCACTCGCTCCATCCTGCCCTGCTCACTCTAACCTGCCCGCCGGCTCCAACCTGCCCTGCTTGTTCTATCCTGCCCTCCCCCCCAGCTCCATCCTGCCCCGCTCACTCCATCTTGCCCCCCTGGCTCCATCCTGCCCCCCTGGCTCCATCCTGCCCTGCTCACTCTAACCTGCCCGCCGGCTCCAACCTGCCCTGCTTGTTCTATCCTGCTTCCCCCCCCCCGGCTCCATCCTGCCCTGCTCGCTCCATCCTGCCCCGCTCGCACCATCCTGCCCCCCTGGCTCCATCCTGCCCCCCTGGCTCCATCCTGCCCCGCTCGCTCCATCCTGCCCTGCTCGCTCCAACCTGCTCCGATTGCTCCATCCTGCCCCGCTTGCACCATCCTGCCCCGCTCACTCCATCCAGCCCCGCTCTCTCCATCCTGCCCCCCGCCACCATCCTGCCCCACTCGCTCCATCCTGCCCCACTCGCTCCATCCTGCCCCACTCGCTCAATCCTGCCCTTCCCCCTGGCTCCATCCTGCCCCCCTGGCTCCATCCTGCCCCCCTGGCTCCATCCTGCCCCGCTTGTTTCTATCCTGCTCTCCCCCGGCTCCATCCTGCCCCCCCTGGCACCATCCTGCCCCCATGGCTCCATCCTGCCCTGCTCACTCTAACCTGCCCCGCCGGCTCCAAACTGCCCCGCTTGTTCTATCCTGCCAACCCCCGGCTCCATTCTGCCCTGCTCGCTCCATCCTGCCCTGCTCGCTCCATCCTGCCCCGATTGCTCCATCCTGCCCGGCTCGCACCATCCTGCCCCACTGGCTCCATCCAGCCCCGCTCACTCCATCCTGCCCCGCTCGCTCCCACCTGCTCCACTTGCTCCATCCTGCCCCGCTCGCTCCATCCTGCCCCCCCACCACCATCCAGCCCCGCTCTCTCCATCCTGCCCCCCGCCACCATCCTGCCCCACTCGCTCCATCCTGCCCCACTCGCTCCATCCTGCCCTCTCCCCCAGCTCCATCCTGCCCCGCTCACTCCATCTTGCCCCCTGGCTCCATCCTGCCCCCCTGGCTCCATCCTGCCCTGCTCACTCTAACCTGCCCGCCGGCTCCAACCTGCCCTGCTTGTCTATCCTGCTTCCCCCCCCCCCGGCTCCATCCTGCCCTGCTCGCTCCATCCTGCCCCGCTCCCTGCCACCATCCTGCCCCCCTGGCTCCATCCTGCCCCCCTGGCTCCATCCTGCCCCGCTCGCTCCATCCTGCCCTGCTCGCTCCAACCTCTCCGATTGCTCCATCCTGCCCGCTTGCACCATCCTGCCCCCCTGGCTCCATCCTGCCCGCTCACTCCATCCAGCCCGCTCTCTCCATCCTGCCCCCCCGCCACCATCCTGCCCTACTCGCTCCATCCTGCCCCACTCGCTCCATCCTGCCCCACTCGCTCAATCCTGCCCTTCCCCCTTGCTCCATGCTGCCCCCCTGGCTCCATCCTGCCCCCCCTGGCTCCATCCTGCCCCGCTTGTTCTATCCTGCTTCCCCCCGGCTCCATCCTGCCCTGCTCGCTCCATCCTGCCCCCTGGCTCCATCCTGTCCCGCTTGCTCCATCCTGCCCTGCTCGATCCAACCTGCCCCGCTCGCTCCATCCTGCTCCGATCGCTCCATCCTGCCCCGCTCGCTCCACCCTGCCCCACCACCACCATCATGCCCCGCTCTCTCCATCCTGCCCCCCCGCCACCATCCTGCCCCCCCCCACCACCATCCTGCTCCGCTCGCTCCGTCCTTCCCCGCTTGCTCCATCCTGCCCCCCCGGCTCCATCCTGCCCCCATGGCTCCATCCTGCCCTCCCGGCTCCATCCTGCCCCGCTGGCTCAATCCTGCCCCCCCGGCTCCATCCTGCCCCCATGGCTCCATCCTGCCCTCCCGGCTCCATCCTGCCCCGCTGGCTCAATCCTGCCCAGCTCGCTCTATCCTGCCCCCCCGCCACCATCCTACCCCACGTCACCATCCTGCCCCCCCCAACCTGCCCCCCCGCTACTATCCTGCTCCTCCGGCTTCATCCTGCTCCTCTGGCTCCATCTTGCTTCTCCGGCTCCATCCTGACCCGCTCGCTCCATCCTGCCCTCCCGCCAACATCCTGCCCCCCCCCGCCACCATCCTGCCCCGCTCGCCACAATCCTGCCCCCCATCCTGTCCCCCCCTCCGCCACCATCCTGCTTCTCCGGCTCCATCCTGCCCCGCTCGCTTCATCCTGCCCCACTTGCTCCATCCTGCCCCCCGCCACCATCCTGCCCCGCTCGCCACCATCCTGCTTCACTCGCTCCATCCTGCCCCCCCATCTTGTTCCTCCGGCTCCATCCTGCTCCTCCGACTCCATCCTGCTCCTCCGGCTCCATCCTGCCTCGCTCGCTACATCTTGCCCCACTCGCTACATCCTGCCCCCCCGCCACCATCCTGCCCCGCTCACTCCATCCTGCCCCTCTCGCCACCATCCTGGCCCCCCCCACCACCATTCTGCTCCTCCGGCTCCATCCTGCTCCTCCGGCTCCATCCTGCCCCGCTCGCTCCATCCTGCCCCGCTTGCTCCATCCTGCCCCGCTCCCTCCATTCTGCCCTGCTCCCTCCATCCTGCCTCCCGCCTCCATCCTGCCCCCTGCTGTCCTTGCTCCCCTGCCTTCATCCCGCCCCCCCGCCTCCATCCTGCCCCCCCCGACTCCATCCTGCCCCCCCCCCGGCTCCATCCTGCCCCCCTGGCACCATCCTGCCCCCATGGCTCCATCCTGCCCTGCTCACTCTAACCTGCCCCGCCGGCTCCAAACTGCCCCGTTTGTTCTATCCTGCCAACCCCCGGCTCCATCCTGCCCCGATTGCTCCATCCTGCCCCGCTCGCACCATCCTGCCCCACTGGCTCCATCCAGCCCCGCTCACTCCATCCTGCCCCGCTCGCTCCCACCTGCTCCACTTGCTCCATCCTGCCCCGCTCGCTCCATCCTGCCCCCCCACCACCATCCAGCCCTGCTCTCTCCATCCTGCCCCCCGCCACCATCCTGCCCCACTCGCTCCATCCTGCCCCACTCGCTCCATCCTGCCCTCCCCCCCAGCTCCATCCTGCCCCGCTCGCTCCATCTTGCCCCCCTGGCTCCATCCTGCCCTGCTCACTCTAACCTGCCCGCCGGCCCCAACCTGCCCTGCTTGTTCTATCCTGCTTCCCCCCCGGCTCCATCCTGCCCTGCTCGCTCCATCCTGCCCCGCTCGCACCATCCTGCCCCTGGCTCCATCCTGCCCCCCTGGCTCCATCCTGCCCCGCTCGCTCCATCCTGCCCTGCTCGCTCCAACCTGCTCCGCTTGCTCCATCCTGCCCCGCACGCTCCATCCTCCCCCCCACCACCATTCAGCCCCGCTCTCTCCATCCTGCCCCCCACCACCATCCTGCCCCACTCGCTCCATCCTGCCCCACTCGCTCCATCCTGCCCTCCCCCCCCAGCTCCATCCTGCCCCCTGGCTCCATCCTGTCCCCTGGCTCCATCCTGCCCCCCTGGCTCCATTCTGCCCCGCCGGCTCCATCCTGCCCCGCCGGCTCCATCCTGCCCCCCCGCCACCATCCTGCCCCCCCGCCACCATCCTGCCCCCCCGCCACCATCCTGCCCCCCGGCCACCATCCTGCCCCCCCACCACCATCCTGCTCCTCCGGCTCCATCCTGCTCCTCCGGCTCCATCCTGCAGACAGTGTTTCCTGTGCGGCGCTGTAAAACGCACTTCCAGCAGCTTCCTGTGTGACTGGTTGGGCAGGTAAATATCGGGTAACTAGGGGCAGTGTTATCGAGCACCACATAGCGGTAACGCTATGCGGTGCTGGGAAAAGTACTAAGATAAAAGCGCAATCCGGTAGGCTAGGGTCAAAACGTAAATGTGACCCTAGCCTTACATTCTGTACAGGTGATGACTTTCCCTTCGCTGTGAATCTGACAGCTGGGTGTCCCCGTTCCACGACGGCTCTCCCTAACCTTCAATGGCCTATTGTTAGGGCACAGTCACATCACACATCCAAGAATAGTCAAGGGTACAGTCTGAACATGGGTCAAACCCCAGTGTCCTATTAAACGAAGTCACTTACTGGTTACATAAGGTGTTGTCACATTAGTAATAGTAAGGTGCAGAGGTTATGATGTTACTGCGTGTTACAAATGTAACCGACTTCATTAGTGCAGCGTGACCCTGCCAAGATCATAAATAGTGATCCATACAAATCAAGGGTTCCACCGTCATAACCCCATCATGAGGATGGGACACCTAGGGCTCAAAAGTATCCTCCAGATCACAATTTATGCCACTACAATGCCCTGCACCAACCCATACCATATACTAAATGTCCCCTTCACAATAAACCCATAAGAGCACAAATAACAAAGGGTAGTTCAAATCCTATTCCCAAGCAAACAATGGATGTATTAGCTGGCAGTCACTTTATCAATTGGTTTACTTATCTTATGCACGCTGTCCACATACTCGACGCGTTTCCACCTACTGATGCACTGTAGGTTTCATCAGGAGTGACAGTCTCTTTCCACAGAGGTACCTGAAGTGCCTGCCCCTGGCCCTCAGGTTGCGCTGGTAGGGGTATAAGAAGATGTCTCCTGTTCCCTTGGTAACAGCGCCCTCCTTTCCAGTGTAGATGTCTGGGGGCTTATCTCTGGTCTGTTAGTGCGAGCCAGCAGGGGTGTCAGATAACACCTCCTGCCCCTATGATAGCGGCGCCAGCACCGCAACGCGCTCCTTTTGTATCTGCCTCTATCACTGTGAGGCCGGAGGAGGCGTGTCGGCGTGCGTTCCACCGCCGCGTGACTTACGGTCTGCGTTCCACAGACCGGAAGTACGTCATCGCGTCCACCTAATGCGATGGGCGTGATACGCTGAGTTTCCCCGCCCATCGCAAATACCGGCTTGCGTTCCTACACTGGAATAGCAAAGCCGGGTTATGGGAGACACATCCCCTGTGCGATCGCAATCCGCAGCGATATACAGTACCCGCGGAAGTGCCATATTAACAGGGCAAAGGGGAGAGTCAAGTGGAGATACAATTAATACTGGGGACCATCACTGCCTGAATCATCTCATTCTCATTCAGTAGGAGGAAAATAGACATTACAATCCAGCAGCCAGAGTCTAATACCCTCAAAATCAAAGGGTTAGGTACAACTTCCCCACATATATATGTAAGTCTTTTCTCATGCTCAGAATACATTTAAAACAGTCAGTTTCATGGAATGCATTCTTACATGGTAATTCCCTCCACCATTTGTCAGGCTTCAATGTTCCCCAATTCATCACCTCTCCCTAAACTAGTCCACAGTTTGGATATATTATCGTAAGGGTCTCATTGTTGGACCATTATATCAGAACGCATGTCTATATACACAGAAGGCACAATTGAGGCACTTCTATATGGAAAATAAAGGTGCAAGATCCCAGTGCAAGGCTATACCAAATCCACCCATCATGGACACCAAAGGGAGCCTGTGGACTAGTTTAGGGAGAGGTGATGAATTGGGGAACATTGAAGCCTGAAAATGGTGGAGGGAATTACCATGTAGGAATGCATTCCATGAAACTGACTGTTTTAAATGTATTCTGAGCATGAGAAAAGACTTACATATATATGTGGGAAGTTGTACCTAACCCTTTGATTTTGAGGGTATTAGACTCTGGCTGCTGAATTGTAATGTCTATTTTCCTCCTACTGAATGAGAATGAGATGATTCAGGCAGTGATGGTCCCCAGTATTAATTGTATCTCCCCTTGACTCTCCCCTTTCCCCTGTTAATATGGCTCTTCCGCGGGTACTGTATATCGCTGCGGATTGCGATCGCATAGGGGATGTGTCTCCCATAACCCGGCTTTGCTATTCCAGTGTAGGAACGCAAGCCGGTATTTGCGATGGGCGGGGAAAAGCAGCCTATCACGCCCATCGCATTAGGTGGACGCGATGACGTACTTCCGGTCTGTGGAACGCAGACCGGAAGTCACGCGGCGGTGGAACGCACGCCGACACGCCTCCTCCGGCCTCACAGTGATAGAGGCAAATACAAAAGAAGCGCGTCGCGGTGCTGGCGGTGGCGCCGCTATCATAGGGGCAGGAGGTGATATCTGACACCCCTGCTGGCTCGCACTAACAGACCAGAGATAAGCCCCCAGACATCTACACTGGAAAGGAGGGCGCTGTTACCAAGGGAGCAGGAGACATCTTCTTATACCCCTACCAGTGCAACCTGAGGGCCAGGGGCAGGCACTTCAGGTACCTCTGTGGAAACAGACTGTCACTCCTGATGAACCTACAGTCCATCAGTAGGTGGAAACGCGTCGAGTATGTGGACAGTGTGCATAAGATAAGTAAACCAATTAATAAAGTGACTGCCAGCTAATACATCCATTGTTTGCTTGGTAATAGGATTTGAACTACCCTTTGTTATTTGTGCTCTTATGGGTTTATTGTGAAGGGGATATTTAGTATATGGTATGGGTTGGTGCAGGGCATTGTAGAGGCATAAATTGTGATCTGGAGGATACTTTTAAGCCCTAGGGGTCCCCTCCTCATGATGGGGTTATGACGGTGGAACCCTTGATTTGTATGGATCACTATTTATGATCTTGGCAGGGTCACGCTGCACTAGTGAAGTCGGTTACATTTGTAACACGCAGTAACATCATAACCTCTGCACCTTACTATTACTAATGTGACAACACCTTATGTAACCAGTAAGTGACTTCGTTTAATAGGACACTGGGGTTTGACCCATGTTCAGACTGTACCCTTGACTATTCTTGGATGTGTGATGTCACTGTGCCCTAACAATAGGCCATTGAAGGTTAGGGAGAGCCGTCGTGGAACGGGGACACCGTATAAATTAGCTGTTTAAAACTCCGTTGCTAGGCAGGAACCAGAATAGGGAAAGGATAGAGGTTTCCATCCCTGTGTGAAGCGTGTGTTTATAGACACTAGGTGTGGGACCACACTGATTTGTTATTTTAACAAATAATTTATTAAAAGTTATATTTTAAATAGTGCACTTTATATTGGATTTATGATTTATGGGAGTCACTAGTATCATATTATTTAAAGAAAAGTATCTGACAGCTGGGACCCCACAATCCTAAGAAATGAAGCTTTGAAGATCACCATGTAAATGAAGCTGTGGTTGATTATTCCCTCTGCTGCACCATTCACAAGTGGCTCTTCAGATAACTCCTTTAAGACAGTGATGAGGCTATGACAACGTAAAAGCAACATTCACTGATCGTGGCTGATGGGTGATATAGTATGTGGGCTGGTGGGGTTTGTTTTCCAGGGCTGCTTTTTGGTCCCAGTCCGGCCTTGGAGCGAGCCCAGGCTGACATTCTCCACAAACTTGGAACAAACACAGGCAATGTGGAAATCATGACACCTCACCTTTGAATGACTCAAAAATCAATTGAAAATCAATGCCACAGCTTGTCCCTCACTTCCATATTGATACTTGCTACTTCCAAAGGCATGAGCTCCAAGGGAATGAGTGTTGCCACCACTGGAACTGTGCTGGAATCTGAGCGTATAAGTGTTTTTAATATAACATACCCAGACACTCAGATTGAGAAGGGGTTGTCCAAGTAGTGGACAAACCCTTTAAAATGTAATTACTATTTTAATTTTTATTTCCCAAATTAATAGTACACATGAATATAAGCAACTTTGTAATATATCTTGTCAGAAAAATTCAGCTTCTTTTTCTTCCTTGATGGATCATTCACTCTCAGGAATATAATCTGTAAAGGTACCGTCACATGCCGCGATATAGCTTCCATATCGCTGGCGATTTGACGTGAGCGCGCACATTTCGGGCACTTTTTTCATAGCGCTGTGGAGCTGTCACACGTAGCAATCTTGCGTGCGATCTTCGGCAATCCTGCATTCCGGAAATCACTTTCAGAAGACCAGAATCGATCTTCCCTTCCCTTGACCAATGGGAGCGCAGTTCCGTCCACCAATCGCAGTGATAGGGTCACGGTGAAACCCACTCTAGCATGCCCCTATCAAAACACTATGCCCACAGCGCTGCTACGATTGTGATGTGGCGATGTGTGAAGGGAAGATCGCTTCCGGTGTTCTGCAGGCAATTTCCAGAACGCAGGATCGCCAAAGATCGCACTCGAGATCACTTCGTGTGACAGCTACACAGCGATGTGAAAAAAGTGCCCGAAACGTGCGCGCTCACGTCAAATCGCTAGCGATATGGAAGCCATATCGCAGCGTGTGACAGTACCTTACGGGATTTATTACAGGATTGCTGTGTATGTCGCTATCGCCCTGTCACAAGGCATGATCCGCTGAAATCGCCTCGTGCATATCACCTGATTTCACTGCAGTGGTTATAGGAATCACTGCACACGTACAAGGGAAATTGTGCTTTTTCGTGAGAATTTTATTTATAGTGTTTGGTCACTGCGACAAGGTTATGATGTTTCGGCCCAGTATGGGCCTTGATCACATGGTCACTTGATTTGGATGAAACCAAGATATGGCGCTTAGGAACTGCTTGCTGTGGTAGTTTTGCAGGGTAAAACCCCTTCTGATCCAGTTGAAGTTGTGCCCAAGGGGAGTGCACTTGGTAACTTTTGCAGTCTGGTCACTGTTAAGGGATAGGTCAGGCTCAGAGCTGTCACTCTGGAAGGGAGGAGCGGCCTGGTGGACAGTGTTTCCACATGAGATGTCCAGATTGCAGTGGACAACCTGCAAAATTACCACAGCAAGCAGTTCCTAAGGGCCATATCTTGGTTTCATCCAAATCAAGCAACCATGTGATTAAGGCCCACACTGGGCCGAAACGTCATAACTTTGTCGCAGTGAACAAACACTATAAATAAAATTCTCACGAAAAAGCATGATTTCCCTAGTACGTGTGCAGTGATTCCTATAACCATTGTCTGTGGAACTTTTCGTTCCTTTCACTTGCACCGTTAACCTCACTAACTCGAGTGCTATCCATTGCCTTCCAATTGATTTCACTGCAGTGCAGCGATTTCTCGCTGTAGAATCGCCCAGGCACACGCCACTATGCACATGCGATGTGGTTTCCACATCGCCGAATTCAGGAATTGCCAGTCATCTCGCCGGCGATATGGCGGCGTGTGACAGTACCTTAAAATCTGTATTCAAAGAATACACATTTCAGAGATAGAAGATAACAGTTTTTCTTAGTGTTGCAAAATCCATTTGTGTCCTAAAAGGGGTCCAGCAAAATATTCTATATCGTATACCATTTAAAGAACCGCTCCAAAATTTTTTTTGTATTTCACCACTGGAATGATGCTTTAAATCTAAGTCCACTTCCCCCTGTCATATGCTTACCTTTTGACATCTTCAGCTGCTATTAAGGTACCTTTACACGCCGCCACTGCGTGGTAGCAACTGCCTGGCAATGGGGATTTTTGTGACTGTTGCCTTGAAATTGCTACGAAGTGGCAGCATATAATTTGGGAAAGTGATCGGGTTCCTCGCAGTTGCTTCGGGTAGCTGTTTCCGAGCCGTATTAAAAAATCCAAGGCAACACAAAGGGAGAATTGTCGTGGTAGTGGCGTGTAAACGGGGGACAGGGATGGAATCAGCGTCGCCTAGTGATTTTCCTGGGGCATACCACAGCGTGCTGGATACCGCGCCCCATCAGCGATGATTGGTGGGGCTAATGTGTAACCATTGGCTGTCCCGTCACAGGGCCCCATATTTAAAGAGCTGACCATTCACACTACACAATTGCAATGGCGTCATGTATTATCCAGGCTTCCTGTGCAGGCTGCCCAATCATGACGCTATTGCATTGTCCAATCACCGTGTTAGCGTGACGGAATACACAACTCTGTCACGCCTATGTACTTGCGGCGCAAAAGATGTACGCCCATATTCCTTTGTGGTAGCGGCGTGTGATGCAGCGAAGGTATTCCACAGGAAGTTATCCGCAGGTATTGTCGGAACTTCCGGGGAACAAAGATACCTTCAGTGGAGCACACAATGGCGGCGTGTACATGCTGCATCAGCGATTGGTATCCACCGTCAAAAAACGTGCTCGTACACGTGCGGTGGATACCTGTTGCAAGCCACAGTGGCAGCGTGTAAAGGTACCTTAAAGGTATCTTTACACGCCGCCGCTGTGGCTAGCAACAGGTATCCACCGCAAGTGCACGCGCACGTTTTTAACAGTGGATACCGATCGCTAATGCTGCATATAGACGCCGCCATTGCGTGCTCCACTGAAGGTATCTTTGTTCCCCGGAAGTGCCGACGGGTGCCGCAGCTAACTTCCTGTGGAATACCTTCGCTACTTCACACGCCACTACCACAAAGGAATATGGGCGTACATATTTTGCGCCGTAAGTACATAGGCATGACAGAGTTGTGTATTCCGTGATGCACAAGCGTTGATTGGACAACGCAATAGCATCATGATTGGCCAGCCTGCAATTGTGGATTGTGAATGGACGGGTCTTTAAATATAGCACCCTGTGAAGGGACAGCCAATGGTTACACAGTAGCCCCATCAATGATCGCTGATGGGGTGTGGTATCCACGCCCCTGGGAGTTCACTAGGCGACGCAACATCCATGCCTGTGCCCCGTTTACACGCCACCACCATAGCTATTGTGCCTTTCTGTTTTTGAGCACGGCTCAGCAACAGGTATTCGAAGCAACTGCTGGACACCGGGAGGAACTGCCCTATTTACACGCCGCCATTTCGTAGCAATTTCATGGCAACAGGCACAATTATCCCCAGTGCCCGGCAATTGCTGCCTTCCTGTGGTGGCGTGTAAAGGTACCTTTAGAGTTGCTCCCATCAGCCTTCAGCAGTTTGTGACCTGCCACTGTTTATGGAGGTCCCAACTCAATGCATCTCTATGGGAGCCTCGTTCTGGCCTCATTCAGGCTCTCGTAGAGATGCATTGGGAGCTTGTGATATAACTTCTGACTTGCAGTCAGAAATTACAGGTACAAGATAGCGCCACAACACTGTAGCGATACCAAGAAGAGCTGAAGACTCATGACGGGTGAGTATAACACTGGGGCAAGGGGACTTAGATTTAAAATGCCACTACAACAGTGAAGAAAAAAAAAACTAGACAAAATGTTAACATGGTGCTTTAAATCTTTGATGTTCAGTTTGAAAATGTATTAAAGTGTGACAATGCACTTCTCAGACTTAGTCCATATTTCTTACCTAGCCGTACACTCCTTGACCAGTCAGCGGTTATTAAACAAAAGCAACGACCTGTTAATCAGTTAGGAGAGTGTTTCTGGTCAGGGAAAGACATTGGAGGATGAGGAGCAGTATGTATATCATCACAACTCAATGCACCTCCAGACTGAACTTAAAAATGTGATTTCTCGCTGCGAGATGGACTGATTGGATAATCTTTTAAATAGCTTCGTAGTCAAAAATGGTTTGGGGGGAGAGAGAGTTGCTAACAGATTCCCTTTAGTTACTAAAGGAATGGTGACATAGTCAAACCTACAGTTAACTGGTTCCCACTCTGTGCCTGGTGATGTCCGGACTCTATGTGTACAATGGCACAAGTAATGCAAAATGTTATTAAAACATTATAGTATATCACACTTAAAGGTCCAGTAACATTTTCTCAACAGTGCCCTAACAATCAACATTACGTAATAACTTTAATAGGTTGTAAGTATGCAGTTTACTCCTTTTACAGTGTTATATGTCCCTTTTATGTATAGTACATTAAAAAGAAACTACAGTCTATTGGTAACGATTCCAAAGAGGTGTCTAATCCTGCAAGCAAATGAAAAACTTTTATTCATAGCATATGGTTTTAAAAACATAAGTTTTACATCTTAGCACTTTATGTGCTTCATATATCATTTTATTATATCTACTAGAACATTTAAATATATTTATACCATCATGAGCAGCAATATTTTCATGGTTTAAGTAATGCCAATTTTTCCTAAATGTTATACATGTATATTTTATATGTATATAAATCATAGAAGTATATAAAGGCAGATTGCCAGCTAAAAACTGCTTTCTACTGAGTAAGAGAAGAACAGAAAAGGATTTGTAATACGGACTTAAGAGAAATCAAGGTTCAGGTCATTTAGTATGTGCATAAGATGCTTATAGTTCTTCAAACAACACTTGCTTCAGGGTCAAAATGTTATTAGTGATTGGGTAAATGGAGAAATATTTCCTAGTGCCATTCTTTACAGGGCTGTGGAGTTGAAGTCGGAGTTGTAGAGTCAGAGTCGGAATCAGGGGCAATTTTGGTGGAGTCAGAGTCGGAGTTGGGGTTGGTATAAAATGGACTGACTCCAACTTCTACAATAAATTAGGTACAGTAGTTTAATACAGTATGTGTTGAATAATATTATTATCAATTATTATTATGTTCTATCCAAATATCTTGATTGTTGTATCATAATAATGATTAAAACCTGATGTTCACATTGCAGTACAATAAATTTATCACTCAAACATGAGGAATACTTGTGCCAAGCAGTGTGCACTTGAGCACAAAACTCATCAAGATTCACTGCTGGCAGCTCCTTTTGCAATTGCCAACCATTTACGTTCCAAATTTCAACATGACAACCCCTGGTTACATGTTGCTCATTCTATAGTGGGCATAGCCGAACCGTCCTATCAGGACCTGCATAATCTCTGTACTTGCAAATTATTAAGTTTATCTGGAGATCTCATTAATCAGCAATTGTAAATGGGACTACCAGCATCGGATCTTGATTATTTGCATGTCCAAGTTCATTTAGCATGGCAGAACATTCCTCAAGCAATCATTAATAACCTTATTGATGCAGTGCCATGGCATGTAAATGTTTGTATTTCACATGGCACCCATACTCTATACAGAATAATTTAAGATTATTGATCATTTTAATTTTTTTTTATCATTTGTATATTATCAGTGTGTATGTCTATCAATCTTGGGATTACTATACATCCACAACTTTTCCTTCTCAGTGTTTTAATTTCACTGTTGAGAAGTGTAGCTTATTTCACACTACCTTTATACACTGTATGTCAGTCAAAAAATAAAAGAATTATTGCTCTTGGAAGAAAGGGACAAATACATAAAAGTATAAAATAGCTGCAGAAAAAAGGGCTTAAAGGGACACTGTGAGGTCATTTTTCAGTATGATACTAATATTACCCTTGAATAGGGCCTTGGCAGACCTTTTAAAAATGTAAAACTGTTATTGTACACTTTCTAGTTTCCATTTTATCAGCATCTTCAGACTCTGCAGGGAGCTGCTGATGCATTACTGCTGTATAAGTGTTATTTAAATAACGACACCCATCCAGGCTTGTGTTCACTCCCTCCCCTATGTGCCAGGAGGGGGGAGATGTTTTGTGCTGCAAGTCTGTAAGATTTCTATGTGTATATATAAACTTTGGTTTTCCTTTGTGTATCTTCTGTGCAAATGACCAAATGTTCTTATGCAAATATGCAAATTTGCACTTCACTAAGGAAGTAGAGAAACTCCAGTGCCACATTTAAGCAGCTTCCTCAAAGTCATAATCGCTTTCTAACAAGCTTTTAATATAACTAAGGGATTTGTGCCAGATCAGAACCCCAAACTACAGACGCTGCGTTTCGGGGTACCTGCCCCTCATCAGTGTAGTGTGTGGGATATTCTGATCTGGCTGAGTGAGTGGGCTAAGACAAGGTCTGGGAACTTGCTATCAACCTTGTGGAGACAGCGAAGTAGGTGAGGAGATTGTAAGCCACTTCCCTCCTCTCAGATATATGCAAATATGCAAATTTGCACTTCACTAAGGAAGTAGAGAAACTCCAGTGCCACATGTAAGCAGCTTCCTCAAAGTCATAATCGCTTTCCAACAAGCTTTTAATATAACTAAGGGATTTGTGCCAGATCAGAACCCCAAACTACAGACGCTGCGTTTCGGGGTACCTGCCCCTCATCAGTTATAATCACATAGGAATATCTCAGACTGCTTACACTGCACATATATCTCATACACACACACTACACATATGTCTCATACACACAATGTCAAGAAGAGCTGCAGCTAAACTCCCCCCTACTCCCCCTCCCTCCCCTGTCTGCTGTGAATGAGTCACACAACAGACAGATCAGAGAGGAGGCAGGAGAGTGTTATGAAGCATGAATATTCAATCATTGTGGGAGTGGGCAGCAGAGAAATCACTGTGAGTGACAGAGGGAAATAATCTTTTATTTTGAAATTTACAAAAGATAGGAGGGGAGTATAAATATTAGAAATACATGAATAGAGAGAGCTTGGAGAAAGGAATTAGAAAATGATAGCAGTTACATATGGATTTTTTGCCTGACAGTTTTCCTTTAAAAGAAAATACAAATTAAAATTGCAATGAAAGCAAAATCTATAAGTAAAAAAAACTGCTTATAAAAATTCCCAAACGCCAAGATCTCTACAACAAACTCATGTCAACCATCAAATGAAATTCCAGTCTGTGTATAACATATACTAATAATATGCATGCCAAATCTGAGGCTGGCTTCACAGTTTGTTTCTGTTCATGTGGATCCTGTTTTTTGCAGGAACACATGGCCAGGAATGGAATTATTAAAACGAATGTCAATTGTTCTCCCGGAATCTGTTTTTACAGGATCCGTTTTGTGCATTGTAAAGTATAACCATACAAAATAATGGCACTGTGCTCGAGAGAGAGAGAGAGACTGCCCAGGAGGTGGGAGGGGAGAGGCAGGAGAGGGAGGAACCTGAAGAGACAGCAGAAACACAGGAAAGAAAGTGACGGGCAGGAAGAAGGGAAGAGATGGTGCACGGACACAGGAGCTCCACAGGGGAGAGACAGCCAGGACGGCATGGAGCCTTCATTGTCTGCTGACTGCCTTAATTACGGACTGGTGGAGCGGCTGTCAGTGAGTGGCAGCAGTCTCTTCTCCCAGTGACTGTTATCTTTGTTTGCTGGAACACTTGCCCTCTCCTGTCCCCCTGAGCCTCCCTCCTCCATGGCATTACTGGAAAGTAACTAAACCCACAGATAAAGGCAGGGAGGGGAGAACCAAAACTGAAGTTCCCAGCACTCACACACACAGGGAAAACACAATATGTGATAAGCGAGAAAACAAGTACAAGCAGAAGATAAAAATACAACAAGAAAGTTTCCACCAAAAAACAAACTAGTAGCAACTGTTATCAAACAATTGGACACCAAGTACAAGACCGGTATAGCTGGAGCAAAGCTGAAGCTATAATCGACATAGGAGACTGAGCTCCACCATACATAAAGGGTGGAGATGGCCGTGATAGGCCAAAAGCAACCAAAAACCACAGCAACAAATTACCTGACATCAGAAAGTTAACTTCTGCAAGACTGATGGCTAATGAACACAAAACAGCCGACACCCTTAGGGGCCTTTCACACTTGCAGTTTTTTCCTGATTTGGAAGATCAGGAAAAAACCTGATTCCTATGGCGGGTTTACACGTTGCGATATCGTAGTCCGATTTCAATCAAAAGTCATGTGGTTCAATCGTTGGAGCCGATATCGTTCCTGCGTTGTATGGTGTGAACGTCCAATACGATGCAGGAACGATGTCAATGCGATATCGGGGATTGAATGAGCGTGCTATTCAATGCTCCGATATTGAATAGACATTGAAGCCGGATCGTGCTGTGTGACAGCCCAACTACGATGCGATGTTCTACGTCACCCATTCACTCCCATGTTAAAGGATCGTTCCCGGGTTGGGAGGCGTAGACATCGCACGGACGTTGTATTGCGATATCGCAGCGTGTAAACATTCGATGCGATGCGGGAGAAACGTGCACTAAATGCGCGCTCCCGCGCCATTGAGTTGCGATATTGCAACGATATTGAAGCGTGTAAACCCACCATTACAGGATTCATTTTTTTTGCCCATTCTCTTTAATGATTTCAGGAAAAAACAAGAAGCAACAAGATTCTACCTGACCAAATTAAAGTGAATGGGCAAAATACAGTAAGAACGGGTTTTTTCCTGATCTTCCAAATCAGGAAAAAACCGCAAGTGTGAAAGGCCCCTAACTCTGGCTGAGCAACAAAGAAGCACAAGTTTGCATATCAGACTTCATAGTATAAACTGAGTGAGAAGATCCCATAACACCAAGTGAGTGCAGAGCAGAACAGCGCATGACAATATCGAGATTACATACATGCTATTTACTCATATTTATCAGGTTTTTATATGCTGTGCATTATATTTAAGGTTCTGCTCAGATTCACACCAACACTTAATTTTGTGGGACAATCTAGCGACCTGTTTAGAGGTTCAGTTTTTTTGTAACCCACACGTAAAGGTGGTGTTTATAGGCTGTTTACATGGATTTTACATCTTAATTCACACACTACATTTCTTACACAGTAGCGTGGCATGGATCGGTAGTCATGCGTGAGGTCTGCATTTTCTGCACACACTACATGAGATTGTGGGTCCTGGCTGAGTGTGCCGTTTTGCTCAAAGGAGCCGATGAGCCTTTGCAGGCTACATGATGCCAATGGCTTTCGGTGGCTAGGACCAAATGTTAACTAGTATATCAAGGGAGACCACAAGTTCTTTAAAAATGTAGTTTTACTCAACTGTAACTTGTAAGCAACTGTGTATATAAAATAGCGTGCACATATCCTCTGAAATGTTTCTTTAGCACAAAGTATCTCTATGCACAGTTTCTTCACTTTACCTGTTCCAGCCTCTATTAAATCTGCTCGCTCCACCACTACCCAGCCTAGCACTACAGTATAATCTATAAAAGTCATATTTTCCTTCCATGGTTCCACGACTTTTCCCTCTTATCTCTATCAAGATATAAGATGTAAGTTTACATAACGATGAGGAAGGGGTTTCTGCAATATGGTGTAAACTTAAATCAAGGCAAACATGCAGGCACAGGAGCTGTGCCTTCCTGATTGCTGTCTGGAGCTCGGCTTAAGTGATAGCTGAGCTCCGACTGTTGCAGCCAGGGATGGCCATTGCACCATCTCTGGATGTTTAACCCCCTACATGATTGTAACCCTTGCAATGTGCCATAACAACCCATAGTCAAATGACGATTTCAGGGTATGCCAGCTACGGTGGCCTTTTAGACCATGAAAGTAGCATGGTCTAACAGGTGATCTGGCAGTGTCATGATAACAGGTATAATATATTGCAATGTATGTGTATTGCAATACATTATACAAGCAATCAAAGTAATAAAACTTAATGTCCCGTATTGGGATTAAGCAAAAAGGTTAATAAAAAAAATGTAAAAAATGAAAAGAAAGCATTTAAAAAATATTATACCAATAAATATGTATATTTTTGTAAACAAAATAATAAAATAAAGTACACATATTTGATATTTCTGTCTGCAACAACCTGATCTATAAAACTGTCATACTAGTTATCTCCTGCAGTGAACACTGTAAAAAAAAAAAACTACTGTAGCTAAACTAGGTCTTTTTTATCAAAGAGCTTACAAAAAAGTGGAAAAAAAGCGATCAAAAAGTCATATGTAATTGAAAATGGTATAGCTGAAAACATTAACTTGTTGCATAAAAAACAAGCCCCTATACAGCTCCATCAGCAAAAAATAAAAAAATATAGGTTTCAGACTACAGCAACGCAAAAAACAATTTTTATTTCTATAAAATTGTTTTATTGGTGCAAAAGCAGCACAACCAAAAATACTTTAAAAAAAATCCTAAATTTCAGTTTTTCTCTTCATTTAGCTTCACAAAAAGCAGAGTATACAGCATTTAAAACATATTATGTGGCCCAGAATGGTATCAATAAAAACTCCAACTTAGGGCCCTTTCACATCAGCGTTTTTTTCAAATCGCGGCAGATGCGGTGAAAAAACCGCATCTGCCGCGATTACCGCATACCGGCTGCACGTGCGGCACAGTTGCGGCGCGGTTGCAGTAAATGCCATACAATGTATAGGCGGACTTGCGGCAGGTGCGGCAAGTGCGGTTTTGGCACTTGCCGCAGGTGCGGCCGCGAAAAAAAATGCTGTCAGCAGCGGTTTGTTTCGCGGCCGCACCTGCCGCAAGTGCCAAAACCGCACTTGCCGCACCTGCCGCAAGTCCGCCTATACCTTGTATGGCGTTTACCGCAACCGCGCCGCAACCGTGCCACAAGTGCAGCCGGTATGCGGTAATCGCGGCAGATGCGTTTTTTTCACCGCATCTGCCTCGATTTGAAAAAAACGCTGATGTGAAAGGGCCCTAATCCTGCAAAAAGCAAGCACTCAAATAATTTTGTTGGCAGAAAAATAAAAATGTATAGCCTTAAAAATTTGGTGTTGCAAAAAACTTTATTTTGTAAAGAAAAGCAGTTTTATAGTGTCATGGTCGTGTGGGCCAGAGTACTCGGTAGCCGGGTAGGTAGTCTGTTGGGATATCACGGTGGCGATTGCCCAGAACCATGGCCTTGACCTGACAAGTGAAAGGGGATATACAGGTGGGCCATTTACACTGTGAACAGAATTATTAGACAAGTAGTATTGTAGAGGATTATTTTTATTATTGATCAACAACCATGTTTTCAATCAACCCAAAAAGGATTAATATTTTTGGAAGTTTTTTTTTTAGATTTGGCTATCTTAGGATGATATCTGTTTGTGCAGGTAACTATTACTGTGCAGAATTATTAGGCAACTTAATAAAAAACAAATATATTCTCATCTCACTTGTTTATTTTCACCAGGTAAACCAATATAACTGCACAAAATGTAGAAATAAACATTTCAGACATGCAAAAACAAAACCCAAAATAATTAGTGACAAATATAGCCACCTATCTTTATGATGACACTCAACAGGCTTCCATCCATAGACTCTCTCAGTTGCTTGATCTGTTTACGATCAACATTGCGTGCAGCAGCCACCACAGCCTCCCAGACACTGTTCCGAGAGGTGTACTGTTTTCCCTCCCTGTAGATCTCACATTTTAGGAGGGACCACAGGTTCTCTATGGGGTTCAGATCAGGTGAACAAGGGGTCCATGTCATTATTTTTTCTTCTTTTAGACCTTTACTGTCTAGCCATGCTGTGGAGTAGTTGGATGCATGTGATGGAGCATTGTCCTGCATGAAAATCATGTTTTTCTTGAACGATACCGACTTCTTCCTGTACCACTGCTTGAAGAAGTTGTCTTCCAGAAACTGGCAGTAGGTCTGGGAGTTGAGCTTCACTCCATCCTCAACCCGAAAAGGTGCCACAAGTTATTTTTTGATGATACCAGCCCATTCCAGTACCCCACCTCCACCTTGCTGGCATCTGAGTCGGAGTGGAGCTCTCTGCCCTTTACTGATCCAGCCTCCGGCCCATCCATCTGGCCCATCAAGAGTCACTCTCATTTCATCAGTCCATAAACCTTGGAAAAATCAGTCTTCAGATATTTCTTGGCCCAGCCTTGATGTCACAGACTGTGCGGACATAGGATGAACCCGGGTGTCAGCCGCCTCCTGTCAGCCGCTTCCTATATGTATTATTCAGTTTAGCGATCCCTTTTACATATATTATACATTATTAGTGGTGACCTCCCTCTACTACTTCCATGCCTATTCTACTGAGCTTTGCAATGTGCCTTAAAAGTACTTTTCGACTAACATACGGAGTATTGGTGAGCTCGGGAGAAATTATGTAACAGATTGTATGGGCCCTTTTCTTCTGTAACTTTTTATGAAAATTAAAACTTTGAGACCAAAAAAAGCATTTTTGTGGAACTAATGGTAATTTTTTTTTTTTTTTCACAGCCCATTGTTATACAATTCAGTGAATCACATGAGGGTTAAAATTCTTAATTAGACCTCTAGATGAATTCCTTGAAAGGTTTAGTTTCCACAATGGATTCATTTGTGGGAGGTTTTTGCTTTTTTGACATGTCCGGTGATCCTCACATGTGACAATCTATTTCATACAATTTTGACCTCCAAAACAAATTGTATGTTCCATTTTCTCCTGTTATCCTTGCAAAAATGAAAAATTTGATGCAAAAGCAAAAGTGAAATTTAAATTTTTTTTCATTCCACACGGCTGGAGTTCCCGTGAAGCACCTAAAAGGTTAAGAAACTTCTTGAATAGGTTTTGTGCAATTTGAGGGGTGCAGTTTTTACAATAGCGTCACTTTCGGGTATTTTGTATCATGTAGGATCCTCTAAGTCACTTCAAATGTGATGTGGTCCTTAAAAAAAATTGGTTTGATAAATTGTGATGGTAAAATGAGATATTGCTAATAACACCTTAACCCTTCTTCAATCTTAACACAAATTATGTTTCAAAAATGGTACTTATGTTAAGTAGAGATGGTGCAAATGTTATTTATTAATCATTTTTTGTGATATTAATATCTAGTTTAAGGGCATAACAATTAAAAGCTCAAAATTAGCTAAATAATTTTCATAAATAAATACAAATCATATAAAACCAAAATTTATTTTTATTTACTAACATGAAGTATAATGTGTCATGAAAAAAACATTCTCAAAATCACTGGGAAATATTAAAGCATTCTAAAGTTATTAACTTATAAAGTGACAATGGTCAGAATTGTAAATGTTGGCCTGGCCAGGAAGGTGAATACAGGTGTGGGGGTGAAGGGTTTAAGGGGATACTGCCAATATGGACAAACAGGTAGCTTCCAGCTCTGAGACACTTAGGGTACCTTTACACGCGGCTACAGGGTGGCTACAGGTAACTTACTGGTTGCAGTGAAATCATGGAGACAAGTTTCTATCTTGTTGCTGTGTACAAATGGAATAATCTCTCCATAATTTCACTGCAACCAGTAAGTTACCTGTAGCCACCCTAGAAATGTAGCCGCGTGTAAAGGTACCCTTAGGAAACACCCACTTGGAGCACTCATTTTGTTTTACAGTCTGCTTCATCCTGTACTAGCACCAGACTCACTAGGAAATTAGTTCTCCGGTCAGTCCTTTGATGCATCTCCCATAGATCACTCCGTAACTCTGTCACTCTATCTCTCTGTTGCTTGCACCTTAGGATCTTGATATCCTTTGCTTTAGTGTCACCTTGCTCCAGGGACACTCATGGCATGCAGGTCTGCAGACTACTTTAGACATTAGGTCTATCTCTGTCCCAAGTTTGACTTGCTTCTTATAGCTATTTAATGTTTATTTGTGTCTGTTCAGTGAGTCCATGACTAAGGTTTCATTGTAGGCCGAAACATGTCGCTGTAGACGTCCACTGGTTTGACTTGACTGCGTGTAACTGTGCTTTTATATATTTGTTAACCATTTTTCAATAAAATGGAAATTTTATAAAAAATAAGACCTCTGAGGGTGCAGCGGATTCTTCATCACTGGGTCACAACCCTCTCGCCTGGAATTTGTTGCAGCGGCTGCCGAGCCACGACCCTGGCTGAAGGACGAATTCCTGGAGTGAGACGAGGACGGTGAGCTGACTAAAATATCTCTTTTGCCTTGTTATATACTTATATGGGGTTTGAAGTTCAAGCTAAAATTTGGGTCAAGTTTGGTCCTGAACCCAGACTTTACGAGGTATCTGTCCAGATGTTTGAATGGATCTGCCAAAACTGAACATCTGCTGGTTAGCCCATCTCTAATTCTGACCTTACTGTCAGTATTACACAATACTACAATACTAAACTTCACAGTTCACATTATACATTCAATTACACAACTATAATGTGATTAGTGTCTTCCAGGGCGAACATGCACCACAAGTCTATGTACTTACAACTGAGTATTTTCACTACCCAAATAACACAGCATCAAAATGCATGATATTTATATGCATCATGCAGGATGTAAATTTGCAGGCTGATAGCCTTGCCATTAGTCCTGGAGTTGTCCTGTTGACCAGATAAGGACTGTTTCTTTGTAGCTCTGACAAGAGCGAGGTCTGTTTTTTTGCCTCTTGGCCAGGTAGGCCAAATTTCATTTTTTTTCCTTCCCAGGCTTAGCACCAGTTGTGCTTCCCCTTGCTGAATTAGCGGGGCTGCAGTCTTCGGGCTGCATCTCAATGCCCTAAATAGACTGTGCCCTAAATGGACTGTGCCCTTAATAGACAGTGCCCTACATGGATTATGCCCTAAATGGACTGCGCCTTAAATGGACTATGCTTTTAATGGACTGTGCTCCATTATCTTGATGGCCTGTACCTTATTTTAATAGACTCTGACGATCCTTGTCGGACTTGTTGGGTCTTATGGACTATTGTGTGGAAAGGGGAATTGTCAGAGGACCGGATGGGCCAGCCGTTTCATTTGTTTGCAACACTCAAGAACTGTGAAGAACTCATTTTAATGTTGATGTTCTCTGTGTTGTGCCTCTGCCACAATGAGAGAATGGAGTCAAATGCTTATTCAAGCCTTTGTGAATCTTGTGCTCCTGTTGGTCTGTTTTAGGGAAAATGAACTTGGATTCTATAGTTCAGTAGTCTCAACCCAGTGAGACCAGGGTCAAGAAAACCGAAAAAGATTGGAAATACGTTTTATAATGTTTTACCTATGTTTTATGTGTAATTGTATGCCTCATGTCTTCAAGGTATCCACTATGGCTGAGGAGGACGGACATGGTTAAAAAGGGGACCTGTGTGAGGGGCGAGGTGACCAGTGCCCCCATGAAGTTTTGACCTCCTGAAGACATCATTGTTACTGTGTATATTTATATATGTGCTTATAAGACTTATTATGAATAGTCAGTTCTGTGTGCCAATTTGAAAATGATTAGTGTTTGTGTAACATAAATCTGGAAAAATTACATGATATACAAACATGTGATTTTTTTGAACTCTGCAAAAGTAAAGCTTTTTAACTTTACTCCTTGTTTGCCTGTTTATGCAAAGTAAGAGGTGCTTTGATACTCCCCTACAGATGCTGGATAACAGTTGATTTACTAATGTACTAATGTTTGTTTTGGTGCTGATTTCTTGTACTAATGATGATTCTGGTGCTGTATTCAGTTATTGATTTTTGTTTGGTGATGTATTCATGTACTAATGGTGATTCTGGTGATGTGTTCCTGTTGGTGGTTAAGGTGCTGTATTTGTGTAATGATGGTGATTCTGTTCCTGTATTCCTTCATAGGGAACAGTGAATTCCTCTATATTGCTCTTCAGTACTATGGCATTGCATTATATAGTATAAGTGATCAGACAATCACAGATTTAAGTCCTCAAAGGTGACTAAGTAATAATGAATGAATTTTGTTAAAGCAAAATCTAAAAAACAATGATGGAATTACATTTGTTCTCTGCAAGTGTAAATTTCATTCTGGGAGTGCAATGTTATTTTGCTTTTCAAAATGTTAACTTTGCACATCTACATTGTATAAATATACAAGATTTTATATTTGATGGCTATATAGCCATTACTTAATTAGTTTATATTTTAAGGTCCACTCTTATGTCATTCAACTTTAAAGTTGGATCACCAAAAACTTAATGGTGATCTAAGTGTTACATTCCTAATGTACATTTTTTGCAAAAAACATATCAACTAAGTACCCTGTTATTGACACTGTTTTGCACTTGCTTTTTACTTTTACCTATATAGCAGAGTATTTTTAGACATTTTTTATACTGTCTTTTTTGTGGTATAGATTCTTGGTGGTGTGAACACAGTTCTACAGACCTATTCACATTGTGCTCTGGCTCAGCTGTTAGTATCACTCCCCTGTCTGTTGCCTGGCATCTCACTCGCCTGTACTTTTCATTTTGATTGTTCAAACACAATTGTGCTTCATATGTGACAATGTCATTTCATTTCCAGAGTGGGGCAGTCCACAAAAGAGGACCCATTCCCTGATTTTCTCAGCTCACTGCTTCGATCCTGGGTTTTGTGCTGCTTCATCTCATACATGCATGGACACTGATTCTTAGCTCTTACAGAGGTATCATTTTTCTAGTCAATGGTCACCAGTCACAGGCATGAGATGGACTTTCTCTTTCTGAACAATAATTACTGTAAAGTGCATATATTGCTACCAAAACCAACTATCCATTGCTAACTCAGTCTACTTAGCTGCAGAGAATACTCTGGAACTTACCTCCTTACAGAGGCAAAGGATAAAAATATGTTGCAACCCAAAGGGATGTCCATGTACGCCTTGGGTCTAGTATTTGTAGATATAGATGTTGACTGAATAGATGTATTAAATTTAAATATTCAAATGTATTGCCTGTGTCAATATGGATTTTGGAAATCTGGACAGGAAGGGATTTGAAAACAGGAAGTGAATTTTTAAGCAAATTTTGACCTTTCAGATAAAGCTGTTTTTAAATGTTGGCACTCTTCAGAATGTACTCTTGCAATTGGAGGTTTTGTTAAGAAAGCACAGCAGGTGCAAAAGCCACTTACAAAACATAGGCATCAGAATAAAACAGAAGCACTAAGAGACCCTTGTTTTCTTTGTCGTCTAGCCATGCAGGGAGGGTAAAGACTGTGTGGAAGTTGATATTTTGTCTTTATAAATTAAGGATCAGGAATGAAAGAAAGTAAAAAATGGTCTAAGCATTGGCAAATAGTAGTTTGTAATGTTGCAAGCACTTTTGAACTGGGTTCTAAAAAGGCAGAACCACGTTTGACTATCCTCCAAGTGATTTAAATAGTCTTTCACTGTACAGTAATGGGTGCTATAAGTATGCTAAGGGCTCAATAAACTTTAAAGACCTAGTACTTAACTTTAATGGGCAATAGAATAATAGGTTATTAAACAAATAATTTAGTTTCAGCACTGCTACGAGAAAGCTTTGATTGAAACTCTATAGACTTTCCTCCTTCCAGTATAATTACCAACACTAATTATTCCACGTATAGAAGTTCACAATCATTCAACCAGCGTTGTCTTTTCAATCTCTCAGTGACCTGTAAATTACCCTTAGATGGTCATAATACAGTAAGTAAACCAAATCATGATAATACTTCAGTGCCACCATATTTGTCTAACTAATGAATGTAGTGATGCTTCACAGCATGAAATGTTCAAATGAAATGAACAAAACTAGACAATCATTTACAATAACAGTGATGATTTGCATAATATGAGTTCTAGCCATTGTTTAATCAAATAAATATTCATAAAATTGTTTATATAAATTCAATAGCGTGATATTCAATAGAAGAAATTACCTTTTTGCTACCAAAAAGAGACTGTAACCATTGATATCAACAATGGGTTGGATGAAAAGCATTTAGAAACATAATGTTTACTTGGCCCAGCATTTAATAAAAGCAGAAGCAATGCTAGTGTCAATAACGGGCAAAGAAAGGCAAATTTCAGGACCAATTGTCTTGGGCATACCAATGCCTCTCTGGATGAGGCAAGGGGAAACAAGGTAACCTACTGTGACTATGTAGCTCAAGCCTACAAATATAGAGGGAACAAACCCCTTGTCTGAAATATGTGGCAAATCCTAAGGCTGTGTTCCCCCATTAGTAGTAGCAGCATTTTGGATGCAACGTAATGCCCCTGCATCCAAAATGTTGCATTCAACAGCACAAGCACAGTGGATGACATCTATAGAAATCTCATGCCCACTGTGCTTCTTTTGTCAGCAGCGTTAACTGATATGTGAGGTGGATTTCCGCACCACCACTTGTCCCCAGCATGTCAATTTAGTGCTGAGGAGTCGAAGGTGATCTCAGCAGGTGAATGCAAGGGAATAGCCACCGTGCCCCGAATGCTGCCTTCATCTGCGGCGATCCCACGGCATCCCCACAGGAGAGAAGACACTGCGTCCAGGACATATGTCTACCGATCGGAAAAAATTTGTTATATTATCCAAACGCTCTTGTAAAGTTGAGAAAAGACAACATTATCTGAAATTATGGAAGTTTTAAATCAACAGGTTTTTACTTCAGAAAATAATTTCTTTTATTGACAACCCTCCCCAATAAACACATTTTAATGGAAAAATGCTGAGAAAAATTTTAACTTTTTATTGTAGATTTTGAAGTGCTAACTCAAGTAAATATATTGGCAGTTCATAAAGAAATAAGCGGCACTCACCGGATCTTCACTTGCAGTGTTGAATTTTATTCCGATTAAAACAAGGTCACAAAGTGCAGGGAAGGGGGGTCAGCAGAGTCGGACAACGGTCACACCGTTTTGTGCATTAGCGCTTCAATGGGTCCTATACATAAATATAGGACCCGTTGAAGCACTAGTGCGCGAAACGGTCTGACCGTTGTCTGCCCCTGCTGACACCCCCTCCCTGCACTTTGTGACCATGTTGTGACCATCCGGTGAGTGCTGCTCATTTTTTATTAATTGTTTAATTATCTCCGAGCTGGGAGCAGAGCAACGCCGGCCACACTTCACTGCCTGTTAATGTAATAGGCAATAAGCCGTGTTACAGTAGCTGGTACTCAGATTCTTTCTGCTTCATATAAATATATTGTCATATCACTTAAGTGAATAAAAGTGTTTAGCCAGCAAGACTGTTTGCAAAATTCTCAGTGTTTTAAGAAAAATAAAACACTGACTAACCAGTTCCATGAAAGATCTGTACTTATTGATCTCATCTTGATACATCGGAAATGATAAGAAATCTTTGTGAGCCAAGTACTGGCTGAGGCAGGCCCCACCTCTGCTAAGTGAGTAACTGAGGATCCCTGAGGTAGGTGCCAGGAGGGCACCAAAACGCGTCGGAGGCAATAAAAGAGATCTGTTTGAACATCACCTACTCGTGTGTTCTTTGAAGTAAGTGGACCTTGGCAGCACGGACTGTTATACACCTTTCCTTCCCTACATCTTGATAGTCTGTTCTAATGGCAGCTATGCCCACCTGGCTGTATTTACAGTACACACGCTCAATAGAACCTTAAGGTGACCCTTTCAGCCCATTAGAGCCCATTAGAGACCCAGTCTGGTTCTAATGACGGCTATGCCTGCCTGCATTATGGAATTATTTACACTTTACATGCTCAACAGAACCTTAAGGCGTCCCTTACCGACCCTTACAGACCCAGTCTGGTTCTAATGGCGGCTATGCCTGCCTGGCATTTGAGACACCTCCAGTCTATCACATGCTACTCCTCATACATACATTAGCCAACAGGACCCTCACGACCTGACAGTCGGTCCCAATGGTGGTTACGGCCACCTGGCCTTTGAGACATCCCCAGTCTCAGCACACATACATGGATCAATGGGACCCTCATGACCTGACAGTCGGTACCAATAGCGGTTACGGCCACCTGGCCTTTGAGACCTACCCAGTCATAGGACACATAGAGTCCATCATGGACTTCAGCCTTGTCAGGCCCAGACCAGGTTTTGGGCTACATGAGCTCCCAGGCAGTCAAGGCGTCCCCCAAGGTCTCCTCACACTACAAATGTTGCCCAGTCACCTCCCAGCCTTACCAACCAAGCAGACTTCCAGGACCGCAACCTCACCATCATGTCCAAAGCGAGAGCCTTACAGGTTCAGCCAGGACCCCCATATGCTCAGCTGCTCCACCAACCTCTCAGTCTGACCACAGGCTCCATATGGGTCAGAAGGACAGGCTTCTCCCACATAGAGAGTTAGGGACCCCCCTGCCTCACATCCTATCCCTCAGAGGATCATGCTGTTCTGCACTCAATCACAGTACTAGACAGCTCATATCCTTTCCTGCCACACCCACACCTGGGATTCTGTCAGTAATCAGCACATTCACTCACACAGACCTGGGTGCAGTTAACCCTATGTGCACCAGTCAGGTCTAAGAAAGTAAACACCCATTCACACACACAGGTCCAGTTGCTGTTAACACTGTGTGTACGGTTCAAGGCCCATGTGATGTATACCGGCCATGAGCTATCATGCCGGTCATACCTTACAATATATAAAAGCCTCTCACATCCAGTCATCAGGGCAATGCAGTGAGATGGAACAGTCACTATTCACTACACAGGAAAACACTACTGAAATAATTCCATCTGCATTATTTTCTAGAATGCAACAGCCTAGAGCCAGCTTTCAGTCACTGCGCAGGTAGATTGATAACAGTACAATCACTTTGTAGTGAGTGATAATAATAGTGGCCGGGCTGCACAGCTAATGCAGATACAATGAAAAAAAAGACATAGCAATAACTGCTCTAAAATATAATGAAAATAGGAAGACTTAGCTTCAGCAGCGGCCACTGCGGAGTGCCTGATAACCGCGCCAAAGTGCCTCCTGTCTTATCGGATCCTAACATCATGACTAGCAGAGTTGTGTAGTGTGAATGGGTTTATATGCCTCAATTTGTAACTAAAACCAACCATGAAAAGTGTGTGCTGGACTCCAACAAGATGGAGGTCTCAGCTGGCTACAGGGTGGGGGAAGGGGGAAAGGAAGAGGGAGCTCAGTCAGAATAAATACTAATAACTTTTTGTCAGCATTCCTGGGGCCAGTTTTAGTCTGCTCCAGACGTGTCTAAGACAAAGTAGCTGTTTAAAGTGGCAAAGTATGAAATAGACCAGAAATTACATGATATGAACCAACTGGGCTCCATCACTCCATCCGCCATCTATTATAATCCATCTGCATTGCTGTGATCATCACCTAAGCATCATGTTGACTCTGTGTTTCCTTACAGCTACATGTAACTGCACAGTGCTCCACTTATCTGTGCTGTGCATGTGGTGCAATTTCCTTGCTTAAAATATCTGTGGTACGTGTACCTACACAGTCCTCCAGTCATCTGTGCTGTCCATGTGGTGCAATTTCCTTGCTTAAAATATCTGTGGTACGTGTAACTGCACTGTCCTCCACTCATCTGTGCTGTCCATGTGGTGCAATTTCCCTGCTGTAATATATTGTATTCCATTATGAATATACCTCTCCATTTCACTGCCCCCTAATTAGCTGGCTGTGAATCACCATGTGTCTATTGCCTGACTGGTGATGGGCTAATGAAGTTCAGTTCCCTCCCCCTGCTCCTCACCTGAATTCACTTTTTGGGAGCATATTAGTCTGCTCCAGACGTGTCTGCGACAAAGTGGCTGTTTATAGTGGCAAAATATGAAATAGACCAGAAATGGACAGGAATTGACTGGGAGACTATTCACTACTAATCTTTACCATGTCTTTTATTTCATTGTTTGTTTTCCTATGTGCTCTCACCATCAACTTTTATCACCCTATCCCCCCTCCATCACCACTCATTCACATCAGTGAATAATTCCATCTGCATTATTTTCTAGAAAGCAACAGCCTATAGCCGGCTCTCAGTCACTGCGCAGGTAGATTAATAACAGTACAATCACTGTGTAGTGAGTGATAATAATAGTGTGAATGACTGGCATCACCTTAGAGTGTAGGTGCAAGCAGAAAAACAAATTATTAAAGAAAGGATGATCTGCTGCGACACTAAACACTTAATATGAAAAGTTAGATAACTGTAATGAGTGGCCGGGCTGCACAGCTAATGCAGATTCAATGAAAGAAAAGGACATAGCAATAACTGCTCTAAAATATAATGAAAATGGGAAGACTTAGCTTCAGCAGTGGCCACTGCGGAGTGCCCGATAACTGCGCCAAGGTGCCTCCCATCTTATCGGGTCCTAATACTATGACTAGCGGAATTTTGTGGTGTGAAACGGTGATTATTATAATAATAATAAATCTTTATTTATATAGCATCAACATATTCCGCAGCACTTTACAATACAGTGGGTAATAAACAAAAATACACAGTATATTACAGTAAGAACATACACAATATAATACAGTAATTCAAGTAGAGAAAGAATACAGTACAATAATAGAGAGCAATACAATAAGCATAGAATCAATGTAAAAAATACAATACAATAGATAAACCAAAAACTAAAGGTGACCCTGGTCATAAGAGCTTACAATCTACAATGAGATAGGGGTTACACAAAGTGCAGGGGCTTATTACACTGATGGTCCAGGCATCTTGAGTAAATGGGGGATAGAAATAAAGTTACATGAATGGCCACCAGACAATCTGTGTAAACCTTTTGGGATTGGTGAAGTTTGAATAGTCTTCAGTTACACGTACCACAGATATTTTAAGCAAGGAAATTGCACGACATGGACAGCACAGGTGAGTGGAGGACTGTGCAGTTACACGTACCACAGTACAGATATTTTAAGCAAGGGAATTGCACCACATGGACAGCACAGATGAGTGGAGGAGTGTGCAGTTACACGTACCTGTAGGGAAAGACAGAGTCAACATGATGCTTAGATGATGATCACAGCAATGCAGATGGATGGCAGATGGAGTGATGGAGCCCAGTTGGTTCATATCATTTAATTTCTGGTCTATTTCATATTTTGCCACTTTAAACAGCCACTTTGTCTTAGACACGTCTGGAGCAGACTAAAACTGGCCCCAGGAATGCTCACAAAAAGTTATTATTGAGTTATTATTTATTATTTTATTGAGAAAAAGCATAACTTAAGTCAATTAAAATTCCAGGTAATTGATCATGTACCCCTTTCAAGGCGGGGGGATGACCGTATCTGTAAACTTAAAGAGAGAGAGTCTTTTTGGATACACCATGTAAATACCCTCTCCCATTGGGACTCAATAAGGAATTTGAGTTGATTTATTGACCAAAGCATTCCTTGATTATGGCCATACCGGGAGCAACATATTTTGGTGGGGTCTAAAATCTCCTAGAATGGTTTAATGGTCATTATGTAATTTGTAACCATTATAAATACAAGGGTTGTTGATTCATTTAAGAGCTTTAATCTGATATTCTCTTTTGTGTGAAGTATTCTAAATTTTTTTTTTATGTTTTCACTATAGAGATAACATGAATATGGATGCTATCATTTCTGTGTCACTTTGAAACGGGCACCATCACTGTCTCTCCACAAGGTCATCCATCAGAGACCACCACTGGATATCAGCACCATGTTTAACCTAACCTAGTAGCATTATGTCTCCGGTCATGTCACTAGATAATCCCACAATCCCATCACAATATCATGCACACTAGTAGCGCTTATATCAAATCACTCTTTTCTCCCTTAATAACGCCGTCCCCTTTAACACAATAGCGGTTGCGCCCTGTTTCCATAGCGGCGCACATGCCCTGTGAACGTATCGCCATATAGGACTTCATATCCCACAATCAAAATGGCGCCCACGCATGCACACAGGCTTAGCGATGTCGCACATCCAGCCGGATGACGCGCATCCGCCCACAAACTGGGTCCGCCCTACCCAGTGCAATTAAAAGCGGTAAAACACCGCTCAGACCCACTCCTGTCCTTCCTCTGCAACTACTTGATCAGGCCCAGGACATAAAGGTAATTGACTGCCCATTTGGCATCTTTTATTCAACTTACAGGATTGCTTCCCCAGTTTAACTCCTTCATTAACTTATAAGCAGGAGTCACATACTAAGCCGTATTGTAGGTATGTACCCTAGCCTTTCCTCCTCATTTTATTCCTCAATTCCTCAATATTTTAATACTAATGTTTAACCACCTCATACCCAGTTCCTGAGGGTTTACACCCAGGACGTAATTCACTCTTAATTTTCTAGATACTGCAAACCTAGGTGGTTTATGAGAAGAGGTATATACATATATCTCTTTGTATTATTTTCCATTTGATAGTCTCCTGCTACAACCCTTGTCCATAATAGGACAGCGGTGCCCATACTTGTATCTCCTATAACAAACCTCGTTTCCTCCACCTTAGGCTTTGGCATTAAAGAGATGTCCAAAGTGATGAACTATAAGTCCTAATCATACAGGACCATTTGATGGTATTGATATATATCCCTCACTTATCCTCATACTTAAACCAATCTAAATATTCACCCCCCATTACCACATGGTTCCCTTTTAGCACTGCCATCCACTTATCCGTATTCACATCTAGCCCCTAGCATTGTTATGCTTAGGGTACGTTACTCACTTCCCTTTATTTCACTCATCACACCACCAATCACGTTAGTCCACTTATACATCCACACACACCGTACACACTTTCCCCATCTCCCCCACACCAACATGTTCCTGTACTGTAACACCTGTCACTCACACCACAATACTCACATAGACCACAATTATGTGATAACTTATTTCTATGTATGATTTGGTTTTTGTAAATATTTTCATTAGACCAATCCAGATGAAGACCCGGTGTGGGTCGAAAAGTTGATTTTTTTTGTCTTCACAATCACGAATAATAAAACCACAATATGCAAAGTACAACTTCTCAAGTTTCTTATGGAGTGCCAGGGATTGATATTAATTACCTGTGGAATTTTTTGCCTTGAGCACTCGAATGGTGGTCGAGCTTAAATTTATATTTTAACTGCGGTAATGTCAACACTTGTCACACTCTCACCAGTGCCTGCTCTCACAGCATATGGGGGCTGCTTTCTGTGAATGTGAAACCACCATATTGTTGTAAGGCGTTGTGTCCATAGTATGTTGTTTGATGTTTCTCTTGAAGTAAATATTTAGAATCTGCATCAAAATTTGCATGTCTATCCTGCAGCCAGCAAAGTCTATGAGAGTTCAGAAGTGCTTTGCCAATGTATTTTTTTTTAACTTGCAGACTACATGCAGATTTAGGGGCCCAAAAAAGAAATCTGAACCACATGTGCATGGAAAAAAAAGCAACGTGGGCAGAGCAGTTTTGACCTGTTATAGATGTTGCTGGCCTCAGGGTAGACATGCAGATTTTGATGCAGATTCTCAAAATCTTTGTCAAACAAGCATCAAACAACACACAGTGGTCACAGTGCCTAAAAGGGTCCAGGGAGAGCCACAGTTGTGATACGGCTTCAGGATTCCTCTTTCCCCCCAGCAACTTACACACAGATTTTTAGGGCAAGGATGGCCCACTACAGTCCTCAAGTTCTGAAAACAGTTCAAGTTTTCAGGATTTCCTTTGCATTGCATAGTTCATACCTTCATCACTTGCAGAGGTAATTATTCAAACACTTTGTGTAATGCTAAGGAAATCCTGAAAACATGCACTGTTTGCAGCCCATGAGGACCGCACTTGGCCAGCCCTGTTCTACATTAGTGTGTGTAGTGTCTTGCATTTCCAAACCTCAGACCATCAAGCCAGAGTCCTGTGGCTTGTTTACCAGTCTCTTTTGGGCAGTATCAAAGCACCTGTTTACAGAAGTAGTCCAGCACACAAGGGGTGAAGTACAAAAAACTTTACTGTAACTTAAACTATAAGTCTCAAACACAAATCTCTGAATATATATAGTACATATTTATTATGAAAGTCCCAAAGGAATCAGCAGACTCTTAAAATGGTGGAAAGTTCATGAAGGTCAGAGTCCATGAAGGGCTTTGAGTTGTACCCCAAAGGCTGCATGCAGAAGTTACTTCAGGGGAAATGGTGTATCAGTGTCCGCGCTGCTGAAATCCCAAGAAAACGATCCGGAAACCATATGTAGGTTGCATCAATCATCCATTTATTCCTTTTCCTACGCGTTTCGGCACTGTCCTAGTGCCTTCCTCAGGGATATGGAAGGAAGTCCTGCAGCAGCTGCATTTAATGCTAAATGCTTTTACACCAGTTGTGGGTCTCACAACTGTGCTAGGTGAGTGAATTCATACCCACCACATACATTAGTGTCACTAGTGATAGGGCACTATTGCGCCTCTTGTTCCCCCCCCTATTTTTTACTTTGATACAAAAGGCTGCATGCAGGCTCACTTATCTAGTAGGGGACGCGCATATGGCACAAAACATTGGAAGAGGAAATACAGCATTCTTGACAGGAGATAGTGAATTCAACCTGATCAGCTCCTAGCCATCGCACCACAGGTTGGCGACTCACTTTGACCCCATATTCTTTGTTCATTTGATAGTTGACTCTGAGAGCAGTTAAATTCCAAATCCTTTTTTTGGCTTTTACCTGACTTCACTCTCAGAATGATAAGCTTCCTGACATCTAGTGATAAATGTGCCTCTATCTGTGCCATGTTTTAACCAACAAACACACAAACAAAAAGAAAAAAATATTAGGCAAAACTAGACTTCCCATGAAAAAATATGCAAAACATTTGGGCCAGCAAATGTGGAGATAAAACAATGTGAAAAGCAGCTTTTATCCCTAGAGCTGACAACCATTTGTTTCCGGTTTACTAAAATCTCAAGGAAAATGGCAACACAACAATTAGACAGAAGGAATCAAACTTAAGAATAATGCAAAACTATTGGTCGCTACTGTATGAATATCACATATAACTAGTCATTTTACCAGTAATCTAGAAAAATCTCATTTGAAATATTTCAGTAATAAAAGGAAGCATTTAACAGGCCAAAAAAAACAATGTTCTCAAAAGTCATTTATTTTCTATAAAATGCTTAATGCAGCAAATTATTTCTTTTTTCTTGTATCAACTGGTGAATACATTTGAAATCGAGAACATGAAAAGCAAGGTGATGACTAATCTAACAATTTGCAAAATAGCAGAAATTCCAGCCATAGTTCAGCCTTTTTCATGTTCATAATTCATTAAGCACAAAATTCAAATACAATTATTCCATATTCAAAGTACATTTGCATACATTCAGAGACCTTTAATTAAACACATTAGAATAATTGAATTCTTTGTAACAAATGCCTAGTAACTATTTTTTTACAGTCATACTATAGCTGGGAAGGTATGACTGAGGAATCTGATATGCCAATTCACATGGCAGAATTGTGGTCAGTATTTTCCATCAGTATTTGCAGTAAAGGCCCAATCGTTCTCTGTATTGAGTCCTCTCCTGCACTTGGCTTATAAGTAGTGATGTCAAACACTGTCCCGTGAAAGAGGCAGAGGGAACCTCATGTGTAAACAAAGTAATAACCTGCAGATATGGGACTAGTCTACAGATTAAGAGCATTTTACACCTGCCCAATGGGCACACTTAGAGCTCCGCTGTCAAGAGGAAATTAACTTTATACTTCCTGGTTACATTCAGCTAGAGGTGGCGCCAGTTTGGGTTAACTCACCTCTCTGGCCATAGTGAGCAGCGGTTGCAACCGCACCCCCCGTACTGACTGACAGGCGGCTCTGCATTAGAACTAGCTGTCAGTCAGTGTACGGTTTACAGCTCACGCTTACTGTATAGTGAGCAGTGACTGAAGCCGCACTAGCTCAACCCTATGACTGGAAGCTGAATGCAACCAGGAGGAAAAAAGTTTTTTCTTCCTGGCAGTGGGGCTCTAAGTGTGGCTACAGGGAAAGTTTACAATACTCTTAATGGCCCGTTACATCCTTCAATGTCTCAGCGATCTGACCAACGATTCGACCTGGCTGAAATCGTTGGCACATCTTTTAGTGATAGCTGCTGAGGTGTCACATGTACAGATATATTGAACAACGCAGCAACGATTCCGTGACAAGCGAAAGATACTTGCGGTCGTTTGGTCGCCTACGTGCTTCAGTTCTGAATAGGCAAAGTCATAAACGAGATCATTGGAAAGGTGTCACACAAAATGATGTTGCAGGTTGAACGTACGACGAACGACAGATTTATAGACATGTTCATAAACCTACAATCAACGATCTAACGACTTATCGTTAGTCGTATCTACGTGTCACACTCAATGACGTTGTTACGATGTCGCTGCACCGCCCCAAAAGCTGTGACGTACCAACAATATCGTTAACAATATTGTAGCATGTAACGGGCCCTTTAATCTGCAGATTAACCCCATATCTGCAGGCTAATAGCCTTCTTTACATAACAGGTTCCCTTTAATAACTAAATGAAATCAGCTCCCAAATCCAACTGGGTAACTTTATTGAATGATTCCAATGCTAGGCCACGTGTTCATCCAACAAATGGAAAAAATTGCCAAGATCTACAGGTCACAACTTTCCAAATATGAATTATGAAAAAAGGAAACATTTATAATGTGGAACAGATTTCATATCCAAAAAAATCCTTTTGATATATCCTCAGACATCTCTTCGGTGTAGCATATTTTTTCCCTTTTTATTAAAAAAAACAATATTTGTATATCTAACACGATGGTATCATTATACAAGTTATCTATATCTACAGTACTCAGCATTGCATATTGAAAGAGCTGTGGAGATTCCCTGTAAATTCCATGAAAGAGAAGACTGTTGATTGAACAAAACAGCCTTTGTTATTGTACGTGATATTCTTTTGTTGAAGTTCAAGATGCTGGAATATTACAGACTTGAAATAAGCCTGAAAATGGAAGCAAATGAATATACATTAATCCAAATATAGCATGTACTGTATATAGTGACCTCTAGGAATATTTATACACTGTCGCCAAACGTGATCAAGCTGACAGAAAGGTGGCGACAAGATATCTATAAATCTTGTAGATGAGCTAAAAAAGCATAAGTCTATATTAGGTTCCTGCAACCAACAGCAAAATAGGGTTGGACCACCCAGCTTAACACATTTTTTCTGGACAATGCATATTGCAGGGTCACAATTTAGCAACCCTCCATGATTAAATAAATCCAAATGACCTTATTGTATTTATATCTCAGTAGCCTGTAAGCATGAAATGCTAGACTCCACAATTAAAGGTTTTGCTATATAATCTAACTATAGCATGCAGTAGGGGTTAAAAAATAAAAGTCAACTATGCCTCTCTTATCAAGGTGTGTGCTGTTGTTTTCTTAACTAAAGGCTTTATCATCTAGTGATTATCATTGCTGGGATACGTTGTTACATGCACGGCAGTGTGAGAGGGAGTGATTTGAAAGTTTATTTTTTTTTATATTTTTCAAATTTTTTTAAATTATTTTTGTAACTCTTTCTTTATTTTACACTGCTCCTTAGGGCACATCAGCACTGCACAGACAGATTGCCTGTGTTATGTAGAGAGAGGCTTCATCGTCCCCCGCACAGCACAAATGATCACTTTCTGCCAGTGACGTCACTCGGGCATCACTGGCAGGAAGTGATTCATTACATCATCCGTGGTCATCAGTTGACCCCGTACTGTCATGACAACGCTTCAAGGCCCTGTGATCACATTATGGGGCTGCCAATGCCAGCGTGGAACAGTGTGCTTTGGATCGCGCTGTCAGTGATTGATCTAAAGGGTTAACAGTGCGGATCGGATCGCTCATCCAATCAGTGCTGTTAGGCTGGCTTCACACCACGGTTTTGTGCTGTCAGGTTGGATCCTGTTTTTTGCAGGGTCCACCTGACAGAACCTAACAGGACAGGATGTGCACAAAAGTGTGGGCAAATATGCTCCCTGGTCCTGTATTCAACTGGATTCGTTTTCTGCTGCTGTCCATGGTCCTGGTCTACCTGTGTGCGCTCTGCTGCTGTCCATGGTACTGAATTCACAGTCTGTGCATGAAATACTGCTGTCCATGGTGCTGAACTGTGAACGGCAGGATATCTGAATATGCTCTGTTGAAAAAAATCAGATCTGGGAAACGATCCAAATTTTTCACGGATCCAGCGCCCATAGATTCCCATTATATGGGAACTGAATTGCCACGAATCCGGTTCTGTATTGTTTTGTCCGATTTTTGCACCAGAGACAAAAAATGCTGCTGGCTCCGATTTTGGGGATTGTGAAAATCCTGACAAAACCGGATCGGGCACAGCATACACAAAACCTGATGGCTAAATAGGACCGATCCAGCACCATATTGATACATGGGAGGCAAACCTGGATCAGGTTTTGTCCAGTTTGAACCGGACAGAACCTGATGTTGAAAACTGTGGTGTGAAGCCGGCTTTAGATGTACATGTTAGCTGATCAGATCAATGCTGACATGTACAGGGAATGATGTGAACTCAGCGAGTGAGCTCGCATCAGGGGTAGGGACATGGCCAATGATGTATATACACTGTGTGCAGAATTATTAGGCAAGTTGTATTGTAGAGGATTATTTTTATTATTGATCAACAACTATGTTCTCAATCAACCCAAAAGACTCAAATATCAAAGCTTAATATTTTTGGAAGTTTGAGTGGGTTATTTTTTTAGATTTGGCTATGTTAGGAGGATATCTGTTTGTGCAGGTAACTACTACTGTGCAGAATTATTAGGCAACTTAATATAAACCAAATATATTCCCATCTCACTTGTTTATTTTCACCAGGTAAACTAATATAACTGGACAAACTTTAGAAATAAACATTTCTGACATGCAAGAACAAAACCCAAAAAAATTAGTTACAATATAGCCACCTTTCTTTATGAAGACACTCAACAGCTTTCCATCCATAGACTCTCTCAGTTGCTTGATCTGTTTACGATCAAAATTGCGTGCAGCAGCCACCACAGCCTCCCAGACACTATTCCGAGAGGTGTACTGTTTTCCCTCCCTGTAGATCTCACATTTTAGGAGGGACCACAGGTTCTCTATGGGGTTCAGATCAGGTGAACAAGGGGGCCATGTCATTATTTTTTCTTCTTTTAGACCTATACTGGCTAGCCATGCTGTGGAGTAGTTGGATGCATGTGATGGAGCATTGTCCTGCATGAAAATCATGTTTTTCTTGAACGATTCTGACTTCTACTGCACCACTGCTTGAAGAAGTTGTCTTCCAGAAACTGTCAGTAGGTCTGGGAGTTGAGCTTCACTCCATCCTCAACCCAAAAAGGTCCTACAAGCTATTTTTTGATGATACCAGCCAATATCAGTACCCCACCTCCACCTTGCTGGCATCTGAGTCAGAGTGGAGCTCTCTGCCCTTTACTGATTCAGCCTCTGGCCCATAAATCTGGCCCATCAAGAACCACTCTCATTTCATCAGTCCATAAAATCTTTGAAAAATCAGTCTTAAGATATTTCTTGGCCCACTCATGACGTTTTGTCTTATGTTTCTTGTTCAAAGGTGGTCGTTTTTCAGCCTTTCTTATTCTGGCCATGTCCCTGAGTATAGCACACCTTGTGCTTTTTGATACTCCAGTAAAGTTGCAGCTCTGAAATATTGCAAAACTGGTGGCAAATGGCATCTTGGCAGCTTCACTCTTGATTTTTCACAATTCATGGGCAGTTATTTTGCGCCTTCTTTGCCCAACACGCTTCTTGCGACCCTGTTGGCTATTTGCCAGGAAACGCTTCTTTTTCGGTGATCATGCTTCATAAGTTTGGCAATTTCAAGACTGCTGTATCCCTCTGCAAATTGCACAAAATGGACCTTGAGGCTGTAGCTCAGAGAAGGGTGGGAAGCGAGAAAAAGGCGCAAATCTAAATGTAAAAGTAAACCATTTGTCAGGAATACACAGGAATATACAGGGCAAGAGGGCTCACCTTTACTGTGTCTTGGTGCTGGCATTGTAATGGTCCATCTGTAATTATGAAGGCAGTGGTTTCTGGAGGGAGAAGAAGAGCAAATTGCTATCTATTTAATAACACAAAACATTGGGTGGGGATGAAATGATTGAATACAAATAGAATAAGATCAATTCCAGTAGAAGTATGCAATATATGAGATATATATATATATCTATTATCAAGGAAAATGAAAAGCATTTTATGGTAAATTTATCATGCTAGAATATAGCGGGCTTAATATATCTATGCGAGTACCTGTCCTTGAGGGGGATTGAGGTATATTGGGACGTAACAATTATATGGTACTTGTGAATGGGTTGACTTGTAGCATTTTTTTTATAGATGAAGTCGATAGCCTAGTGGTATACACTTCTAAATAAGGAAGATATGTTGATAGAGAATGTGCAGGATCGATTCCATCAGGAATTGAGAATAATTTTTTGAGAATATAACCTTTTGATATTAAGAGGATCCTAATTAATAAGAAATAGTACTATAATATTTGGACCTTGACTTCGAAAAATAAAAATAAAAAGGAAAATAAAGATAAATAATGAAGGAAAAGGGAATAAATAATTTTTTAATTATATCTAAAATACAGTTGATACCAATGGTTTTTTGAATTATACCCTTATACATATATATATATATATACAAAAAGTAAGATAGATATGTATCTAATATATAAAGCTGAATGTGTGTGTATGTGTGTATATCCGGGATTGGCATCTATACCGTCGCAACTACAGCCACAAAATTTTGCACAGTCACACGGGAGCGTCATAGGCTATGTTGTGAGGCGAAATTTTAACCCTGCGCGTTCCAGTTCACCAAACAATTTTGCCCCTATCTACATAATGGGGAAAAAGTGAATGGAAAAGTGTTGGAGGAAAATCGACAGCTGTCAGCTATAGCCACAAAATTTTGCACAATCACACGTCTGGAACCCGGGAGCGTCATAGGCTATGTTGTGAGGCGAAATTTTAACCCCGCGCACTCCAATTCACCAAACAATTTTGCCCCTATCTACATAATGGGGAAAAAGTGACAGTTACCAGTTGACAGTTGTAAATGAGAGGGACTTAATGACAGCACCAAAGACTAACAGCACATACCAGCATATAGTCACTAAGGTGGGGCCCCAACATGACATATTCACCACGCACGGGGACATGTATACACACCACACACACACAAAGAGTAACAGCAAGTGTATAGCCGCTAAGGTGCAGCCCCAACATTGTATACTCACCACGCACCCGAACAAACACACACACACACACCACAAAGAGACACACACAACACAGAGATACACACACACACACACACACCCAAGGGGACACACACACACCATATAGTGAAACATGGAATCACCCCACAGGGACACACACACACACACCACAAAGAGACACACACAACACCACACAGACCCCCCCCACAGGGACACACACACATAGCCACCCTATAGGGACACATGCACTGACCCCACAGGGACACACACACACCACAAAGAGACACACACACACACACACCACACAGACCCCCCACAGGGACACACACACATACACACCCTATAGGGACACATGCACTCACCCCACAGGGACACACACCACAAAGAGACACACACAACACAGAGACAGCCTCCCCCCCACAGGGACACACTCACATACACACCCTATAGGGACACATGCACTCACCCCACAGGGACACACACACGCACCCCACAAAGAGACACACACAACAGAGACACACACCACACAGACCCCACCCCCACAGGGACACACACATACACACCCTATAGGGACACATGCACTCACCCCACAGGGACACACACACATCACAAAGAGACACACACAACAGAGACACACACCACACAGACCCCCCACAGGGACACACACATACACACACCCCAGGGACACACACACCACACAGACAGACACAGATGTGCACAAATCACCTCACACAACTCGCCTCATACGGGTGCTATCTTTAATTTCCAAACATAAACATCTGATTAAAAACAGCCAATGTGCAACACGTGTGCCATATAGGGAATTAAGGCAGATGGCAGTCACATGAGCTGTCTATTATGTGTATGTGTGAGGTAACATATACTGCCTGGGGGGAGGGTTTACTGTTGGCTGGAGATTTATTAGGCTGCCTATAGCAATCAATCACATCTCAGCTTCTATTTTCCTACAGGTCATTAATATGACATATTCAAATTCTTTTTTGTTATAGCTAACATCAGTTATTTATTAAGCTAGTACCGTGTTTCCCCGAAAGTAAGGCCCCCCCGATTGTAAGGCCACCTGGGGGAAAAGGGGGGCCTGCTAATGTAAGGCCTCCCCCGATTATAAGGCCTTACAACCGGGGGGGCCTAATGTAAGGCCCCTAGCGGAGGGGGGGGGGAGCGGGAGCGGGTCGCACGTCACGTGCGCCCGCTCATTAGATATGCACTGCATCCCCCTGTCAATCAGCGACAGGGGGAGCAGTGCATTATACAGTATATATGGGCCACCTCCTGCTGGCACACTACCCCCCTGTTCTGAGGTCCCCCCCTGCTGCTGCTGCAGACATCTTACCCTCCAGGGTCTTCTTGCAGCAGCCAGCGCGTCCGTCCTCCGTCCTCAGCTGTCTCCCGGATCATGTGACCGGCCGGTCGCAGTCGCGATGACGTCATGCGCTGCGACGGGTCACATGATCCGGGAGACAGCCGAGGACAGAGGACGGACGCGCTGGCTGCTGCAAGAAGACCATGGAGGGTAAGATGTCTGCAGCAGCAGCAGGGGGGGGCCTCAGAACAGGTGGGTAGTGTGCCAGCAGGAGGGGGCCCATATATACCGTATAATGCACTGCTCCCCCTGTCGCTGATTGACAGGGGATGCAGTGCATATGTAATGAGCGGGTGCACGTGACGTGCGACCCGCTCCCGCAGTGTCCCAGCAGGAGGGGGCCTGTAGGCCACACTGCTGGGGCACACAATATAAGACCCCCCCCCCCGAAAGTAAGACCGGGGGCCACTTTTGGCCCCCAAAAACATGTAAGACAGGGTCTTACTTTCGGGGAAACACGGTGTATATATATATATATATATATATATATATATATATATATATATATATTTGTTTTATTGCTTTTTATTCTTTTTTAGGAGGAACTGAGTAACACTAATGAGATTGGACACTGAAGACTTATGGCCACTTTACACGTCCCAACATTGTTCCGATGTTGGTTACAACGATGCCGGAGAGCGCTTTTTCTGGGCAGAATTCCAAGATCGCATAGGAGATGTTACACAGCGCGATATCGGCAGGCAACACAACTGCGATGTGTACGCCCCCTTGCACGGGCGACCCAGGAACGACCATTTAACATGGGAGAGAATAGGGGAAGTTGTACTCCAAATCGTTGTTGGGCTTTCACACAGCACGATCCGGCCACATTGTCCATCCAATATCGGGCCATTGGAGAGCCTGCTCATTTCTTCCGTTTTAACACAAAACATTGTCTAGAGAAGGATAAAATGGTATAGTGGGACTTTGGGTGGGGATGAAAGGGGATGAAATGATTGAATACAAACAGAATAAGATCGATTCTAGTAGTAGTATGCAAAATATGATATATATAAATATATATATATATATATATAAAGCCAGAAAAAAGGAGCAGCACGAAAAGAGCACATTTAGTGCAAGCCTACCTTGGCAGCTTTCCCACCTACCACAAATCTGGAGTGCTGCCTGCTATTTTTGTGGTGATACATATATATATATTGTGGTGATGTGGCCCCTGGCCGGATGCTTTACACGGGTTATCAATGCAGGTCTCTGTTCACATGGGCCGGTTTTCCTGATTGTGTGTGCTGTGTGAAACCAACCTGAACACAATGGGGTTTCATGAGCCTAATGAGCAGCAGTGAGAGTGGGATGAGATCCATGAGGAATAGGATAATACTGTGTGAACCAACCTGAATGGTGCACAGGGGGTTAATCACATCTCAGGTCTGTGTGTGAGTGAGATGTGCTGATTGACTCACTGGGTAGCAGCTGTGAGAGGCAGCCTGGATAAGAACCTGCCAGGTGTCTGAGTGAGGAGAGGACGATGGGAATCAGAGAAGTCCAGACCACTGCCATGTGAAGACGTGCTGGAAGTGATGGGAGCCTGCCAGCTCCATGCTAGTGCACCTGATGTGTGCATGCCAGCCAGTGTCCAGGACCGAGGACGGCTCAAGGGCCAGGTGGTCTTGTGTGTACTGAGTGACAGGGCTCCTGGTACTATTGTGGGCCCTGAGTGTGCAGCATATTGGTGTATGTAAAAATGCCATGAATGCTGTGTCATGCATGAGTCATAATGGTTTATGAAAAAGTGCCATGTGTGATGACTCATGTGCTATAGGATGGGGAATGATCCCTGTCAGGGTGATAGACGGTGATAGCCGTCTTTAGAACCAGACTGAGGTCTGCAAGGGTCGGTGGGTGACGCCTTGAAGTTCTGGGGAAAACGTATGTGAATGTCCTGTAATGTAATGTCATATGGGAATGTCATATAATGCAATGTAAGGACATGCATATTATATGTGAAAATGGAAATAGTGTTATGGTTTAGGTGTTGAAAGCGGTTTATGACAGAAATGAATAAATCCGCTGCTTATGTTACGTTGAAATGTAGTCGCTGCTGTCATTTTCCCCATGCCAAGCGGGATCCCCTGGGGCGCTACCTCACAATATATATATTATCAAGGAAAATGAAAAGTATTTTATGGTAAATTTATCATGCTAGTATATAGCGGGCTTAATAAATCTATGCGAGTACCGTATATACTCGAGTATAAGTCGACTTTTTCAGCCCTTTTTTTGGGCTGAAAAAGTCCCCCTCGGCTTATACTCGAGTCACTAGCTTCATTAACTTCTGCCCTTCTGATCACTCCTCATCCTAGCCATCCCCCAAACCCCCCACAACCCCCCACAACCCCCCTCGCCCCCGCTGCTTCCCTTCTGTCATTACCAGGTCTCCCGCACTCCGGGACTGATCCCTCCGCTGGCTGGGGCTGGCTGGGGCTGGGATGCAGTGCCTGGATCCCTCCGCCGCTGTCTGGGGCTGGGATGTGGTGCCTGGATCCCTCCGCCCTGCTCCGGCGATGTGTGGCTTGGATCCCTCCACCGCATTGCTCCGTCCTGCTGTAGCGATGTGGCGGCCGGATCCCTCCACTGCATCATTCTGTCTCTGCACAGTGCAAACACAAAAAAGTCCCCTGCGGCCAGACATTGACCTAATGCACAGTGTGGCCGCAGGGGACTTTAATTACGGTACCGTACAGTGTCCCAGTCTAAGGTGAGGCGCCATTAGAGTATAGGATTGTAAGTTTGGCATAATAGAGCAGGGAAAAGAATAGTGAGGGAAAGATGAGCAGAGCAGGGGAAAGATGTGTTCTTAGGATAAGTACAGTAGTAATAGAGCAGGGGAAAGAAGAGTAGTGAGAGAAAGATGAGTATAGCAGGGGAAAGATGGATTCTCATGGAAAGTACAGTAGTAATAGAGCAGGGGAAAGAAGACTAGTGAGGGAAAGGAGAAGCAGTGCAAGGTATAGAATTAGCTGGGTGCTTAGGGAATCAATAGATCAATAAGCCCACTTTCACATCAGCGTTTTTCGCTGATCGCGGCAGATGCGGCGGATTTACCGCATCTGCCGCCTAACAGCCGAGTTGCGGTTTACCTGCGGCAAGCTCCATGCAATGTCTATGGAGCTTGTGGTAGGTGCAGCAAGTGCGATATAGTTGTGGTTTTGGCACACCCTCCTGCTGCTTCATCCGCCACTCCAGTCAGTTTGAGGATATTTGTGACTTGTCGACAGCTCCAGTGTTTCATAGGGGCACCAGAGGTCACAAATACATACATCTCTATGAGAGCCTGGTTCTGATCTCATCCTGTGTTAGTTCTGGCCTCGTTCTGGCTCTCATAGAGATGCATTGAGTTGCTGTAACGTAACTTCTGACTTCCAGCCAGTTGGAAATTACAGTCACAAGATGGTGCACTGCAGGACTAGAGTGGCTTTGGTAAAAGGTGAAGCTGGTAGAAGGTGATTTTATGACTGGGGCAGAGGGCTTACATATAAAACACCAGCACTGGGAAAAAAACTCAGGTGTTGTTGGCTTATAAATAGTGATAAGCTGACATCAGAAAAGTGTCAGTATACCAGCATTGCGGGAGGTCAGCAGTGCAGGAGATCAGCACTGCCCTGCAGATGATTTCGCTGGTCTCTGCCAGGTACAGAAACACCTTACTACTTCTGTCTTGTCACTATTCATAAACCACCCCAGCAGAGACCAGTGACATCTCCTGCAGGGCGGGCATTATCTCCTGCACCGTTTAATTCTCGCACTGCTGGTATACTAACACTTTTCTGCTCATCACTATTTATAAGCCAACATCAGTCCAGGACAGTGTGCTCATTGCTCAGGGGAAGAGACAATGCATTGGGAGGGGGCTGACACACCACATTGTGGTGAGGAGGGAGGGGGGCTGGAGAACCTCTCGTACACAACAGTGACAACCCCACCCTGAAAGTAGTGTCCCTAACATGACTTTATTTTCAGGTAGAGTCAGGGGCTGAGGAATGACTGCAGCCTCCTCCTCTGCTGTGATGATGTTCAGCGTGAATTTTCCAGCATGCAGTAGAAATAGAAAGAAAAAAACAGTATCTGTTAGATACTGTAGAAAGGGAACTGCAGGGAATTATTAAAGGAAGTATATTAGAAAATAGTTTAGATTATAGGGATAAATTAGATAGGAAATTAGGAGAAAAATGCTTGGACTCGGACTAACCCTTTAAACGGGATATGATGTTGGCAATCAGTCCCTTCAACAGAGCAGCACGAAAGATGAAAAGCAGCAGAATTGACTGCAGGAGGGTGACTGCTCCATGCAGCATCGGGTAGAACAGGCACATAGCTGTTAACCAACTGCTATTGGTTCTTAGGCCCATAGTAAAAAAATAAAATAGTCCTAGACAACCCCTTTAGGTTTTGAAAAAACAAAATCCTATTTTCACTACAGTATTGTTTCCTCCAACTAATGACAGTCTGTACTGCGATAAGTCATAGGCTGCAATAAGCAGATCCAGATATGACATATCAATTGCATGACCGCTTTGCGTTATATTCAGTTGTTACATATGGAATTAATTTATTGTTTAAATGTGATTGTTTTGTCCTAAACAAGTACTAAATGGCACAATATATATTTACATAACTTTGTTGCAGTATGTGTTGGGGCCCAGAAAGATTTCTTGCACATAGGCCCCCTGCAGTCTGTGTCCGCCCCTAGGATATGATGTTAGAGACAGCAGGTAGATGTGGCGCTCCACTGATCAGGCATCACAGTTGGGGTACTGCACCCATAAATAAGTGTGCAGTTATCCCTGTCCAGTGGAATGAAGTATTTTTAGCATCCTAGCACTCCCACACACCCACCTAGAATAGGTGGTTTTGGGCCCGTACCCTGGGGGGGGGAGTTAGGGTTGGAGGGAGGACACACAGTGAGTTTTTGTTGGCACTGAGGAAAGACTGAGCACGGGAAGCCTCCAAGAGAGAGAAAGGAGACTTCCAGAGAGGGGGCCTGGAGAGAGAGAACAGGCAGCCCAGACTGAAGGTGGGGACCCCCTGAGCGTCCATACTCAGGGAGGAACCCTGGTCCATACACCGGAGTGCCGGTTCTGAAGTCGCGGCACAGGGAGTTCAGCCCCTGAGCCATAACACCGAAGGTCGCGGGTCCGTCTACTGGCCTCGACACCCTGTCAGAAAGGAAACCAGTCACACCAGGATAACCCACCGGGGTCGAGATCCAGTGCAAGAGAGAAGAGAGTGGGAAGCTGGGATACTCAGAAAGTGCCCCAATCGGGCCTGGTAGTAAGCGGGCTGTTCCCAGTAAGGCAGTAGCAGCAGGGCACGGGTTAGAAACAAGGAAGGCATACCACGGGAGACTCTGAGGAATCCTGCAGCCCACTGTGACTACCCAGCCAGCTGTGCTTACTTAACAATGGCTGTTTTCTGTGAACTGTATTACCATTAGCATCATTCCAGTAAAGTACCCGGGCAGAGTGACAGAGTCTCTGTGTGCTTATTCACTGCTGCACTGCAACTTACTTATCTCCATCATCAGCACTTCCATCATTACAGGTGTTTCCCTGCCCGGAGGGCCAGCTCTACCTGCAGGGAGCTGTACCATCTTGGCTGCTATACCATTGCCTTCTGGAGGTCTGAAGCGGCGCTGGTGCTACATCACCAGAATCTGCGGGTGGCGTCACGATAAACTTTTAAACTTTTATTCCCATTTCAATTACCCCTTTTTAGTTGACCTCCAGGGCCACGGGACTGGGCAGGCCACTAGTGACATTCCTACCGCAGTAGAGGGCCCAGATACCCGAGTCCACATACACTGGGCTAGTCACAGACAATCACTGGTATTTTGTAGTAATGTGGGGGGTGATGTCAGGAGATGATGTATAATTGGGTATCGTCAGAATAGAGGTGGTACTGAAAACTAAATCTACTGATGTTTTGTCCAATAGGGGCAGTGTATAGAAAGAAGAGAAGGAGACCTCATATTGAACTCTGCGGAACCCCAACTATGATGGGAAGAGGAGAGGAAGAGGAGCCGGTGAAAGATACAGTGAAGGAGCGGTCATAGAAGTAGGAAGAGAACAAGGAGAGAGTGGCGTCCTTGAACCCAATAGAGCAGAGCATAGAGAGGAGAAGCTGGTGATCCACAGTATTGAATGCAGCAGAGAGATCCTGGAGAATCAATAGGGAGTAGTGACCATTAGATTTAGCTGTTGATAGATCATTAGAGGCTTTAGTGAGGGCAGTTTCAGTAGAGTGTAAGGAGTGGAAGATGGATTGTGGAGGGTCAAGCCTTCTCCTTAACCATTGATACTGCTGATGTTTTAAGTCCAAACTCCTCTATCCAGCCAAGCATCATGTTCCTTAATGCAACAGATATTAAGTCCTTATCGGCTATGGGGAGTCATTTTCGCCCATCGACTGTAGTGCATAAACTATATTCCTCATCTTACGTCCATTCACATATCAACCTGTTTGTCCAGGTCTATGCTAAGCATCCTCCTTGGGAGTCATACTACAGGAGTCATTCCATTCTTGGCCAGAGGTTGATGCTAAAGCTGACCTTCAGTGTGTCCACCTGGTTCCTTAGATGTTGCTGTTTCACTGGGTGTAAACCATTGAAGTTGCCAAAAAACACAAACTAGATGCAGCCAAGTTACTTTATAATACCTACATGTCCATACTGGTCAAATTCTAAACTAACTATCAGGAAATTGTAAATCAATCTATGAACTAAGGGTGCATGCACACGATCAGCATACACAGCGTTTTGGATGCAGCGTCTTGCCACTGCTTACAAAACGCTGAGTAGTACAGAATAAGCATAGTGGATGGGATTTCAAGAAATCCCGTCCTCACTATGCTTAACTCGCCCGCAGTGTGTTTCGGGTGACTGCAGGGAGAAGCCGCCCTGCACCCACAGCACATGGTGAGTACAGGGCGGCTGCAGTCTCCCTGCGGCCACCCACGGCTTCACTCAGGTCCGGAGGAGCTGCGTCCAACACGCAGCTCCTCCGGACTGTGAGCACATACCCTAACTCCACTCATTGTGGGTTAGGACTAAAACTAAATATTGTTTGCCTTACAGTAAGTAGCTGAACAAGCTCCCTATCAGACCAAACACTATAACCTACATTAGTACACCTTATACCTGTTTTATACATTAAATTCTCAACACAACATTCCTATACCTTATACAGTATATTATTCCTATATTAAGTGCTATGCAACCATTACCTTACACTAACATTGTTAACACTGCTACATCTTATGACACATTATATCATATATATAGAAACATAGCATGACCTTACTGTTCACATTATATACATTATGTACACGGTTTTGCTTGTGTCTTAAGGGGGAAGGAGCAGAACACCACCTTACACACTAATAGTTGCCCAATAATTCTGCACACATATATTCTCCCAAGAAAGACAAAACTTCACTTTTACTTTCTTAAATATTCATCTTTCAGAATTATAAACCTTTTGGATTGACCGACAGCACTGTAGTTGTTCAATAATAAAATTAATGATCAAACATACAAAACAAAAATACTAAAGTCCAGAAAGAGCAAAATTGTAAATTACAAGCTAAAATATTGTTTCTTTTTGCACAAAACTATTTATTTATACAGTTGGCTCATCCTTCTCTTTGTTCCTATTGTGATCTCGTGACAAAGTTTAAGTCATAGGAGCACTGTAGCCCATCAGTGGCTGTTGACGGACTGTAGCACTCGTTAGGCTTTTTTCTTATATTCTTATATTTAGAACACTGGGTGCATTTGTGGCGCACCACTGGTCAGTGCGCCACAGTAGGGGTACTGCACCCAACACAACAGAGTGTGCGGTATCCCAGTCATTGGAGGGGATAATGTTGAACTGAGGCTCTTTTCCCAGCATCCCTACTAGAGATGAGCCACCACCGTAGTTTTGAATTCGATTTGGTTCGCCGAATTGGGCGTTTGTTTGTCAAATGTTCGTCGAATGTTCGTCGAACACCGTCGAATCCCATTGAAAACAATGGCAGCCAAACACAAACACATACAAACACATAGAAAACACCTTCTAAAGTGTCCAAAAGGTGACAAACTACTCAGAATATACAACAAACATATGGAATAGTGAAAACTATATATAAAATGCAAAAAGAAAAGAGACAGACGAGTTAAAGTGGGAGGAGGCACAGATATAGGCATGTCATGCCCTTCCAAAGTCAGTTTTTACTACAGTAGTTGTAAGGCATCATGCACACGATGAGTAGTTGTTGAGTTTCACTTCAGTATCTGTAAGGCCATGTGCAGATGATGATTATTTGGTGCGTTTAACTTCAGTATCTGTAAGGCCATGTGCAGATGATGATAATTTGGTGCGGTTTTTAACGCACCGTCTTGAAGGCCTTGTGCAGGTGATGAATATTTGGTGTGGTTTTTAATGCAGCATCTGGAAGGCCACGTGCACACATTGAGCATTGTGTCATATTTAGGGAACTACATGTCAGGGTCATCCCGGAGAGCCGCGGACCGGACCTGACCACAGTGTGTACCCACCCTTACTGTGGCCTGATGCTGTGAGAAAGACATGCACAGCACTGGCACACACCTGACACACACCTGCCTGGCACAAACTAATAGAGACTGCTCTAACCTAGCCCTGATAAGGGCTGCAATTAAAACTAGTGCTTGCTTCTATGAAGTAGCCCTGAAAAGGGCTAATAGACTACTAGTCCCTATCCCTAATCGTTACTCCTATGGAGCAGCCCAAAAAAGGGCTGATATTACTAGTCACTACTCCCTAAACCTATCTATCTAACTTTGTATTCGCTCACTAGCTGACTGAGAGAACACAATTTAGTTTGCACTGTTTAGCGGTCGCACACAGCAGCAGCTGCGGGTGCCGTCTAACACCTGCAGCAGCTATCAGCAAAATGGTGGTGATCTTTAAGATGGCCGGGATTTATAGGGCTAGGACATATGACAGACACAGCCAATGATGACATTAGCACTTTGCAGTATGGCACTGTGATTGGCTAGCAGCCTGAACCGCCCCACTGTACATGCTTTAGGAGAAAAAAAAAAACAACAAAAAGAGCACGACCTTATTGCTGCAGCTCTGATAATAGCCCCCCTGCACAATATACACACAAACTGGATATTAACATTCATTTGCAGTATTAGGGCTAGGTTTAGGGTTAGGAAGATTTTGCTTTTGTGGATCAAAGCGTTATCGAACATATACTAGAACTGCCGAATTTCAATCAAATTGTTCTAATTTGGTGAATGACTCGAACACCGCCAAAAACAGCTCGAATTTGAGATTGGTGAACAATTTGAATCGAACATCGCTCATCTCTAATCCCTACACCTAGACTAGGGGACGAATCAGCTAACATGTCACCAGGGTAACCGGTCCCAGTGAGAGGAATGTTAGGGTAGAAGGAGCGGGAAACACACAGACAGAAAAGAGGCTAGTCTGAGGAACGACGCAAGGAACAAGTCTTAGAGGGACAGCACAGGGAGGATGCCCGAAAAGGAGTGATGACCCAAACAGAAAGGGGAGACCTAGTGCCAGGCTGTCCAAGTAAATGGTCTGGGGGAATCCTGGTCCACAACGGGGTACCAGCTCCGAGTTGCGGTGCAGGCGGGTCCAGCCCTGAGCTGCCTATACCAGTAAGTCGCAGGTCTGCCAAGCAGCCCTCTATCTCGATCACAGCATGCAGCCCCACCAGATATCCTCAAACTGGGTTGCGCCCCTTAGAGAAGAAGGGTCACCTCATCACACCCGACAGACCAGGTAGGAAGTGAGTTGTGCAGAGCAGCGCACGGTTAGAAAGGAGGTGCAAGAAAGACAGAGGACAGTGAACATAAAGTTGAAGGAACACTTGGGGAGCCTCAGAGAGACGTTGTACCCTCCAATGACTACCCGGCCAGCTACCCGCAAAGATTGCATCACTATGAACTGAGTGAACCGTGAACTGTTGCCAGTAAAGTACCCGTACAGAATCAGCAAGCCTCCGGTGTTTTATTCTGCTTAAGTTAAGAGGTAGCTGCTGCCACAACGACCAGCTCAGCTGCAGCACTGCCCCGGGGACCCCGCTCTGCCTGCAGGGAGCATTATCAACTGATTTCAATACCACCATCCCTGGTGGTCTCTCAGCAGCGCTGGTGAGATCACCAGAAACTGCAGGTGGCGTCATGAAACTTTATTCCATTATTTTTGTTTTTCCCTTTTACCCAATGAACCCCAGGGTACGAGCCCAAGCATCGGCCACCGAGACATCACTCCCCAGCACTAACGCCCGGGTACCGAGTTCCCAAAGACCCCTGGGCGGGTCATATTTTGGCGATCACGAACAGGATCTCGTGCCCAGTGCTACCTTACAAACATTTACACTCGGCTTAAAAAGAACTCAGAATTGTCAATATATGGCACAAAAGAGCTGTTACCCGCCATTTCCAGTGAACCCCAAAATGGCGGCCTAAAAATGTGAGAGGCAATGTGTTGGCCCAGGAGAGGCCTCGACCCCTTGCCATAGGAAGGCCATACCAGAGGCGCAAAACTGTTTGCCCGCCCCGATTACCACCAAACAACCAAGGTGGCTGGCCAAAGAAAGTGGAACTCCAATCAACGCCCTCAAAAGCAACAAGAAGGGTGCAGTCAGAACTCCACAAAGCAAAGGGTGCAGTCCAGGAACCAGCAAGCATGGTGGCAACCAGACTGAGTGACCTGTTGCGTGAAGTGGAAAAAGAGGCCCTGGCTGCAACCAGGAACCCGAGGGCGGTCTCCCTTCTCACCTATGAGGGAGACGCAGCCTTCTGGAAAACCGCGTTTCTGGACTTGAGAGTCCAGATCCTCGAGACCGTGTAGTGGACCGTCCGGCGGTGGAGTGCCAATACTGACCTAGAGCTGTTCCGTAGGATCGAGCAGAGAGGAACCAGGGACTGAGAGCTGGAGCCAGGAACTAGAGACCAGGCCATGGTCGAGAACCCGGTGACCAGTGAGGACCTGCCTGTTGAACTATCCCCAGTTGCCTGCGCTGAAGTCGGGGCATCTGGTCCTCGTGAAAACCCAGATGACCTCGAGGTCCTAACCGGTGAGGAGGAGGAGACAGCTGCTTCGGAACCCAACAGCCCTGAGCAGGAGGTCGAGCCAGACGTCCTTGAGGAGCCACCCAATCAACCAGGCTCCGAGGAGGAGGATCCGGACACCAACAGTGATGAGGCTGGAGCAATTGGTCCCCGCCTGGTGTGGAGGAGAAACCTCAAGTATCGACTGGGAACAGTGAGCAGCCAATCCACCCATACCGGAGGTCGTGAACAGATACCCGGTTCTGTTCCCCCGCCACCGGCCTACCAACCACAGCAAAGCTCGGCTGACCAGACAGATTGGCAGCGCCGTCAGGAGGCCTGGTGGGCTAAAGAGATGGAGAACCGACAGGTTCGAGCCCAGGCCCGCCTTCAGCCACTGGTACCCCCAGAGGAACGGTGTACAGGTACTGTGTCATCTTTTAACCTGGAGAGCGGGTGGGGGCTCATCCGGGAATCGGGCCTCTATGAAGAGGTGTTTGTAGGAAGACGAGATGTAAAATCCCACCTCTCGAGGGGCCATCCGGACCAGGACTTATATCGCGGTGACCAGGTCAGTTACGAACGACATGCAGGGCCACGAGGATTGTATGCCCTGTGTGTATCCAAGCCATAAGGACACTGTTAAACCAGGTTGTACAAATAGTTTTGCCTTTATCCATAAGACTCAGACTTTTGTGAGGACTTTAATCCCTTTTTCATTAACATAGTAACATAGTATTTAAGGTTGAAGGAAGACCTTAAGTCCATCTAGTTCAACCCATAGCCTAACATGTTGATCCAGAGGAAGGCAAAAAAAACAACTATGTGGCAACACTAAGCTCCACATTGGGGAAACAAAATTCCTTCCTGACTCGACATACGGCAATCAGACTAGTTCCCTGGATCAACGCCCTATCAGAGAATCTAGCATATATAACCAGTAATATTATATTTTTCAAGAAAGGTATCCAGGCCATTCTGAAATTTTAGTAGTGACTCACTCATTACAGCATCATGTGGCAGAGAGTTCCGTAGTCTCACTTCTCTTACAGTAAAGAATCCACGTCTGTGATTATGATTAAACCTTCTTTCCTCGAGATGTAGAGGATGTCCTCTTGTTCCCATCTCAGGCCTGAGAGTAAAAAGATCATTAAAAAGGTCTCTGTACTGTCCCCTCATATATTTATACATTATTATAAGAGTCTTCGTTTTTCTAAACTAAACCCCAAGTTTAATAACCTGTCTTGGTATTGCATATCACTCAGTACTCTAATAACCTTGGTCGCTTTTCTGTGCACCCGCTCTGGTTCAGCTATGTCTTTCTTATACCCCGGAAACCAGAATTGTACTCAGTATTGTATGTGTGCCTAAAGCAGCCAGCGGTGAGAGAAGACACTGTAGAGAGTGCAAGGACAAATTACCGCTGGGTCTGCAGATGTGTGTACCGGCCCGTTAGGCCAATGTTAGTTAAAAGTGTTTGCAACGTTTATGAAAAGTGCCTCCCATAACGGGAAGAAAATACCATTTATTGTTTGTAAGTAAAAATGTTCCTGTTATGTTCCAGTAAAATACAAAAAGCTCTGTACCTGGTAGGTGTAGAATCACTTGAGGACAAGTGTGTTTCACCAAGGGGGAATGTGGCATCCCACTGGTCAGTGCGCCACAGTAGGGTAATGCACCCAAAACAGAGTGTGAGATATCCCAGTCATTGGAGAGGATAATGTTGAATTGAGGCTCTCCTCCCAGCATCCCTACACCTAGATTAGGGAACCAATCTGCTAACCAATCACCAAGGTAACCGGTCCTGGTGGGAGGAGTGTTAGGGTAGAAGGAACGGAAAACACACAGACAGTAAAGAGTCTAGTATGAAGAACGACGCAAGGAACATGTCTTAGAGAGACACCACAGGGAGGATGCCCGGAAAGGAGTGGTGACCGAGACAGAAAGGGGAGACCCAGTGTCAGACTGTCCGAGTAAACAGTCTGGGGGAATCCCGGTCCACAACGGGGTACCGGCTCTGAGTCGCGGTGCAGGTGACTCCAGCCCTGAGCTGCCAATACCAGAGGGTCACAGGTCTGCCAAGCAGCCCTCTATCTCAATCACAGCATGCAGCCCCACCAGATATCCTCAAACTGGGTTGAGCCCCTTAGAAAAGAAGGGTTACCTCATCACACCCAACGGACCAGGTAGGAAGTGAGTTGTACAGAGCAGCGCACGGTTAGAAAGGAGGCACAAGAAAGACAGAGGACAGTGAACGTAAAGTTGAAGGAACACTTGGGGAGCCTCAGAGAGACTTTGTACCCTCCACTGACTACCCAGCCAGCTACCCACAAAGATTGCGTCACTATGAACTGAGTGAACCGTGAACTGTTGCCAGTAAAGTACCCGTACAGAATCAGCAAGCCTCCGGTGTTTTATTCTGCTTAAGTTAAGAGGTAGCTGCTGCCACAACGACCAGCTCAGCAGCAGCACTGCCCCGGGGACCCCGCTCCGCCTGCAGGGAGCATTATCAACTGACTTCAATACCACCATCCCCGGCGGTCTGTCAGCAGCGCTGGTGAGATTTTCAGAAACTGTAAGTGGCGTCACGAAACTTTATTCCTTTATTTTTGTTTTTCCCTTTTACCCAGTGACCCCAAGGTTACGGGCCCAGCGATCGGCCACCAAGACATCACTCCCCAGCACTATCGCCCAGGTACCGAGCTCAAAAGATCCCTGTTCAGGTCACATTCAAAAAACGTAGACCAGAAATGGCAACCCCTTAAAGGGAACCTGTCACCTGAATCTAAGTCCCTACACTATCACTAGCTGTCCCTACACCTTCTTAGCTGCTCCCTATCTATCCCTTTCTCATCTAAAGTGGCCATATGAAACATCTCAAAAATAAGTTTAAACTTACAGCAGTCCCCGAGGTTGGTGGACTGGAAAGGCGGGCCCACGCTCCATTCACCACTCCTCCATTGTGTAGAGCACGCCCCGCTGGGTGGCATTATTCTTTTTCCTCTCTGCCCCCACCATTTGCAATCTCCCGCCCTCTGTTACATTGTACGCACCGGCCGGACGTCACATTATGGGACCGATCACGTGATCGGCCCCAGTGCATTATGGGCTTGATCACGTGATCGGCCCGGTTCCTTGCATGCGCAATGCGCTTATTGAAGCCGGGCCGATCACTTGATTGACCCCATAATGCACTAGGGCCAATCACGTGACCGGCCCCATAACGCACCGCGCCGGATGTGACGTCTGGCCGGTGCATACAATGCCACAGAGGGCGGGAGATTCCAAATGGTGGGGGCAGAGAGGAAAAAGAATAATGTAGGGAACCTGTAAGGTCAAAAATCCATATGTAACTGCTATCATTTTCTAATTCCTTTCCCTAAGCTCTTTCTATTCATGTATTTCTATTATTCAGACTTCCCTCCTATCCTCTGTAAACTTCAAAATAAAAGAATAATTCCATCTGTCAATCACAGTGAACTCTCTGCTGCCAACTCCCCAAGCAATGAATATTCATGCATCATTACATGGTCCTGCCCTCCTCTCTGATCTGTCTGCTGTTTGACTCATTGTACTATTGCAGATTCTGCAGACAGAGCAGAAAGGAGAGGGGAGGAGCAGTGTGCTTAGCTGAAGCGCTGAGATCTTCATGTCATTGTATGTATCTGGACATGTGTAGTGTGGGCAGTCTGATATATTTCTAGGTGATTATAAGAACAATAAACATTTGCTTAACAAATACACACATTACATGTATGAAGGAAAACCAAGAATCTTATAATAGAAATCTCTTGCACAGTGCACACAGTGCAGGACCAAACACCTCTCCTCTCCCAGCACAGTACAGAGGGGAGGGACAGAACACCAACTTAGGTGGGTGTGGATATTTAATTAACACTTATACAGCAGCCAGACTAATCCTCTGTAAATGTAACGGACAGGACTATGCAGCTCCCCGCAGTGTCTGAAAATGCAAGGAGACTACAAATTGTACAAAAATGACTTTACATGTTTTTAAAAGGTCTGCCCAGGCACTATTCAAGGGTAATATTAGCATCATACTGAAAAATTACCTGACACAGTCCTTTTAAAGAAGGATTTATTTGCATTGTTTCCTAACAGAAAGGGAAAGTCCATTTAGTTTACCGCTCTCACAGAAGACCTCGCAGTCTTAGGCTATGTTCACACTGTGAGTTTTTGATCCTTTTTTGTATCTGTTTTTGCACTAAAAATGAAGTGAACGCATCACTTAAATGGAATCCCAGCAGAGTCAATGGGTTTTCATGTTTTTCTGTTCAATCTGTGCTTTCATGACCTGGTGCGTTTTTTCCTTGAAAAGTGATCTATAAAAAGAATGAGAATTATGGCTGCGCTTTTCTGATCCACTTTTCCCATTGAAACCACTGTCTATGGGCTGAAAAAAGCACCAAGAAAACGCAGCCAAAACAGATCAAAAACAGGTCGGAAACAGGTCAGATCCTTTTCTGATGCGTTTTTTTTTATAAAGCTAATCCGGGTTTCCAGCTGAAAACGAGGGAAAAACGCACAAGAAAAAAAACTGATCAAAGACGCAGTGTGAACATAGCCTTATATATATCAGAATTCTAATTTCTTGCTATAAAGAAACAATGATTACTCTAGATGACACAATGTGATATCATCAATAAACAGGGGTGTAACTACCACAGGTGCAGGGGTTGCGATCGCACCCGGGCCCTGCAGCCTAGGGGGGGCCCCAAAAGTCCCTTTGGCCTATAGAAAAAGACTAATACTATTAAAGATTTGTAATAATTGGTGGCCCTGTTGGAGCTTTCGCATCGGAGCCCCTGGGCCTGAAGTTACGCCACTGTCAATAAAGATAAAAACGTGCAAAATTAATTACGAAATGTTGTAGCAAGGAGAAAAAGAAAAATCTGCGGAATTTTCTTCAGTGAGTGTAGCAGGGGAGTGAATTTAATGATGTACTGTTATGGAAAGCAGCTCCTGATAACATACTATTTTCAGACTCCAGTTTGGTTTTTCTAAGTAAATAAAATAAAAGACTCTTCAAAGAATTTGACCCTTTTCAAGGGAACCCCACGCCTAACTGCAGGCTGCCCAATTGAGCCAGTGAATGCATCAATAGCAGTCATCCAGTACTGACAGCTTTTAAACAAATACACCTGCTAGTGTGGCCAGCTGTCACACCATTTACCAGCAGTGGTTTTTGTACCTAAAGAATCCCTGCTGCGTCTAGCACAAAAACCTTCTTCCAAAAGCATTCATATTTATAAGCAACGAATACAGTAAGTCCGCAGACACTTCTATGACTTCTAATCCTTCGCTAATTTGGTAAAACAGTAACTGGCAACAAATATGACTGAGTCACACAGGACTGTGGAGTGAAATTGCATCAAGCATACGTTGTAACAAATCTTAATAGCTTTAACATATAAGTAACATTAGTTATTGTGTTGGTAAACAGAGAGTACAAGTAAAAAAGAAGATATTAATGTTGTAAAGAGCATTGTCAGCAAAAATAGAAACGTTATGTAAAATGGGGGGTTAACAGGAGTTAACAGATGTACTACACAGTAAGATTATGTCATACGATCATTATAATATGATGTCGCTCCAGTGAAGGTAAGAAATAATCAGTTACAGGTATACAAAAGTAAAATAAAAGAATTCCACAATTAAAGGAAAACATTACTTGTTAAAATCCACTTTCATATCAGTATTAATGTTCAGGTTGTCCCTAAATTCTTCATTTACAAGCCAGTAATTATGATGCTAATAAGAAAAGAACTTGGTGGCTAAGGTCAGCATCAAGCAACTGTCTTCATCAGTCACATGCATGTTGTCATTGCTAGCAAATATTCACACTCCTAATTAAATATGTGCATACCAATTTCAAAAGCACAGATTCTTATAAACACTACTCAAAAAAATAAGGGGAACACTTAAACAACACTATGTAACTCCAAGTCAATCACACTTCAGTGAAATCAACCTTACAGTTATGAAGCCACACTGATTGTGAATCCATTTGTCCTGCTGTTGTGCAAATGGAACAGACAACAGGTAGAAATGATCAGCAATTAGCAAGGCATCCCCTATTAAAGGAGCGGTTCTGCAGGTGGTGATCACAGACCATTTCTCTATTGCCATCTTTTTTGGCTGTTGTTTTGGTCACTTTTGCATTTTGCTCTCACCCCTAGAGGTAGCATGAGGCAGTGTCTACACTCAAAAGAAATTGCTCAGTTAGTGCAGCTCATCCAGGACAGCACATTAAAGGGAACCTGTCAGGTGGCTTATGCCTCCCCAGCTATCACTGTCTGTCCCTGTAGCTTTATAATACTAGTCTAATCATCCCTGTATGAGCTCATAGTGTAATGTGAAAGGTGAAAGAAAAGCATTTATACACTTACATTTTCTCATGTAATGAGGCAGTCAGTCCCCAGCTTGGAGGACAGGGACTGTTTGGCAGGTTAATAGTTAACATTTCAGCCTTGTGCTAGAACATGTTGGGAGACCTGATGTGATGTCACAACCATGTGACTACAATAGGAGGAGCTATGTTCTCATAGAACATAATAAGTTTGCTCGCTTAGCTATACTATGGTCACATGATCGTTACATCACACAGGTCCTTTAGCTATCCAAGTTAATAGTAAGTTAACTATTATCCTGCCAGACAGTCTCCCTCCTCCAAGGTGGGGACTGAAAGGTAAGTGTATAAATGCTTTTTTTCACCTTTCACATTACACTATGAGCTCAGACAGGGATGATTAGACTGTTATTATAAAGCTTCAGCTACAGACAGTGATAGCTGGGGGGCATAAACCACCTAACAGGTTCCCTTTAATGTGAGCTGTGCTAAAAAGATTAGCTGTGTCTTCCAGCACAGTGTTCAGAGCATGAAGCAGATATCAGGAGACAGTCCAGTATACCAAGAGACGTGGAGAGGTCCGTAGGAGGGAAACAACCCCACAGCCTGACTACTTCCTCCTCTTTTGTTCAAGGAGGAACAGGAGAAGCAGTGTCAGACATCTGCAAAATGACCTCCATCAGGCATCTAATATCTATGTGTCTGCTCAAACTGTCAGAAGATTGGCAGGTTCGACATTGGCACTATGTGTTCTTCATGGATGAGAGCAGGTCCACACTGAGCACATGTGACAGATGTGACAGAGTCTTGAGATACCATGGAGAGAGTTCTGCTGCCTGCAATATCCTCCATCATGACCGGTTTGGAAGAGGGTCATTAAAGGTGTGGGGAGGCATTTCTTTGGAGGGCCACACAGCCCTTTATGTGCTAGCCAGAGGTACCCTGACTGCCATTAGGTACTGGAATGAGATCCTCAGAACCATTGTGAGACCAAATGCAGGTGCAGTGGGTCCTGGGTTCCTTTTGATGCATGACAATGCTATGCCTCATGTGGCTGAAGTGTGTCATCAGTTCCTGCATGAATAAAGCATTGATGTTATGGACTGGCCTGTCCATTCCACAGACCTGAATCCAATCAAGCACATCTGGGACATCATGTCTCATTCCATCCACCAATGGCACGTTGCACAACAGGCTGTCCAGGAGTTGACTGATGCTTTGATCCAGGTCTGGGAGGAGATCCCTGAGGGGAACATCCGCCACCTCATCAGGAGCATGCCCAGGCATTGCAGGGAGAGCATACCGGCACATGAAGGCCAAACACACTACTGAGCCTAATTTCCTTGTCTTGAGGCATTTCCACTGAAGTTGGATCAGCCTGTCATTTGATTTTCCATTTTGATTTTGAGTATAATTTCAAATCCAGACTTCCATGCAATATTAATTTAGATTTACATTGATCATTTTTATGTTTTATTGTTCCCAACCCATTGTACTATGTAATGAATAAAGATTTGCAACTGGAATATTTCATTCATTGAGATCTAGAATGTGGCATTTACATTTTTGAGCAATGTACATTCGAGATTAAATCAAGAAATCAATAAGAGATATATGCTCAAATTCAAGATTAAAAAGGATTCTTTATGATTAATACATGATAACAAGGAATAAACAGGGGGAATCTCAAAAGAAGGACATCAATCATCAATATTAACAAATATATGAGCAAATCTACAAGGCAGAACTAAGGTGCCACTTATAAATGTGCCTAGAGCAAAATATAAGGCTTAGCAATATGCTTATGTTTCCTATGTAGTGGCAAGTGCATTTCTCCTTACACCAGTACCAGAATTAGGTGATAAGCCAGGTAGTGGCCTCACCCCTAAGCTGTTTCTCCTCTTGCTTCTTCTGGGGACATGTCCATGCATGTTGTTATTGTTAGCGTGTATACAAAGATCAAAGGGAAACCAACACAGAATCTGCACCAGAACAGAGGGAGATTTCAAGGGAACCTAGTGATAGCTGACTAAGGTCCCTTTCACATCAGCGGTAATCACTGATCGCGGGAGTTGCAGTGAAAAAAACGCAACTGCCGCGATTATCGCATAACGGCCGCACTTGCAGTTCACCTGCGGCAAGCCCCATGCAATATCTATGGGGCTTGCGGCAGGTGCGGCAAGTGAGGTACAGTTGCTGTTTCGGCACTTGCCGCAGAGGTTTTCTCGCGGCCGCATTTGCTTCAAGTGCCGAAACCGCACCTGTCGAACACTTACCGCAAACCCCATAGATGTTGCATGGGGCTTGCCTCAGGTGAACCGCAAGTGCGACCGTTATGCGGTAATCACGGCAGTTGTGAAAGCAGCCTAATGTGGTCCGAACTACAGGCAGCATGAGTCATAGTGGGGCACCACAATATGTTACTCTGCAATCCTGCATTTCAGAGAAAAGTATATCTGATAGCCAATCATGCAAAAAATGATTAGTGAAAGAGGCCTGGCTTCTCTTCTACCAGCTCTCCTTAAATGACAGATTGCTCCCTAAATGTTTATATATAAAGAGACCTGTCAGGGGCGGACTGGCCCAGGCACTTGCCCCCTGGGCTGGTGGTATAGCCCCCACCTAGGGCCGCCCACCCACAGAAACGGGCCGCGGACCTCACTCACCCACCCTGCAGCAGGCAGTGAACAGACCCGCCACGGAGGAGACAGTGTCAGAGAGAGAGGCGACACTGCAGCCATTCCTCTCCCTCCAGGGAGAAGCTGAGGCATGGAGGGGCCTGCAGTAGAGATGAGGAGGCGGGGCCCAGAGAGATTGACTGGAGATAGGAGGACCTGTGTGACATGAGCCCTTTACATCCCCTGGGTCCTCCTATCATCAGTCAATCTCTGGGCCCCGCCTCCTCATCTCTACTGCAGGCCCCGGAAGTTGTTCCAACTTCCACAGCGCGAGAGTCGGCAACATGTGTAAAGATAAACATTATGATGAGCTGCAGCAGCAGCAGCAGCTGGTGGTGGTGGGTAGTGTGCCTGTGTATGGCTGGGGCTGTGTCTGAGTGGCTGACTATTTGTATGTGGCTGGGTCTCTATGTGTCTGGGTCTCTGTGTGTCTGGGTCTCTGTGTGTCTGGGTCTCTGTGTGTCTGGGTCTCTGTGTGTCTGGGTCTTTGTGTGTCTGGGTCTCTGTGTGTCTGGGTCTCTGTGTGGCTGGGTCTTTGTGTGGCTGGTTCTATGTGTGTCTGGGTCTCTGTGTGTCTGGGTCTCTGTGTGTCTGGGTCTCTGTGTGGCTGCTTCCATGTGTGTCTGGGTCTCTGTGTGTCTGGGTCTCTGTGTGTCTGGGTCTCTGTGTGGCTGGTTCTCTGTGTGTCTGGGTCTCTGTGTGTCTGGCTCTCTGTGTGTCTGGGTCTCTGTGTGTCTGGGGCTCTGTGTGTCTGGGGCTCTGTGTCTGGGGCTCTGTGTGTCTGGGGCTCTGTGTGTCTGGGTCTCTGTGTGTCTGGGTCTCTGTGTGGCTGGGTCTCTGTGTGGCTGGGTCTCTGTGTGGCTGGTTCTATGTGTGTCTGGGTCTTTGTGTGTCTGGGTCTCTGTGTGTCTGGGTCTCTGTGTGTCTGGGTCTCTGGGCCTCTGTGTGGCTGGGCCTCTGTGTGGCTGGCTGTGTGTGGCTGGGTCTTTGTGGCTGGCTGTGTGTGGCTGGGGCTTTGTGGCTGGCTGTGTGTGTCTGGGGCTTTGTGGCTGGCTGTGTGTGGCTGGGGCTTTGTGGCTGGTTGTGTGTGACTGGGGCTGCGTGGCTGTGGCTGACTATGTGTCTATGTTGCTAGGGCTGTTTGTAGCTGACTGTGTCTGTGTGGCTGAGGCTGCATGGCTGGCTGTGTGTGGCAAAATGTGTCTGCGTGGCTGACTGTGTCTATGTGTGGCTAGGTCTGCATGGCTGCATGTGGCTGTCTGTGTGTCTGACTGTGTCTTTATGTGGCTGGGGCTATGTGGCTGTGGCTGGCTGTGTGTGCCTAACTATGTCTGTGTGTGGCTGGGGCTGCGTGGTTGTGGCTGGCTGGGGTTGGCTGTGGCTGCATGGCTGTGGCTGAGGCTGCGTGGCTGGCTGTGTGTGGCTGACTGTGTGTGTGGCTGGGGCTGCTTGGCTGTGTGTGGCTGACTGTGTGTGTGTGGCTGGCTGTGTGGTTGGCTGTATGTCTGTGTGTGGCTGGCTATAGCTGTCTATATTGCTCGCTGTGTGTGTGGCTGGCTGTGTCTGTGTGTGTGGTAGCTGCGCCTGTGTGTGGCTGGCTTTGGCTGCGTGTGTGGCTGTCTATGTGGCTGGCTGGCTGTATGTGTGTGGCTGGCTGGCTTTGGCTGTGTGTGGCTGTGTGGCTAGCTATGTGTGTGTCTGTATGTGTGTGGCTGTATGTATGTGGCTGATATTGTGTGTGTAGCTGGCTGTGTCTCTGTTTGGCTGGCTGTGTCTGTGTGTGGCTGGCTATGGCTGTCTATGTTGCTGGCTGTGGCTCAGTGTGTGGCTGGCTGTGGCTATGTGTGTGGCTGTCTATGTGGCTGTGTCTCTCTGTGTGGCTCTCTGTGTCTGTTTAGCTCTCTATGTGGCTGGCTGTCTATGTGGCTGTGGCTCTGTGTGTGGCTGTGGCGGGCTGTCTGTGTAGCTGGCCACTGGGACATCCAAATGCTGTGCGAGTGTCCGACAGTTTTGTTAGATCACATCCATGTGCAATCTGTTTTGTTTCTCAGCAGCTATTACTGCTATTTACAGGAGCATTTTACAGTTGTCTCAGCTGAAGAATGATAATGTGTCAGTGAAAAAAACAGATGCCTCACGGATGGTCGGTGTGCTGTCAGTGTGCGGTATGTGATTTTGTCGGACTCATAGACTTGCATTGGTGAGTCTCGCACATGAATCGCAGACTGTCGCAGCATGTTGTGACTTTTTTCCCATCCAGAATTTGGATGAGAAAAAAGCGTCCGACACTCGCCAATGTGTTTCAGACGTTGATTAACTGACTGCACTGCGATAAAATCACACATTGCACTCATCCGAGTTTCACGCCAGTGTGTCCGTGCCGTAATAATAAAATCCATATAGTACTCCTACAATGTCTGCTGGACATGGTATGGGGGGTTTATGGCTCAGTTAGTACACACTCCATACTTCTTGTTATTAACCAGTTAATGCTCTCTTGTCCACCGCACTGCAGTGTCCAAAGAGGACGACAGCGAGACAGACAGCAACATGGCATCAGAGAGCCCCTGACCTCGAAATACAAGATCCTCAGATCCCGGTATTGTGACGACATATGAAGAAATATTTTTTTACATTTACATTACACTATGAACTCCACAGCACTTTACATACATCATCAACACTGTCCCCATTGGGGCTCACAATGAAAACATCCTACCAGTATGTCTCATATTGTATATCGCCTTTCTTTGATATCACCTTCACAAATATTGCATTTGTTGAACTTGTCAGGTTTTGGATGTTTTAAGGTTGCATTTGTTTGCAGGATGTCAGAATTTACTCCCAGAGCTGCTGGTTTGATGGTTAAGGTCTTACAGCATCTTAGATTTTTTTTGCTTAATGGTACTTCCAAGTTTCTCAATAGGGCTGAGATCAGGGGAGACTGGTAGCCACACCATTGTTTTCTCTACTTTTATGTCCATAGCAGACAATTACTCAGGGCTATGCTCTGTACCAAGAGATGGTGCATTGTCATGCATGGGGATGATTTTGTATGAAGAAAAAAAGTGGTCAGTCTAAAAGTATATATACTTTGCCGTGGTCCTTTTCACGCCTTCATGGACCCTATAGGGGAAAACTAGCTCTCTCCACATGATTACGACCCAAAACATGACTGCCACCTCCTTGCTGATGTGACATGGTGGCGGTCAACTAGCAACCATCTACTCCAACCATAATGGGAACCTCTAGGCTCCCTTTAGCTACTCCTCTGTCTGCAGGGGGGCATGGAGCGATGGGGGGGCGCACCGCTGACAGTGCCTAGGGCGCAGGAACTCCAAATACGGGCCTGGATGGAGAGGGACTGAGATGGGCCGCCGAGAATTTCTGACAGCACTCCGACAACCCCAACACCCCCCTGGTCCTCACCTAAGGGCTGGAGGCACTGAGACTGAGAGAAAAATTTTGCCACCCAGGATTTGCGTCGCCAGTCAGCCCCTGCCTGTCAGTCATATGGAGCATGAAGAAGCCACAGGGACTGGTCTCTGGTTCACTTTAAAAGTTGAATTGAGCAATTTTTTTTACATTTGCTCCTGTTAATTTTTCTTAATTATGAACACTTTTCTAAAAAAAATCATACCATCCAATGGGATTTGTTCTACTCAATGGCAGTATTTGGAAAGGCCATGCATTCTCTAATTCATCTAATATTGGTAAATTATTGATCATGTAAAACATGTTAGTTTGCATTTTTTCTGGCCACATTTCCTATGAACACTGCATCATTTATGAAATAGAAAAGCAGAGCATGAGGAAGATATCTAATGCATTAACACTGGAACATAGACCATGCAATCAACATTCATTGTCACAGCAAAAACTTCACTTGCTGCTAAGCGCACAAAGTTGACTGTATATATCCATCAAATAAATGAACTGGAAGACTTAGTATGAGACAGCTACTTGGAGGTTGATATTTGTTGCATAGTTTGGATAAAATCAAAAAAATATAGATGATCCACATTTGTACACATTTCCACTCAAAGTACAAATTTAAGCTTTTATGTCTTGTGATAAACGCTTAACATAATTTATGTCTGGGAGCAAATAAGCAAATACAACATTTTTGTGTTACTCAGTACCATGGACAGGGGTACTTTGTGATCAAACCTCATATGTCAGTTATTCCAACAATTGTAGCCTGGGAACCTGTTATGCAACATTTATAGTGTGCGATAAAGTAGTACAGGTAGGAAGGAAACCATAGCTGTCTTTTCTACATGGGTTTACAAAGGCAATATGAAACAAATCTAATATCTCATGTCTAAAGGCCCAAGCCCATTACACCACATTCCAAATTATTATTCAAATTCTAATTTTTCTCTGATTTTTCCTGGATGCAGGTGAGTACCGTAAGTATAATGTTCAAATCATCAAAAATTGGAGAATAAATCAAATTATATTGGACATGGCTCCCAATGATAACAGTATTTTTTCAAAACAATAAACTCAAAATGCACAGCTCCAAATTATTATGCACAACAGAGTTTCCAAACATTTTATAGTTTGTAAAGAACTGAAAATGGTAATTTAGTGAATTTGCAGCATTATGAGGTCACATTTTACTGAAATCAAAAGTATCTTAACAGGCCAAGTGTTAAAGAGGACCTGTCACCAAACCAGGCATGGTGATCTAATTACATCACTGGATGCAGCATGTCTGCAGCATGCAGGCAAGGGGTCCCCCTGCACTTGAGCAGCCCTGTACCCTGAGATAATACACTTAGAAAACTTACATGCTACAGCCACTAAGGAGGTGGCTAGGGGCTTGGGCCAAGTGCAGATTCACACCTCCTGCATGTGTAATCTGCCCACCGCTGCCAATCATTCTCTCCCTGTCTGCAGCATTTAAATTGAGTTTTTTTTCTCTCTCCCAGAAAGTCTGTTAGCCCCGCCCCTGAGGGGCGGGGCTAAACGGGAGAGAAAAAAAAACTCTGTTTAAATGCTGCAGACAGGGAGAGAATGATTGGCAGCGGTGGGCAGATTACACATGCAGGGGGTGTGAATCTGCACTTGGCCCAAGCCCCTAGCCACCTCCTTAGTGGCTGTAGCATGTAAGTTTTCTAAGTGTATTATCTCGGGGTACAGGGCAGCTCAAGTGCTGGAGGACCCCTTGTCTGCATGCTGCAGACATGCTGCATCCAGTGCTGTAATTAGATCACCATGCCTGGTTTGGTGACAGGTCCTCTTTAACATAAGACCACTTCTTTGAAATTACCTCAATAATTCTTGAATTCATTGATAGTTTCTACTTGATTTATTTTTGCAAGATGTCAGAACATCCTCCCAGAGCTGCTGATTTGATACAAACGGCTTGGAACCCTCAGATCTATTAACAGAGGATACTTCAAAGGTTCTCAATAGAGTCAAGGTTCTGGGAAGCTGATGGCTACACCATGAATTTCTGTCCTTTTATACCCATAACAACTAATGACTAAGAGGCATTCTTTGCAGCATAGTGCATCATCATGCATGAAAATTATTATTTTTTTCTTTTACAAATGGCGCTGTTCTTTTTATACCATAAAAGAAAGTGGTCAGTCATAAACTCTATGTACTTTGTAGTGGTCATTTTCATACCCCATTACCCCCATTACCCATGATTCCAGCCCAAAACATGACTTTTAAACCTATGTGGTCAACTTGTAGCCTTGTTGGACTAGAGATGAGCAAATCTTTTATATTTCAATTTGGCTAGGTTCACAAAACTTCTATAAGTTCAACAGTTTGATAAGCAGTTCGATGAACCTTCCAAACTCGAGGTGGCTGTGGACTGGAGTCTCCTCTCCTGAACCCTTAGTGAGTGCTCACCATGACCCAAAGTAAAGACAAGCTGTGATATATACAGTTGTGGCTAAAAGTATTGACACCCCTGCAATTCTGTCAGATAACACTCAGTTTCTTCTTGAAAATGATTGCAATCACAAATTCTTTGGTATTATTATCTTCATTTAATTTGTATTCAATGAAAAAACACAAAAAGAATTGTGCTAAAGCCAAATTGGATCTAATTCCACACCAAACATACAAAAGAGGGTGGACAAAAGTATTGGCACTGTTATAAAAATCATGTGATACTTCTATAATTTGTGTAATTAACAGCACCGGTAACTTACCTGTGGCACCTAACAGGTGTTGGCAATAACTAAATCACACTTGCAGCCAGTTGACATGGATTAAAGTTGACTCAACCTCTGTCCTGTGTCCTTGTGTGTACCACATTGAGCATGGAGAAAAGAAAGAAGACCAAAAAACTGTCTGAGGACTTGAGAAACCAAATTGTGAGGAAGCATGAGCAATCTCAAGGCTACAAGTCCATCTCCAAAGACCTGAATGTTCCTGTGTCTACCATGCGCAGTGTCATCAAGAAGTGTAAAGCCCATGGCACTGTGGCTAACCTCCCTAGATGTGAACGGAAAAGAAAAATTGATGAGAGATTTCAACGCAAGATTGTGCGGATGGTGGATAAAGAACCTCAACTAACATCCAAACAAGTTCAAGCTTCCCTGCAGTCCGAGGGTACAACAGTGTCAACCCGTACTATCCGTCGGCATCTGAATGAAAAGAGACTGTATGGTAGGATATACAGGAAGACCCCACTTCTTACCCCGAGACATAAAAAAGCCAGGCTGGAGTTTGCCAAAACTTACCTGAGAAAGCCTAAAATGTTTTGGAAGAATATTCTCTGGTCAGATGAGACAAATGTAGAGCTTATTGGGCAAAGGCATCAACCTAGAGTTTACAGGAGAAAAAGAGAGGCATTCAACGAAAAGAACACGGTCCCTACAGTCAAACATGGTGGACGTTCCCTGATGTTTTGGGGTTGCTTTGCTGCCTCTGGCACTGGACTGCTTGACCGTGTTCATGGCATTATGAAGTCTGAAGACTACCAACAAATTTTGCAGCATAATGTAGGGCCCAGTATGAGAAAGCTGGGTCTCCCTCAGAGGTCATGGGTCTTCCAGCAGGACAATGACCCAAAATACACTTCAAAAAGCACTAGAAAATGGTCTGAGAGAAAGCACTGGAGACGTCTAAGGTGGCCAGCAATGAGTCCAGACGTGAATCCCATAGAACACCTGTGAAGAGATCTAAAAATAGCAGTTTGGAGAAGGCACCCTTCAAATATCAGGGACATGGAGCAGTTTGCCAAAGAAGAATGGTCTTAAATTCCAGCAGAGCATTGTAAGAAACTCATTGATGGTTACCGGAAGTGGTTGATCGCAGCTATTTTGGCTAAAGGTTGTGCAACCAAGTATTAGGCTGAGGGTGCCAATACTTTTGTCTGGCCCATTTTTTTAATTTTGTGTGAAATGATCAATGTTTTGCTTTTTGCTTCATTCTTTTTTGTGTTTTTTTTATTGAAGACAAATTAAATAAAAATAATAATACCAAAGAATTTGTGATTGCAATCATTTTCAGGAAGAAACTGAGTATTATCTGACAGAATTGCAGGGGTGTCAATACTTTTGGCCACAAGTGTACACACATACAGACACACATACACACACACACACACACACACAGCAGGTCACGTGATGCAGCGAGTCCACATATACACACAAATATACACACATACACACATGCAGCGGGTCATGTGACGTGGCAGGGACATACACATATACATACATACAGACACACATAGCGGGTCACGTGACATATTGGGTCCACATACACACACACATACTGTATACAGATGTATATACACACATGCGGTGGGTCACATGATGCGGCGGGGACACACACATATACACACATATACACATACACACACATATACACGCATGGCGGCTCATGTGATGCGGCAGTGGCATACAAATATGCATACATATGTACACATACAGTGGGTCACATGATGCAGCGTGTCCACATATACGGGCCATTCCATATCAAGTGATCCAAAAATGAATTTTTTTTTTCCCTGACGTCCTCAGATTTTTTAAATTTTTTTTGTATATGAAGAACAACTTTAGTTAATTACAAAAAAAAGTTTTTAATTTTTTTCTTTATCAGTTAATTTTTTACAGATTTTTAAAGTTTTAAAAAAGTGCGAATTTTGGCCTGGTATGACTTTACATTTTCTATCATATCTCGGGCTAGAAATAAGATAGAAAAACAAAATAAACACCAATCTACTCAGAACTGTGCAGGCTTTCACCAGATATGTCACAAGAGGATCTTTGTTAATATTTTACCCATGTGATCGCAAGCGCAAAACTTTAAAACGCATTTCCGAAAACTCGGCGCGCTTTAAATATTTCAAAAACTGCCCATGTGTCTGCTATGCTCTTAGCCACATCTGTACCAAGTTTCAAGTTGGGATCGCGATGGGATCATATTTTAAAATATTTTAATATTAATAGCGTCAATGGGTCATTCTATATCAAGTGATCTAAATATGAATATTTTTTTTTACCTGACGTCTTTAGATTTTTTTTATTCTTTTTCTTTATGAAGTACAACTTTAGTTAATTACAAATTAAAAGTTTAGAATTTTTTTCTTCATCAGTTCATTTTTTACAGATTTTTAAAGTTTAAAAAAAGGGTGAATTTTGGCCTGGTATGAATTTACATTTTTTTTTATCTCAGGCTAGAAATAAGATAATGAAATGGGAGAGGCATCATTTTACTCAGAACGGTAACAGCTTTCATTCGAGATGTTACAAGATTATGTTTCTTTATATCAAATTCAAACTATTGACGGGCAATTGTGAAAAAATGACTGATTGTGTTCTTGGTTATATTTGTGTAGAGATTCAACTTGGGACCTGTCAAATTTATATATTTTTTATTATATGGTTGTATGAGTTATCACAACTTATTGAATAAAACATTTATATGCAACAAAAAAGAAACACAAAAAACAAATCCCATAAGTGCCAGGATAAATACATCTTAATCATCAGAACACAACGCTCAGCATTTTCAACCTGAATGTATTGAACAAACCAAAAGAAGAAAGGTGATCATATCCTCAAGTTTGATTAAACAAGATTAAAAGAACTAAAAATGTTAACCCCTATTTATACATATAAATTTGTTTTCTATTCTATCACTAAACATGTGATTTATGAAGTGTTTAATAAGAATAGTACAGTAGTTAAATCATCGTTCTATAAATTATGAACTAATCAAACAATTAATAGTACGTTTTTAAAGTGGCATTTTATCAATTTGTCCCTTCTAGTGGGTAAAATGTAATCTTGTCCATAAACGCTTACTAGCAATCGCCATTTCCTTGTGTGTCAAAGAGTATGTCCGGCCCTTCACGGTGTTAGGCTCCGCCTGAGTTAATATCTGATTTTTGTGCACTTTTAAAATGTCTGGCTTTCTTGGATACACAAAGGATGGCGCTGGACCAGAAGGATGCAATAAAGTCAATTCTACTTCTTCATTTTCACAATCTTTGGAGAGTACAGTAGCTGCCACCAGCGCCAATCATATTCATATTTTTTCAAAAGGATTGCAACAGTGTCTATGATAAAATGCTGTTTCTTGAGAAGTAGCAGCCATTGCTGTGTGGGAAAAATACAGTTAATATTACCGTATATACTCGCGTATAAGCCGAGTTTTTCAGCCCAAAAATTGGGCTGAAAAGTCCCCCCCTCGGCTTATACGCGAGTCAATACGGCCCCCTCAAAGTTTGGCACCCCCACCTCACTTTCTGGGCCCCCCCGCATGCAGCGCTGCGCATATACATTACCTGTCTAGCAGCTGTCACCCTCCGATGGCGGATCGCGGCTCCCGGCTCCGGGCTCCATCTTCCTCGCTGTCTTCCTGCTTGTCAGGTGACTGGCCGGCATCGCGATGACGTCATCGCGATGAGCCCCGGTCACAAAGCAGGAAGACAGCGAGGAAGATGGAGCCCGGAGCCGGGAGCCGCGATCCGCCATCGGAGGGTGACAGCTGCTAGACAGGTAATGTATATGCGCAGCGCTGCATGCGGGGGGGCCCAGAAAGTGAGGTGGGGCCGCCAAATTATGAGGGGGGCCCTGCTGGGGCCCTGTATACTACCACTGGGGCTGTATACTACTACTGGGGCTGTATGTATACTACCACTGGGGCTATATACTACCACTGGGGCTGTATACTACCACTGGGGCTGTATACTACTACTGGGGCTGTATACTACTACTGGGGCTGTATGTATACTACCACTGGGGCTATATACTACCACTGGGGCTGTATACTACCACTGGGCCTGAATATACCACTGGGGCTGCTGTATACTACCACTGGGGCTGTATACTACCACTGGGGCTATATACTACTACTGGGGCTGCTGTATACTACCACTGGGGCTGTATACTACCACTGGGGCTGCTGTATACTACCACTGGGGCTGAATATACCACTGGGGCTGCTGTATACTACCACTGGGGCTGTATACTACCACTGGGGCTGTATATACTACTGGGGCTGCGTGTATACTACCACTGGGGCTGTATATACTACTGGGGCTGCGTGTATACTACCACTGGGGCTGCTGCTGTATACTACCACTGGGTGCGCTCGCTGTATATACCTCTGGGGCTGCTGTATACTACCACTGGGGCTGCTGCTGTAAACCTCTGGGGCGCTGCTGTAACACTGCGGCCTGTATACCACTGGGGAGGCTGCTGTATACCACACTGCTGGGGGCTGTATACCTGTGCTGGGGTCCACCCTCGGCTTATACACGAGACAATAAATTTTCCCAGGTTTTGGGGGCAAAAGTAGGGGGGTCGGCTTATACACGAGTATATACGGTAAGTAAGGAAGATAGGTAATAAAAATAAAGATTTACAGTACACTTGAGATAGAACTGTATTACTATAAAGTGAGTTTTAGGGCTAGCGCACACAGTTTTTTCTGTCTGCAGATACACGCTGCAGTTTTGGCAGCTTGTTTTTCTACCAAGGTTTTACCACATATGCGTTAGTTTTTTTAATCGCTAGTGAAAAAAATGGCAGCTTTTTTTATATAAATGATAAATGCTGCGTTTATTGCAGCGATTAAAAAGTAGTTCAAGCAGTGATTTACTCACTCTTGAGTGTTTCCAAAAACACTGCATGTGGTGAACCCCATAGAAATCAATGGGGCTGTTTTTCTGAATGATGATCCCTAAGAATAGCACTGTGTGTATTGGCCCTTAATAATAAAAGCATTAAACTATTAATATATTTACTCACCCATATTTTAGTACACAGCCTTGATGGCTTTGTACAGACTATTGTTTGTTCAGGAGTGAAGATGTCCAGACATGTCAGGACATGAAAGGTCTGAACGAGCTGTCTTACTTCCTGAATGCAGTGGGTAGACACTTAACATGATTGACAGAGCTGCTGGCCTATCATCTGCTCTGCATTCACTGTCTATCCCTGTGCTTTCTCAGGTTGAGCCCTAACAAAGCTTTTTCCTATATGTCCTCTCCTGCTTCTAAGCTGTAACATATCAAACTAATACAGTAATGTCTAAAAATAATGGATTTGATAAATATAGACCCCACGCTTTTAGACCACAGGTTGAACAGATCTGAATTCAAGATTTTTGAATTGACACTATAATAGTTAAATATTTTAAAATATGATCCCATCACGATCCCAACTTGAAATTTGGTACAGATGTGGCTAAGAGCATAAAAGACACATCGGCAGTTTTGGAAAATTTTTATTAAAACGTTTTTTTGGAAATGCGTTTCAAAATGTTGCGTTTGCGTTCGCATGGGTAAAAAATTAAAATTAACAAATATACTCTTGTGACATATCTGGTGAAAGCCTGGACAGTTCTGAGTAGAATGGTGTTTATTTTGTTTCTCTATCTTATTTCTAGCCCAAGATAAAAAAAATGTAAAATCATACCAGGCCAAAATTCACACTTTTTTAAACTTTAAAAATCTGTAAATAATTAACTGATGAAGAAAAAAATTCTAAACTTTTAATTTGTAATTAACTAAAGTAGTACTTCATAAAGGAAAAAAAATAAAAAAAATCTAAAGACGTCAGGTAAAAAAAAATATTCATATTTAGATCACTTGATATGGAATGACCCATTGACGCTATTAATAGTAAAATATTTTAAAATATGATACCATCGCGATCCCAACTTGAAATTTGGTACAGATGTGGCTAAGAGCATAGCAGACACATGGGCAGTTTTTGAAATATTTAAAGCGCGCCGATTTTTCGGAAATGCGTTTTAAAGTTTTGCGCTTGCGATCACATGGGTAAAATATTATCAAAGATCCTCTTGTGACATATCTGGTGAAAGCCTGTATAGTTTTGAGTAGAATGGTGTTTATTTTGTCTCTCTATCTTATTTCTAGTCTTAGTTATGAGGAGAAACGTAAAGGCAGGCAACAGCGAAATTCGCACTTTTTCCGAACTTTGAAAATCCTTGTAAAAAAAAATAAATTTTTTAAAAACTTTTTCTCTTCACATTTTGCATTGTCTGACATGCTATTATCAAATAACAAAATCTCAAAAGAATTAAAAATATAGAGGTAATAATCATTGGTTCACTTGACATGGAATGACCCATACACACACATATACACACACGGTGGGTCACATGACACGGCGGGGACACACCAGGACCCAGCGGTCATGGTGCACATTGGCACAAATGACAAAGTTAGAGGTAGGTGGAAGGTCCTTAAAGATGATTTCAGGGAATTAGGCTACAAGCTTAAGACAAGGACCTCCAAGGTAGTATTCTCTGAAATACTGCCTGTACCACGTGCCACACCAGAGAGGCAAAGGGAGATTAGGGAGATAAATAAGTGGCTCAGGAATTGGTGTAGGAAGGAGGGGTTTGGGTTCCTGGAGAACTGGGCCGACTTCTCAGTTGGCTACAGGCTCTATGCTAGGGACGGGCTGCACCTCAATGGGGAGGGTGCAGCTGTGCTGGGGGAGAAAATGGCTAGAAGGTTGGAGGAGTGTTTAAACTAGGGATTGGGGGGAGGGTATTCATTGTATAGGAGGGGAAGATAGTGTAAATAGTAACCTGGGCACAAGTAATAAAATTGGGGGTGGCATGGGGGGTGGGGTTAGAACAGTCAATCTAGTAGGAAGGAATAGAGCTAAAGAGAGATGCATAAAGTGCATGTACACTAATGCCAGAAGTCTCACCAACAAAATGGAGGAATTAGAATTGATTTTGTTGGAAAATAATTATGACATGGTGGGGATTTCGGAGACTTGGCTGGAAGAGAGCCATGACTGGGCTGTTAATTTACAGGGCTATTGTCTGTTCAGAAATGACCGCACAAATAGGCGTGGAGGAGGTGTATGTTTATACGTAAAATCATCCTTAAAACCCATCCTGCGTGATAATATAGGTGAATCTAATGGAAATGTAGAGTCCCTGTGGGTGGAGATAAGGGGAGGGGGAAAAAATAATAAATTACTGATAGGGGTTTGTTATAAGTCCCCAACAATGATGGAAGTGGAGAAGAATATCCTCATAAAGCAAATAGATGAAGCAGCGACTCAGGGAGAAGTCATTATTGTGGGGACTTCAACTACCCTGAAATACATTGGGGATCAGAAACCTGCAGTTCCAGCAAAGGTAATAAGTTTTTGAAAACTATGAGAGACAATTACCTTTCACAACTGGTTCAGGACGGGGGGAACTGCTGGACCTAATATTAACTAACAGGCCGGACCGCATATCAAATATACGGGTTGGAGGTCACTTGGGTAATAGTGATCATAACTTAATAAGCTTTCAAGTATCCTTTACTAAGATGTGTAGTAGAGGGGCTACAAGGACACTAAACTTCAGGAAGGCAAATTTGCAACGGTTGAGAGATGATCTTAGTGCAATAAACTGGGACGATGTCCTGAGACATAAAAGTACACAACACAAATGGGAGATGTTTATTAGCATCCTGAATAGGACCTGTGCACAATATATACCCTATGGGAATAAGCATGCTAGAAATAGGAGGAAACCACTATGGCTAAATAAAGCGGTAAGAAGTGCAATATGTGACAAAAAGAAAGCATTTAGGGAATTAAAGCAAGTAGGTAGTGATGAGGCATTAAATAAATACAGAAAATTAAATAACATTTGTAAAAAGCAAATCAAGGCAGCAAAGATTGAGACAGAGAGACTCATTGCCAGAGAAAGTAAAAAGAATCCCAAAATATTTTTTAACTACATAAATAGTAAGAAACTAAAAAATGATGGTGTTGGCCCCTTTAAAAATAGTCTGGGTGAAATGGTGGATGAGGATGAGGAAAAAGCCAATATGCTAAATGACTGTTTTTCAACAGTATTTACACAAGAAAATCCCATGACAGACAATATGATCAGTGATAACAAAAAGTCTCAATTAAATGTCACCTGCTTAACCCAAGAGGAAGTACGGCATCGTCTAAAAATCACTAAAATTGACAAATCCCCGGGCCCGGATGGGATACACCCCAGAGTGCTGCAGGAATTAAGTACTGTCATAGATAGACCATTATTTTTAATATTTAAAGATTCCATAATAACAGGGTCTGTACCACAGGACTGGCGTATAGCAAATGTGGTGCCAATATTCAAAAAGGGGACAAAAACTGAACTTGGAAATTATAGGCCAGTAAGCTTAACCTCTACTGTGGGTAAAATCCTAGAGGGTTTTCTAAGAGATGCTATACTGGAGTATCTGAAGAAAAATAACCTCATGACCCGTTATCAACATGGTTTTACGAGGGACCGTTCCTGTCAAACTAATCTAATAAGCTTCTATGAAGAAGTAAGTTCTGGACTGGGCCAAGGAAATGCAGTGGATGTGGTGTATATGGACTTTTCAAAAGCTTTTGATACGGTGCCACACAAAAGGTTGATACATAAAATGAGGGCAATGGGGATAGGGGAAAATATGTGTAAGTGGGTTAAGAACTGGCTTAGTGATAGGAAACAAAGGGTGGTTATTAATGGAACACACTCAGAATGGGTCACAGTTAACAGTGGGATACCACAGGGGTCAGTGTTGGGCCCGCTTCTATTTAATATATTTATTAATGACCTTGTAGGGGGCATACAGAGTAGAATCTCAATATTTGCAGATGACACTAAACTCTGCAGGGTAATCAATACAGAGGAGGACAATTTTATATTACAGGAGGATTTATGTAAACTAGAAGCTTGGGCTGCTAAATGGCAAATGCGCTTTAATGGGGATAAATGTAAAGTCATGCACTTGGGCAGAGGAAACAAAAGGTATAATTATGTGCTTAATTGTAAAACACTGGGCAAAACTGTCACTGAAAAAGACCTGGGTGTATGGGTAGATGACAAACTCACATTTAGTGGCCAGTGTCAGGCAGCTGCTGCAAAGGCAAATAAAATAATGGGATGCATTAAAAGAGGCATAGATGCTCATGAGGAGAACATAATTTTACCTCTATACAAGTCACTAGTGCGACCACATTTAGAATACTGTGTACAATTCTGGTCTCCGGTGTATAAGAAAGACATAGCTGAACTAGAGCGGGTCCAGAGAAGAGCGACAAAAGTCATTAGAGGACTAAGGGGTCTGCAATACCAAGACAGGTTATTAAACTTGGGGTTATTTAGCTTGGAAAAACGAAGGCTTAGGGGTGATCTTATAATAATGTATAAATATATGAGGGGACAGTACAGAGACCTTTCTAATGATCTCTTTACTCTTAGGCCTGAGACTGGGACAAGGGGGCATCCTCTACGTCTGGAGGAAAGAAGGTTTAATCATAATCACAGACGCGGATTCTTTACTGTAAGAGCAGTGAGACTATGGAACTCTAAGCCACATGCTGTTGTAATGAGTGAGTCACTACTAACATTTAAGAAGGGCCTGGATGCCTTTCTTGAAAGCTATAATATTACCAGTTATACATACTAGATTCTTTGATAGGGCGTTGATCCAGGGAATTAGTCTGATTGCTGTATCTGGAGTCAGGAAGGAATTTTTTTCCCCCAATGTGGAGCTTAGTGTTGCCACATGGGTTTTTTTTGCCTTCCTCTGGATCAACATGTTAGGCTATGGGTTGAACTAGATGGACTTAAAATCTTCCTTCAACCTTAAAAACTATGTTACTATGTTACTATGTTACATATACACACCTATACATACACATATACACACACAGTGGGTCAACAAATATATACACACACATATACACATACACAGATACACACAGGTAGCGGGTCACATGACATGTCAGTCATACACACACACATGCACACTAACCCACGTGGCCGCCATCTTTGGATACTAGGGTATACAAAGGTGGTGGTGGCGTGACGCATCACACCGTCCCACTGCAAGATTACAGTAATTACAGGATTACATCAGAAGGGAACTTGGTGGGAGCTAATAAAGTGGATAATGAGGTGTATGTCTTGTATATAATAAAGGATTTATCTCTGTTTTGTGTTTTTTGTTTTTCTATTTACTGAAAGTATTGCTAATGGCCGGCTATCATACTGACGGCTGACATTAGCAATAGGGCTTGATGTCAGCTGTCAAAAAAAGTTGACATCAACTCCTTAATTACCCAGTCTGCCACCGTTATATGGCAGCTGTAAGAGCGGGGTAACTGCCAGTTTTGGCATCTCTCATGGAGGTATCAATTCTGGGGAGGCTGCTGGTTGCAATTTTCAGCATGGGGGCCCAGAATGCTTGGGCCTCACCACACTTAGAATTCCAGCCCCGAGCTGCCTGGGTTACCTCGTCTGGCAATAAAAAATACGGTGGAGCCCACGACAAATAAAAAAAAAAAAAAAATAGACCTGCCCAGTATTTTTCATTGCCACCGAAGGTAACACCAGGCAGTGGGAGTTGGAAACCAGTAGTTGCTTGGCTTACCTGCACTCGCAATAGAAAATACAGCAAAGCCCTACACATTTATTAACAGGTTTTTAAGTAAAAATAAATTTATTTATGTACGTTAAACAGTGGGGGAAAACAGCTCAATGAACAGAGCACATGAGGGGGAAAGAGAGCACAGACAGGGGGAGAGACAGCACACAAGGGGAGAGAGTGCACATAGGGAGACAATTCAAAGAAGAGAGGACACGAGGGTAGCGCGCACAGGAGAAAGACAGCTCAAATGAGAGATCACATGAGGGGACAGAGAGAGCGGGCAGGCGGAGAGCGCATGGGGGGAGAGAAAGAATGCATAGGGGAGAGATGGCCACCAGCGCCACAGAGCCTGCCCCATCATGATGTCACCGCCCTCCCAATGCGATCGCATTAGACCTGTATCTAGTGTATTAGTAATTAGATATATACACTCACTTAGCACTTATAAAAATGAGAATTATCTCAGTATGATAGCTTTTTGTCTCTCCACACTTGGTCTGCTGCACACCCAGAAATACTACCACAAGCTCCTCTTTCAGTATTCCAGTAGGAAATAAAATGAAGGAAGTGATCCCAGACACAAGATTGGTGGTGCTCCCAGGAGACTCCAATACAGAAAAAAGAGTACCGTATATACTCGCGTATAAGCCGAGTTTTTCAGCCCAAAAATTGGGCTGAAAAGTCTCCCCTCGGCTTATACGCGAGTATATACGGTATATAAAAAAAAAAAAATCTCAAGGGGTAGTACACAGCAGCCCCAGGCCCCCCTCACTGTTTGGCGCCCCCACCTCAGGATGCCCCCCCGCACGCAGCGCTGCGCTCATACATTACCAGCCTGTCAGCTGTCATCCTCCGGTGGCGGATCGCGGCTCCCGGCTCCGGCTTCCATCTTCTTCTGTGTCTTCCTGCATGTCACATGACCGGCCGGCGTTGCGATGACGTCATCGCGATGAGCCCCGGTCACAATGCAGGAAGACACAGAAGAAGATGGAAGCCGGAGCCGGGAGCCGCGATCCGCCACCGGAGGATGACAGCTGACAGGCTGGTAATGTATGAGCGCAGCGCTGCGTGCGGGGGGGGGGCATCCTGAGGTGGGGGCGCCAAAAAGTGAGGGGGGCCTGGGGCTGCTGTGTACTACCCCTGGGGCTGCTGTGTATTACCCCTGGGGCTGCTGTATATACCCCTGGGGCTGCTGTGTACTACCCCTGGGGCTGCTGTGTACTACCCCAGGGGCTGCTGTGTACTACCCCTGGGGCTGCTGTGTACTACCCCTGGGGCTGCTGTGTACTACCCCTGGGGCTGCTGTGTATTACCCCTGGGGCTGCTGTGTATTACCCCTGGGGCTGCTGTGTACTACCCCTGGGGCTGCTGTGTATTACCCCTGGGGCTGCTGTGTACTACCCCTGGGGTTGCTGTGTATTACCCCTGGGGCTGCTGTGTACTACCCCTGGGGCTGCTGTGTATTACCCCTGGAGCTGCTGTGTATTACCCCTGGGGCTGCTGTGTACTACCCCTGGGGCTGCTGTGTACTACCCCTGGGGCTGCTGTGTATTACCCCTGGGGCTGCTGTGTACTACCCCTGGGGCTGCTGTGTACTACCCCTGGGGCTGCTGTGTACTACCCCTGGGGCTGCTGTGTATTACCCCTGGGGCTGCGGTGTACACCCCTGGGGCTGATGTGTATACCCCTGGGGCTGCTGTGTATACCCCTGGGCTGCTGTATATACCTCTGGGGCTGCTGTGTACTACCTAAGGGCTGCTGTATACCACTGGGGCTGCTGTATATACTGCTGGGGCCTGCATACCACTGGGGAGGCTGCTGTATACTACCACTGGGGAGGCCTGTATACCACACTGCTGGGGCTGTATACCTGTGCTGGGGTCCACCCTCGGCTTATACACAAGTCAATAGGTTTTCCCAGGTTTTGGGGCAAAAGTAGGGGGGTCGGCTTATACACGGGTCGGCTTATACACGAGTATATACGGTATGTATTTAATGTAGTTAAAAATAAGAATGAATACAACGCGTTTCGGCTACCTAGTAGCCTTCTTATAACAAATAAATACAATGAAGATTCTTACATAGTGAACTCTTCTAAATAAATGGGTGGATACACACTTACAGAGACTCCAATGTCCAAATCAGTATATATGCAAATGGAGTCCATGGAGCCTCGGTTAAAAGTCTCAAACACAGGACTAGCCAGATATCCCTCCAGGGAAGGACCTAGCCCTGGGGGTGACGCCTTGCAGAGGACCACCATAACCACCATATTAAGTTGCCCCCTGGGAATTTGAATATGTAAATGGGGTCCGTGGAGCCTCGGTTAAGAGTCTCAAACACGGGCTAGCCATCTGACCCCCGGCTGCTTCACCTGTCACCGACTGTTTCACCCGACCCCGCGGCTGCCACAGCCAACCCCGACTGCCTCGGCTGATCCCCCAACTGCCCCATCCGGCCCCTTCATCCGACCCCCTGTATTGCATCTCATCCCCGGACATCACATCATCCCGGGACCGCTTCCCACTGACGACCATTCATCCATCACCACAACTTTTCCCCCTCTGCTTCTGACCCCTGCTGCCTCACTCACCCCCTGCTCACTGTGCACAATGTTTCCACTACTCCTCACTCTCACTCCCATCCTTCTCCACTTCCTACTACCCCCACTTATCCCCCCTCCCAGCAACGAAATACTGCTCTCACCCTCCATCCTGCCTTACCACTTCACCCACTTCTCCGACCTATTCATTCACTTTCAATCCTCAATCACCAAACAAGCACGCCCGCCCGCCACGTAAGCTCTCCTGCTCCCACCTGCTAACCCTCTGCCTACTCTTCCTCCTTGCTGGTAACATCTCCCCCAATCCTGGTCTTCCCCCCACCACATCCCCACAACCACCTTCATCCCACACCCACAGCCCATCGCCAACCCTCGCAACCTCACCACCACTAACCCTTGCAACTCCACCAACTTTAGACCCATTCCCCCAACCCCTGCCCCCCTACTGTTCTACCCGGCGCACTCTGGAATGCCCGCTCAGTCTATAATAAACTCCCATACATCCACAAACTCCTTATCTCCAAGAAACTATCATTTCTTGGCATCACTGACACCTGGCTCACCCACTCCGACACGGCCTCCCCCGCTGCACTGTCTTACGGTGGCTTCAGATTGTTACAACCCCCCGTCCCTCTGGCAAACACGGCGGTGGTGTCAGCATACTCTTGTCCAACTACCGCACCTTCAGCCCTATTCTCCCGCGCCCCTCCATCACTGTCCCCTCTTTCGAAGCCCACTCGGTCAGAATCTTTTCCCCCTGCAACCTCCAGCTGGCCATCATCAACCGCCCCCCTGGCCCCATCACCTCATTCCTTGACCACTTCACCACCTGGCTACTTCACTTTCTTTCCGTTGACATCCCCACCATCATCATGGGCGACTTCAATATCCCCATTGACACTCCCCGCCCAGCCGCCTCCAACCTTCTTTCCCTGACCACTTTCCTAGGGCTCTCCCAATGGTCCTCCTCTCCAACTTACAAACAAGGCCACACGCTTGACCTCATCTTTACCTGCCTTTGCTCCCTCTCTAACCTCACAAACTCGGAACTCCCTCTGACTGACCACCATCTCTTGACCTTCTCCGCCCTCTCCTCCCCTGGTACGCTACCCCCTCTCCGCAAACTTGATCATCCTCGCCGAAACCTAAAAGATCTTGATCTTCCCTTATTCTCTGAATCCCTCCTCCCTCTCACCGACATACCCTCCGCTTGTGACATAGACATTGCCACCACCCTATACAACACCACAATAATGAACGCCCTTGACCTAGCCGCCCCCTCACACTCCCACGCTCCACGCACCAGCAGGCAACCCTGGCACACCACCCTCACTAAAAACAAGACGGGTGTCCAGGGTCGCCGAGAGGAGATGGAAAAAGTCCCGCACCTCTGAGCACTTTGCTTTGTACAAACAATCCCTCACTGACTTCAAGACGGCACTTGCTACTGCCAAGCAAGCCTTCTTCTCATCCCTAATAACCTCTCTGTCCCGCAACCCCAAACAGCTCTTCAAAACTTTCAACTCCTTACTCCGCCTGCCCGCTCCTCCCCCTTCTCCCCTCATCTCTGCTGAAAACTTTGCAACCTTCTTCAAGGAGAAGATCGACAAGATCAGAAACAGCTTTGGCCCACTATCCCCACAATTCCCCCTCTCACCTACACTGCCCTCCTCCTCCATTAGCCACTTCCCCTCATAACTGAAGACCAACTCTCCTCCCTCCTGTTGGAATCACACCTCACCACCAGCACCCACGACCCACTCCCATCCCACCTCATTCCCAACCACACCTCCATTTTCTTCCTAGACCTCACCCACCTCTTTAACCTATCACTTACCACTGGCACCTTTCCCTCGGCCAGTAAACACGCCCTAATCACGCCCATCCTTAAAAAACCCTCCCTCGACCCTACCTCTGTCTCTAACTATCGCCCCATATCTCTTCTCTCATTCGCCTCTAAGCTACTTGAACAGCACGTCCACTCTAAACTGTCCTCTCACCTCTCCTCCTGCTCCCACTTCGACCGCCTACAATTCTGCTTTCGACCCCTCCACTTCACTGAAACAGCCCTGACCAAAGTCACCAATAACCTACTGACCGCCAAGAACAAACGCCACTACTCCATCCTCCTCCTCGACCTGTCTGCCGCTTTTGACACAGTTGACCACTCCCTTCTTCTCCGGATCCTGGAATCCCTCAGCATCACCCACCTTGCCCTCTCTTGGATCTCCTCATACCTAGTGGATTGGCCCTTCAGCTACTCCCACACCTCCTCCTCGCCCTACCCCCTTTCTGTCGGAGTCCCCCAAGGTTCGGTCCTGGACCGCTACTTTTCTCCATATACACTCTTGGGCTAGGGCAACTCATTGAGTCCCACGGCTTTCAATTCCACCTCTACGCCGATGACACCCAAATCTACCTGTCCGGCCCCGGCATCACCTCCCCACTCTCCAAAATCCCACAATGCCTTTCCGCCATCTCGTCCTTTTTCTCTGCTTGCTTCCTTAAACTCAACATGGACACAACTGAATTCATTGTCTTCCACCCAAGAAATTCCTCCCAACTTCCCAACCTATCCATCTGCGTCAATGACTGCGCTCTCTCCCCAGTCCCCCAAGCCAAGTGCCTTGGGTAATCCTTGAGTCTTCCCTATCCTTCAAGCCCCACATCAAGGCCCTCACCACATCCCTCCTGCTCCAGCTTAGCCACGACACCGATAAAACACTTTTTCATTCTCTTATCATCTCCCGCTTACTGCAACCTCCTTCTCACTGGCCTCCCGGCTAACTCCCTTACACCTCTCCAATCTATCCTCAACTCAGCTGCCCGACTAAACCCAGGGCTGCCATTAGGAATTTCTGGGCCCCCTAAGGGGCAAAATTTTGGGGGCCCCCTGAGACTCCGCCCAATCTCCGCCTCCACCAATCTCCACCCAGGCTCCGCCTCCACCCCTCGAACCTTCCATTATTTCACCGCCCACTATTGGAAAAACTCCCCTTCTGCACTACGTCCTCCCCAGTCACACATTAATCTCTTTCTATACATTGCTCTTTATGTGAGCTGAGGGATGTGAACAATAAATGCCACATGAGGCAGAATAATACTGGTGGTGTTATTTATTACCCTGTACAGGGGTGGCGGACATTTGGAAATTCCTACCATCATTCAGGGGCTGCACATCACCATAAAAATTACCCGGCTATATTTAATTAATTACCTCACCTAATTTGCTGTCTGCAGCTGCTTCTCTGTGTCCTGAGATGTACGGTGATATCTGATCTTCCAGGTTTGTGTTGATCTGGAGCGCAGTCGACTCTGTGACAATAAGTTTTGTAAATCAAATACATTCAATAGGAGACTGCTATATATACATCATATAGGAGAAACTGAGGGCATATACAGCACTGTAGAGGGCTAGGGGCAAACAAACTGGGCTTGAGCTGAGCTCTGCAGTAGCCACAGGGATATATGATCTCTCCCCGGGCCCCCACCCATTGAGGGGGTGAGCTGAGCTCTGGAAGCAGGGGCCACAAGCTTCCAGAAAATGGCCGCGGATCTTGTTCTGCACATGCACCGCCTCCGCGGCCATTTTCTGGAAGTCTGGACAATAGAGGCCGAGTCACAGCTTGGCAATGCCCCTCTCTGTGCATGTCTCTCCCCTCTCTGTACCTGTCACCCCCTTTGCGCAGTCTCTGTCCCTCCTGTTTGCTGTCTCTCCCCTGTGCCTGTCTCCAACCTGTGCCTGTCTCCAACCTGTGCACTGTGTCCCACCTGCCTGATGTGTCTCTCTCCTGCTCCTGTCTCCCCCCTGTGCCCTGTCTGTCCCCACTGCACCTGTCTCCTGCCTGTGTGCTGTGTCCCCGTGACAGATGACAGGCACACACACTCAGCACATGGATGACAGGCACACACTGCACTCGGATGAGAGACACAGCTAAAGCACACGGACGACAGAGACACAGCACACGAATAACAGAGACACAGCACACAGATGACAGAGACACACAGCACACAGATGACAGAGACACATAGCACGCAGATGACAGAGACACACAGCACACAGATGACAGAGACACACAGCACACAGATGACAGAGACACAGCACACAGATGACACAGAGACACAGCACACAGATGACACAGAGACACAGCACACAGATGACAGAGACACACAGCACACAGATGACAGAGACACACAGCACACAGATGACAGAGACACAGCACACAGATGACAGACACACAGCACACAGATGACACAGAGACACAGCACACAGATGACACAGAGACACAGCACACAGATGACAGAGACACACAGCACACAGATGACAGAGACACACAGCACACAGATGACAGAGACACAGCACACAGATGACAGACACACAGCACACAGATGACACAGAGACACAGCACACAGATGACAGAGACACACAGCACACAGATGACAGAGACACACAACACACAGATGACACAGACACATAGCACACAGATGACACAGACACACAGTACACAGATGACACAGAGACACACAGCACACAGATGACAGAGACACACAGCACACAGATGACACAGAGACACAGCACACAGATGATAGAGACATACAGCACACAGATGACACAGAGACACAGCACACAGATGACAGAGACACACAGCACACAGATGACACAGACACACAGCACACAGATGACAGAGGCACACAGATGACACAGACACACAGCACACAGATGACAGACACACACATACAGCACACGGATGACAGACACACACAGCACATGACACACACATCACACTCATACATGATATCTGTATCACACACACATATATATACTCACTCTCTTCTTCATAATCATCGTGTACCCAGTGAGGGAGGCCTGTAGTGGGAATCAGCAGATGATGTCTCAGTCTGTACACACATTGTGGAGGCTTCTGTCAGCCATCTTCTCTCCCCCTCCCCTACTCCCGACTGCTGAGCTGGTGATATTATAGGAGGAGGAGGGGTGCTCCTGTGGCTGCTCACTTCACTCCTCTCTCCTCATGCTTTCTGCAAGCTCTTGTCGTTCCCCCACTTGGCTCCGCCTACCCAATTGATACTGTGCAGGATAGATGAGGCGGAAGAGGAGACCAGAGGAGCAGATGAGGTCCGGAGGTGCCTTTCTGTTCAACAAGGAGGTGCTCAGTGACGTGCACTTCCTGGTCGGGAAGGGAGTGGCCAGCTAGTAGATCCCGGCCCGCACTCAGGTACTCATCATTCTTGTAAAATCGCTTGATTGCACACAGCGATGCACAAACGATATCGCTTAAGTGATCAAAAAGCAGATATCGTGCACTAAATTGAAGCGTGTGACGGCCGCCTTTGTCAGGAAGTTAGAAGGGTTCAAAGTTCATCAGCAATTTCTCATTTTTGCCACTCCACCAGAGCAATTGAGAAATCCATCTAAACTTGGTGACAATCATCTGAAGAATGAGCACAACTTTTATTTGGCATGTGAACTTATTTTTAAGCTTGCTTGTTCATTGGTTTCAGCAGCACATTGTCCTGTGTAAAAAGGATATGTGCTGCCCAGAACATTGCTATTTTATGCGCACAGAACTATCATGTTAATACAGTGTCATAACGTATCCAAACAAGCTATTAAACAGCTGACATTCAGCTCTAGGTACCTTCTGGGTGATGTCTACTCTGATCTGGAGTTGTTCTTATCCGTTCTTTATTTGGTCCAGAAGCCAAATTAAATTTTAACAGCTAAAGATTGGATCTGCAGACTTTCCTCTTCTCCGGTATTCTGCAGCATATTCCGATACAATGTCCTTAAAAATAACAGAATTGTTATGCTGCCTGTGTAAAAATATCCGCTCATGCTGTGCCTCTGAATAAATAAATGCCCCTCACTGTGTTCCCTGCACACAAAATTAACTACATATTGTCCTTCTTATGATAAATGGCCTCCACACTACCTCCTCCCATAAAATATTGCTTCTTCCACTCTGAGCTATCCCTCCTTCTTTACACTGCCCCCTCACATATTGTGCAATTACACTATTCATTCTTACATATTTATATACTGCCCCCTCCTCCACTGTACCCACAAACTATCCCTCTCACTCTATATCCCCTCCTCCCATTCTTTGCCCACAAACTGTCCTTCCTTTCGTACACTGTCCCCCATAATATGCCCTAATACTATTCTTCCTTATGAACATTACTCCCTCCTATACTGTGCCCTCTCACTGTTCCTCACTTATGGCCACTTTACACATCCCGATATTGTCATCCAACTTCGCCAAAAAGTCACGTGGTTTGTGGGTTGGCGCTGATATCGTTCGTGCGTTATATGGTGTTAATGTGCAATGCGACGCAAGAACGATGCCAAACCGATATCGGGGAAGAAATGAGCAGGCTCTCCAAATGGCCGATATTGGATGGACGATCTGGCAGGATCGTGCTGCGTGACAGCCCAACACCGACTTGGAGAGCAACTTCCCCTATTCACTCCCATGTTAAATGGTCGTTCCTGGGTCGCTCGTACAAAGGGGGCGTACACATCACAGTTGTGTTGCCTGCCGAAATCGCCCTGTGTGACATCTCCTAAGCGATCTTTGATTTCAGCCAAGAAAGTGCGCGCTCCCGTCCCGTTGTATCCAATATCGAAACGATATCGCGACGTGTAAAGTGGCCATTAGTATACCCGCCTCCCCCCATACTGTGCCGTCACCGTCCAGAAATTCCTGTACAGTCTAGAAAAATTGGACACTTTTTTGCTCAGGCCATAGAAACAAAATGAGGCATCTGTGATTTTTTTTGAAGCTGAAGAAACTTATCTAGATTATTTTGACTGGAACTATTATTATTACAGTCTACAGTGAATGCAGATAATATATTATTATCAGAATTATGGGCTGTAGACATGTATAGTTATAATCCTAATTATAATCTTAATTAATCCTAATGATTTCTAATATGTCCATAAAAATATATTGTTTGGCAGAGATTTGTTTCATGTCCAGAAAGAAATAAAAAGTTTAATTGCCAACACTGGAGGAGGGTATAAAATAAAATAATTTCTTATTAATCCTGGTGCTTCCTCACTCTCCCTGCTCCCCTAGGCACAGCACCTCCAATGCCTACTGGCAAATAGAGCCCTGAATTCAGGTAGTCACAGCATTAAATAATAAAATGTGACAAAGGATCAGAAATATACTATGCTGAAGGCATAGCCAGACCAGTTTTTCCTCTCTCTCATTATGAACAATAGCAGTCAGACATAACATACATTACACAGACAATGGTTAGCCTTTCACTTTACAAAACCATAGACCTAAACATTACTGAAAATCATGGTGGGATAGCATTTGACAACAAAACATAACACAAAAAGATTTCAATGTTATTGCAAGACCCACATAGTCTTTCAAGAATGAATCATGAAATTATCATTAGGTTTTCTTTACATTTTTGTCAATTTTATGTCACATTGTCTGTTCTTTGTTGCTTAGACTGGGTTCACTCTTCTAGCAGAGGTTTTGATAAGAGCCCTCAGTACAGATTAAAAAAAAAAGGTTAAAAAATATAACATAGTGTGCTGTGCTATTATTTTTTTTAGGTAAAATGACGGACACTAATATAGAGGGTTAACAATCCCATAATAAGTAGATGAAATGTGCCAAAATGTCATTAGCAGTTGGAGGAAAAACTATGATCAGTTCACTGATTTTGCTGCTTTAAGTGCAGCAACTCAAAATGGCAAACTCAACCGGGGAGCTCAGGGTGACGGGATTATGTCAGGCCCTGTGAAAGGTCGGAGACACACTGAGTGCGATGTATGCGAGATACTCATATAGTGAGTCTCACATGACTCACTCAGAATGTCCTCCAGCTCTCTGGACAGGAACGCGTCAGCTATATGTGTTTCTATACAGCTGATGTGCTCCTCTCCAGAGTCAGCTGTCGTTCTGGGTGAGTCATGCGAGTCTCATGCGAGTATCTTGCATGCTTCTCACTCACTGTGTCTCCGGCCTAACTAGCCGTGAATACAGTAAAGTGCTCTTGTGGTGAGCACTATCCTTAGTGCTGCCCATGCATTGTAGTGTATCTGTGTTGAGTTACAGCTTCATATACAGAAGTGTGCACAGCTCCTGCTATTTGTTTTTGCAGTGTCCCTCTTAGCTGTAGTTTTCTAGATGCATATTTCTGGGTCAGTAGGTCTCCTGCTGCATTAAACAGGGGCAGTAGCTCTCTAGCTGCACAGCATACTGGTCACACACTGTGGCTGTATAGAAATACCAAGATGGCAGATATGGAGGCCCTTGGAAGTTCCATAGCTGCCTTGGTAACCCAATAGCAACCCACAATTACATTGTAGAGAGGGGGTCTGGCCCCTTCACCCCGAAACGCAGAACAAAATTCTTAACTGCAGCATTCAGAGACATTTAAGTGGTTAAGTAGCAAGCAATCAGAGTTAGTGCCAGTTGTTACTGTAAGAGGTAGATGCCAGCTGCATATAACCACACCCAACTTGTGATGTACATATAGATCATAGCTTGGGAAAGAGATGATTAACTGTTTAAAGCAAAATCACATACGTGTATGTACTGCTGGTAGTAGCTTGTCACATCAGGAAGTTCATGTTTGTGATCAGGAGGGCTGGGGCAAAGGAGTTATAGAAAACATCTGCAAGGAGTTTGTATGTTCTCCCCGTGTTTGCGTGGGTTTCCTCTGGGCACTCTGGTTTCCTCCCACATTGCAAAGACATACTGATAGGATATTTAGATTGTGAGCTCCAAGAGAGACAGCATTACTGATGTATGTAAAGTGCTATGGAATTATTAGAGCTATATAAATGAATAAATATTATTATTATTATTATAAGTAGAAAATTTAATCAGCTCGCTAGGGCCTAGAAGGAGGCAGTCAGGGTACGGTGCTCAAAGTCAACAGGCCACCTCCTGAGGTAGAATCAGGAAACAAATTAATATGTTTCTAAAGCAGTTATGCATTTTCTATTTAACTTCTTATAGGCTAAGTGTATTAATACTGTGTTCTAGAGTGCAGCTGTATATTTCTTCATAGTTATGTTTTTTCAGCTGGCACCTGTTCACATTCACTGGAGTCGTTGGTCAGTTTTCTGATAAATGTTTAAGTTTTGTCATAAGCATGTGAAATGTATACTTGATGGGGTTGAGATCTGGTCATGTAATCGGCAGAATATTTCACATATTTTGCCTGGGTTGCTTTCACAGTATGTTTTAGGGCTTTGTCCATCTGTGAAGACTGTGAAGCACTCTTCAATCAACCTTGCTGCATTAGATAGACTCTGAGAAGAAAGTATCACCCTGAACCCTGCATTCATCTGGATGTGTCGAGCCCACTGGGACGAGGGTACTCGGTACCGGACCGTGTCTGCTGCTGGGGATGTCACGGGGTCCTGGTCCAGACCGTGTCCCGGGCCCTGGCAATAATAAGGGTGTATTTACAGGGTAGAATATTTTATCGTGACGCCACCCACAGTGTGTAGCCAGTAGTGGGGCCACCGCTGCCGTAGAACCTCCGGGGATGATGGGATGGCAGCTAAGATGGGATAGTTCTCCGTGGGCAGAACTGAGTTCCCCGGGGCAGTGTTGGTAAAGTCTATGATGGATGTGAATAGTGGAGACGAGTTAAGGAACACACACTCACGTTTTGTAGTTTCCAAAGCTTTACTGCGATGTTGTTGCAGATCGTCCACGGAGTTTGTACGGGGCCGGGTTTTCCTCACACCCTGTCCGGGTCATCAGCTTCCTCGTGCTGCGCTGTGTGTGTGTGTCCTTGCTGCTGCGTCTAGCTGAGCTGCTGGGACTGTCTCACTCTCTCTCTGTTCTGCTGGTACCACTTGGCTAGGCAACTTGAGTCCTCTGTGCTGTGCTGAGCCCGCCGTGTTGCTTTGCTCTGGTACTGTGGTGGTCTAGAGACTCCACTACTCCTGGATTCACTGTGCTGTGTGTGCCAGTCACAGTGCTGGATCCAGTGTCCATTCTGTGTGCTCTTCTGGGGCGAGTGATGGTGGCACTCAAGCTCCCAGATGTGTTCCTCTGCTCTTAGTTCTCCTTTCCTCAGACCCTAACTAGGCATGGAAGCGTGAGCAGACTGTAGAGAAGCCTTTCGCAGCTCCTTGACACTACAGTCTCTCTCCTCTTCACAGTACTGTCTCGTACTGAACTAACTACTTCCTGTGGACCTGGACTATGTAAGAGAGCAGGTTGTGCTCCCCCTCCTGGCCCAGAGGTGCTAGTGTACGTCAGTGTGTTGTAGGGAGGGAACCCGTGTGATGTTACTGTGGCACATTAACCCATGGGGTGCCACAGATGCTTCTGTCTTTAGTCACAATATCAATAAACACTATTGACCCAGTATCATTGAAAGCCATGCATTCCCGGCCATCACACTGCCATCACGTGTTACAGAGTATGTGATGTGCTTTGGATTATGAGCAGTACCAAGCCTTCTCCATACTTTCTTCTTCCCATCATTGTGGTACAGGGTGTTCTTAGTGTCATGTGTCCAGAGAATGCTTTTCCAGAACTGAGCTGATTTTTTAGATTTTTTTTTTGGCAAAGTTTAATCTGCCCTTTCTATTTTTTGGAGAAAATCCAGCAACCGCTCCAAAGGATTTTTTTAATTTTTTTATTTAATAGCTATTTTCATCTCTTTAAAATCAATTAAGTGAAGTTAAAAAACATCAGCGTAAGTAGACATGGTCTACTTACATTTATCTCTTATCTCTTTTATCCTGCCATTTGTTGATTTTAAAGAGATGAAAGTAAATGTTAAAATAAAAAAAATTACTTTGCTAAGGAGTTATGCATATGACATTCACAGCAGGAGCTATGATGAAACGTTGAGTTCGCACTGCATGTGTTGAGACCAGAACTAGCTCCAATATCAGATATTGATATCAATAATGACAGCAGTATGTGAGGAGTTTCAAAGGAGAAAGAACTCCCTCTGTCAGCCGATCAGAACTATTGCAATAAGATCAGAGTGCTGATGAGATGCTTTGGCAGCCAAACACCTAACAACAGCCTCCAGGTCTGTCGTACACAGTACCTCAAACTATTAAGGCCACGTCACACACACAGATATCTGAGTCCAATATCTGAACAGATCTCTGGTTGCAGTGAAATCATGGACACATTGCTCCATGTTGTACACAGCCACAAAATGTAACAATGTATCCATGATTTCACTGCAACCAGAGATCTGTTCAGAAGTTGGTCACAGATATCTGTGTGTGTAAAGTGGCCTTTAGATCCTGGCAGACACATAATCCAGGAGGCTAGCAGCGAGAATAGGGGCTCAAGCACTGTTTTTCTTATGTTTAGAAGTCTGTTGTTGTGACCCAACTCTAAAACTCATATCCTTAGATAATGCAGTGCACTTCATTCACACATGGATAAAAATGTTGATACTCTTTCGTTCAAGTAAGGGTGCCTTCACACTGCGTCACAATCCGGTCCGGGGCTATCTGAGATGACCCTGACAACCGCGGACTGGATCACCACACAGGACTGGAGGGCCAATATGCCCTCCCGTCCGGTGTGCAGCCACGCACTGCACATCGGACCGGAGGGAATATTGGCCCCCAGTCCTGGGTGCTGATCCAGTCCGCGGCAGTCAGGGTCATCCCAGACAGCCCCGGACCGGATCACGCCGCAGCATGAAGGCACCCTAAGAAAATTCCCACAATCATCACTGAAATGACTTGAAGCTGAGAAAAGTAATTCTAAATGTGTATTTACAGAATATGAACTAATGAAAATCAGACATTTCTTTTGAATTGTGTTTCAACAGAAAAAAACTATATACATATACACACAGATCCAGAAATATTTAGACAATGACCGAATCTTTGTGATTTGTGTTCTGCATGCCACAGTTTTTTATTTAAAGAGATTGTCCACTACTAGCACAACCCATTCTGATTGCACTTGTTTCCCTTAGTTAAAATAATAGACCTTGTACTGACCTCTTTTTCTGGTGCCATTCCAGCGCTGTCAGTAATCGCAGTTCACGGCTCATGTGACATTGTCATGTCACATGAGTTACGTGTCCAATCACTGATCCTATCAGCTCAGACATGCAGAATTTTAATCGCATATAGGGGCATTTCAGTTAGGTTCCCTGATAGAGGAGATCACCTTGTCGCTGGTTATCAGGCTCATATGGATTGGCTAATAAATTAGCTAAGCATCTCCCTTTTTTCATTTGTTTCCAAAGCAGTTATGTATTTTCACATTTTCCTTATTCACCTTTTCATTTGCTAAGTGTATTTCTACTGTGTTGTAGAGTGTAGCTGTATATTTCTTTATAGTTACGTTTTTTCACCTGGCACCATTCATAGGTGTTGCTGGTCACTTTTCTGATAAATTTGTAATGATTTTTTTCTGACATAGCCATGGTGTGTTTACCATCTATTTAGCCAGGTTCCTATATGCCCAGACATGCAAATTTTTAATTGTACTGTCACACCACCACAGGTGGAGCTAGCTAGTGGACCCACTAGACCACGGAGATACCATGGAGGCTGATACCAGAAACGAGCCGGACAAGAGAGTCAGATAATAAACAGAGTTTATTAGTACAATAAGGGATAGGTCCCCAAGGGTAGTACACAGGGCCAGAGCACCAGGGTCCCCCTAAGGGAGCACAAGAAGGGTTACAGCCATACAGGGATTCCTCCAAGCGCAGCCAGAGAGGGTCCAATGAACCAGTCAACCATTCTTACTCACTCTCAGAGGACACAGGAAACCGCATGCACTGCTAGGGACCTGAATTGTCAACTTAGACTAGCTACAAAGTTGCCCAGGCACCTTCCATAGGAAGTGGGAACCATAAATACCCCAGCCTCTCAATGATTGGCTGAGAGGTGGTGTCAGAAAAAGGGCGTACTGGCCCTTTAGATTTGCACAGAGCAACGTGCGTGCACCCTATGTACGTTCCCCAGGAAACCATGAAGTGTGGAGGCAGGAGAGAGACACCGGGGAGCCACTGCAGACGAAGCAGGCAGCGTGGGAGTGTGGACCTGGTATGTATGTCTGCGGTGCACAGGGGGTGCCGGCGGCCAGCTGGGACCTGATGCCCCTGCACCCTGAGGATGGGTTCTGCCAGCCGCAGAGTGACATGCACTTAGAAGTATTTCAGGTTAGGTTCCCCATAGTGGAGATCACCTTGTTTCTGGTTATCGGGCTCATGTAGATTGGCCAATACATTAGGTAAGCACCTCCCTTTTATCACATATTTCCAAAGCAGTTATGCATTTTCACATTTTTCTTATTCACCTTTTCATTAGCTAAGTGTATTTCTACTGTGTTCTAAAACGCAGCTGTATATTTCTTTATAGTTATGTTTTTTTCAGCTGGCACCTGTTCACATTCATTGGTGTTGCCGGTCAGTTTTCTGATAATTTTTTAAGTTTTGTCATAAGCATGTGAAAGGATCAGGGACGTCGCTATGCATTAAGAATCGGGGCTGCAGCCCCGATTCTTATGTATAGAGCCCCGAATCTTACCGGCGGTCAGGGCCGCACAATCCATGAGCCGACCTGCTAGCAAACAGGGGCGACATCCCGGGGGTGCCCGGTGGCAGCGCGGATCCCCGTGGATGCCGCTCCGCTTCTGATGTCCCGGCCGCCGCTTCCGGCCACTTTCTCTTAAGTCCCGGCCGCTCTGCAGCACAGTTTGGCAGGGGGCGGTAACAACATCACTGAGCTGTGCAGAGCGGCCGGCAGATATAAGCTGAGAGGAGACTGGAGCAGCTCACTGACGACTGAGGAGAGAGAGGTGAGTATGTACTGTTTTTTTTTTTTGTTTTTTACACTGATGGGGAGATCATATGACTGGTGCAGTGCATCAGAGACCAGAGCGGCAAGCGGCCCCGGAGCCAGTGAAAGTGAATGCCGAGACAAAGTCAGTGCTGACAGGAGGAGGTGCAGGGTCAATGTGCTGCAGATGAGTATGCTGACAGGGGCCCTCCTTTTACCATCTGTTAATGCTGCTGCTGGTTGTCTTGCATAGTCACTGAGGGGGGGGGCAGAGGCACTCAGTGTGGCCCCCTCTGCTCTTTGTGGGGCTGCTGATCCAGGAGAGAGAGGGAGCAGGACATTAACCCTGTCATACCCTCGATAAGAGAGAGAGGGCTGTGCAGTGTGTCCCTGATCCAACCATATCACTGCACACAGGGACATCTGTGCCTCATCTCCTATCAGCCAATCACAGCTTTCACTTTATAATCACATCTGTGATTGGCTGCCAGCAGATGATAGTGTCCCCTGTGCCCTGGAGCTGCAGATTGCAGGAGCTGGAGCAGGAGACATCTATGGCCCCTCTGACACCATAGAAAGACTCACAGCCTCTGGGGAAAACTGTGTAAGAATATTTTTTTTAATAACTTCTCTAAAACCTAATTTCTATATGCGCATGTTGACAGTAGTAGTTGACTTGCCCTGTGGGGGCCGTGGGGTACTCGCAGCCGGGTACCTCGATGTCTTCAAGTGTCTGGGGGGGATGTCACAGTGGCGTGACCCGGTCCGTGGCTACCCGGATGGGCAGTCAATAGAAAGGAGGTAAAAGGATTAGGGAGCAGTTTATCATGACACCATCCGCGGTATGCAGCTGTAGTGGCCGCTGCTGCAGGCCGGGACCTCTGGGGATGATGGAATGGCAGCTGGGATGGTGTCGCTCCCCACGGGTGGAGCAGATGCCCATGGCATCCAGAGTAATGGAGTGTTAGGGTGCTGGGGAGCCAGCGGGGCTGATCGGGCTGCAGGGAAGGATCGGGACCAGTGGCGTAGCGTGGGGGGGCGGCGATCCGCCCCAGGCGGCACGTGTGTGGGGGCGGCAGCAGGGCTGTATTTACATGGCAGGGGAGCGCAAGCGTTTTTTTTTTCTTTACCTCCCTCCCCCAGACTCCATATGAAAACTGGAGTCTTTGTGGGGGAGGGAGGGTGTCGCCGCTGGCAGTGCATCGCCGCCCAGCCACGGCGCCCGCATGTACTGTGCCCTCTCCTGGCCCCCCAGCGCTGAGAGCGATCACGATGACAGGAAGCCACTGGGAGCTCTGCTGCTTCCTGTCCTGTGATGGCTCCAAGTGCTGGTGCAGTGGAGGCGGCTGCAATGCTGGCGGCTCCTCCACCCAGCTGGCCCCCCATGGACCCGGAGAGGTGAGGGAAACTGTGCAGGGGATAGGGGACAGGGGGGCAGAGGAGAAGAGGACAGGGGGGCAGAAGGACAGGAACAGGGGGACAGAGGAGAAGATGAGCAGCTGGAGGGACAGAGGAGAGGAGGACGGGTGTGCAGCAGGACAGTGGAGAGGAGGACAGTGGTGCAGGAGGACAGAGGAGCAGCAGGAGGGACAGAGGAGGACGGGGGTGCAGGAAGGCAGAGGAGAGGAGGACGGGGGTGCAGGGGTCAGAGGAGAGGAGGATGGGGTGCAGGAGGGACAGAGGAGAGGAGGACGGGTGTGCAGGAGGAGTGGGGCTGTGTGTGGTGATAATGGCAGCTGTACCAGGTGTCTCCATGCGGCAGCCTCCACCTTCCTGTGTTGGCAGGGTGTGGCATGCTGGGAATTGTAGTTCTCCTACCTGTTCTGGCATTACTGTATGGTTTCTGGGTAGTGTGTTGGGTGCTGGGAGTTGTAGTTCTTCTGGGCGGGCTCAATGTTCTCCCGCCTCCTGTCTGTGGTTATTGTGCCTCTTCTGGGATGTCCTCGGCTCCGTGCTGTGCATAGACAGTGTACCACCATGTCCTCAGCTCCGTGCTGTGCACAGACAGTGTACCATCATGTCCCCAGCTCCGTGCTGTGCAAAGTGTACCACCATGTCCTCAGCTCCGTGCTGTGCACAGACAGTGTACCGTATGTTGTCTGTGCATAGCACGGTGCTGGGGACTTGGTGGTACACTGTCTCCCGCTGCCTTAAAATCGGTCTGTTTCTCATACAGGAGAGTCGGATGAGTGACATCTGTTTTTTGGACTGTTTGGGAACTGCTGTGCGAGTGTCCGACATTTTTCTCCGATCACATCCGTGTGCAATCTGTTCTTTCCTCAGCAGTTATTACAGTATAATCATTACAGTATAATCATTTACAGGAACATTTTACAGTTGTCTCAGCTACAGAATGAGAATGTATCAGTGAAAAAAACGGATGCCTCTCTGATGATCCGTGTGCGGTCCGTGATTTTGTCGGACCCATAGACTTGCATTGGCGAGTCTCGGTGTGAATCACATACTGTCACAGCATGTTGCAACTTTTTTCTCATCCTGAATCTGGATGAGAAAAAAGTGTCCAACACTCGTCAATCTGCTCTCAGAGATTGATTGCAATGCGAGAAAATCACACATTGCACTCATCAGAGTTTCACGCCAGTGTGTCCGTACCCTAACACTAATACCATATAGTAATCCTACTGGTATGGGGAGGGTGTATGGCTCAGTTAGTACACACTCCATACTTCTTGTTATTAACCAGTTAATGCTCTTTTGTCCACCGCATTGCAGTGTCAAAAGAGGACGACAGCGACACAAGCAGCGACATGGCATCAGAGAGCCCCTGACCTCCAAATAGAAGATCCTCAGATCCCAGTATTGTGACATAATATTAAAAATAAAGTTTTTTTGCATTTATATTACACTATGAACTCCACAGTACAGCGGTGAAAATTGCTCCGGCCCCGGGCCCTCCTTGAGTCCTGCTTGTTGCCATACACTGGGGTTGTGCAGAGGTGGCAGTGCACAGTGGCAACCCCAATAGGTGAGTGGCCATTTGGCCCAATACTTACCCCCCAATTGCACCCCTTCTCTTTGTGTTTTAGTATAGTAGTTATATTCTTGTATATAGGGGTATACTATGTATACTTCCGGATTATCAACAACCAAAGGGGCGGCAAATCTTTCGGCCCCGGGCGCCACAAACAGTTGCTACGTCACTGATCGGGACATCTCCCAGGCAGGCTCCTGCTGCCTGCGCGGTGTTTCAGCCTACCGCTCCTCAAGTAGGAAAGGAACAGTCTCACACAATTCTGAGTTCCCAACCCAGTTTACTTCAGTTTTCTCTGCACATACTACAGGTCACAGTTCAAGTACATTGGAGGTGCGGGTAGTCTGCTCTCCTCCATCCTGCACACGCCTCCGCGCACAGAGCCCCAATCCAGCAGTCACAGGCCTTGTCGGGCTACCGGCTGTTTCCCCTGACCCTAATACAGCTGCCTACTCGGCGGATGTGCTGGGAGTTGGCCACAGCTCCTCTGGACCTCGTGGCCACCGGTTCTGTGGTTGGAGCTTGGAGTCTACTTCCTACCTTTCAGGGTCGGGTCCCTGGTGCTCGCCCTGACCCTCCACTTCACTGCAGACTCAGGCGCACAGGCTCCTTCCGTCTCTCCACAGTCTTGTCTCGGGACAAGCCTCATCTTTGCTCAAGTCCTCCGGGTCCTTTCTCTCTGTCCTCCATTATAGAACATGGTCTTTAATGGCGTTTTTTGACAGCTAAATTCATGCACTTTAAAATCACGGTATTAACGCCAGAAAAGCGCTCATGTGAAAGAAGCCTTAGGATTACTTGGATGTCGGCCTAATACTGTAATATTTTGTGTATTTATTGAGTGCATGTTGGCAATCTCTATAATGTTTTAAAGCATTAAAACTGTTAATATTATATATGTAGAGTGTCACTGGTTATTTAAGTACATTTTACTTGGGTTTTATTTAAATTTATTCCGAAAAATGCAGCTCAGTGGGCCCGAGCCCCGGATGTTTTTTGACCCTAGCAACGCCCCTGGTAAGGATGCTTGGTGGGGTTGAGATTAGGTAATTTAGTTGGCTATTGCAGAATATTCCAAATCTTTGCTTTGTAAATTCCTAGGTTTCTTTCGCAGTATGTTTTAGCTCTTTGTCCATCTGTGGAGCATTCTTCAATCAACCTTGCTGCATTTGGAAAAATCTGAGCAGAATGTATAGCCCTGTTAACCTCAGAATTCATCAGGCTACTTCTGTCATTCAGTCACATCATCAATAAACATCAGTGACCCAGTGTCATTTGCAACCATTCATGCCCATGCCATCATACTGCATTCATCATGTTTTCCAGAGGATGTGATGTGCTTTATATCATAAGCCATTCCAAGCCTTCTCCATACTTTCTTCTTCCCATCATTTTGGTTCAAGTTTTGCTTAATGTCATGGGTCCAGAAAATACTTTTCAAGAACTGAGATGACTTTTTTAGATGTTTTTTAGCAAAATTTAATCTGGCCTTTCTATTTTTAAGGCTGATTAATGTCTTCACCTTGTGGAGAACTCTCATTAAATCTTCTGTTTATAATACACCTAGATACTGAGACACCTACTGCCTGGAGAGTGTTCTTCACTTGGTTGAATTTTGTGAAAGGAATTATCTTCACCATAGAAATGATCCTGCAAACATCCACCACTGTTGTCTTCCGTGGATGTCCAGGCCTTTTTGGGTTCCCAAGCTCAGCAGTGCAGCGGGTTTTTTTTTTCAGAATCTTCCAAAGTGTTGATTTGGCCACTCCCAACATTTCTGCTCCCTCTCTGATGGATTTTTTTTAGCCAAATGATTGGCTGTTTATCTCAACTGAGGGCTCCATTGATCACATGATGTGAGTTAAAAGCAACAGCTTCTAAATACGAATGCCACAACTGGAATCAGCTCCAGACCTTTCACCTGCTTAATTGGTTACCTTTGGTCACTTAGAAAAGAGTAATATGACAAAAAAGGATTGCACTTAGGTCCACATTATTCATTGAGGCAGTGCAGGTATACACTTCCTCAGCCCCTCCCTGAAGTGAAACATCACTGTGACAGCAGTTTCAGGGGCAGGACTGTCATTTCTATGTACACAAAGGTCTTCAAAATGTCTCCAGCCCACTTTGTCCCCTCCCCCAGTGCTGTGTCTCGGTCCCCCACCTTCTCCCCTCCCCCAGTGCTGTATCTCAGACCCCCTACTCATTCTCACCCACTCCCAGCTATGCGGTGTCACATACTGTGTCTCTCCTGTGTAATTGTGAACTGTCAGACCAGGAGGACATAAGTGATGTTAGTAGTCTATCCCGGAGCCTATGCATATTGATGAGTGGGTAGCTTCCATTGACGTCACTTGTGGGTGGTGCTAATGTCCTCCAGCACAGCCGGTCTGACAGTCCATGATCGCACAGGAGAGACACAGCACATTGTGGAAGATATGACACCTGCACCAGTGGGAATGAGTAAGAATGGTTGGGGGATCCGAGACACAGCACTGCGGGAGGGGAGAAGGGGGGGCTGGAGGTAGTTTGGAGACCTTTGTGAACATAGAATTGACAGCCCTGCCCCTGAAACAATTGTCACAGTGACGCTTTGTTTCAGGGAGGGTCTGAGGAAGTGCCTGGGGCAAGTCAGCTCAATGATGCTCCATGTGAGAATCCCAGGATGCACTGGGGGGCACTCATGGTATGTCATCAGGCAGGAAATAGAAAAAAAAACACAATAGCTGTTAGATATTGTAGAGAGGGAACCGTAGGGAATTATTAAAGGAAGTATATTAGAAAATATCTTAGATTACATGGATAAATAAGATGGAACCTTAAGATAAAAGTTGTGGGCCTCGAACTAACCCTTTAACAAGTCAACACACAAAAAGATGAGCCCTCACATAGCTCTGCTGATGGAAAAACAAATCTTTTTCTCTTGTGCAATTATTGTACAAAGTTAATGAATCTACACGAATTTAGTATCACCATAATTGCACTTACCCACAAAACAGAGTTTGACACTTTATTTGTGCAACACATAGTGTAACATTTAAAATTGCAAAAAAATAACAGCAGAATTGCTGTTTTTTTTCTCCCCATTATTAAAGGTCAATAAGTTATATCTGACCAAAACCTGTACAGTGAATAAATACAACTTTTCTCTTAAAACATTAAGCTCCCATACAGGTATGTGGAAGAAAAAATATAATTGCTAAGAGAAAAGAAAAAAAAAAGTGGTTTTGGTCACTAAAGCCAAATTAGACTTGATCCTGAAGGAGTTAAAGCAGGAAGTCTACCAGAATAGATATATCTACTATATAATTGCCGTAGGCATTTTTGTGTCGGACCCCGAAAACGCCGTGGCTATGTCACGCTGTGACGTCACCACGCGCGAGCAATGGCCGCGAAGCGGCCATTGCGAGTCGCTGGCCGAAAATAGAACCAGAGGCCCGGCTACAAAGTTAGCGATTTACCGCTGAGGTAGCGCGAGCAATGGCCGCGAGGCCATTGCGAGTCGCTACCTCAGCTGCCGCATCTGCCGCAACTCCCCCTATACTTTCAATGGAGATCTATTGCGAGTCGCTGTGTAGCGCGAGCAATGGCCGCGAGGCCATTGCGAGTCGCTACACTTGCGGCGCGGTTGCGGTAATCCCCATAGAAAGTATAGGGGGACTTGCGGCAGGTGCGGCAGCGAGTCGCTGGCTGAGTGCGAGCACTTGCGGCGCGGTTGCGGTAATCCCCATAAGGATTACCGCAACCGCGCCGCATTGCGAGTCGCTGGCTGAGTGCGAGCACTTGCGGCGCGGTTGCGGTAATCCCCATAAGGATTACCGCAACCGCGCCGCATTGCGAGTCGCTGGCTGAGTGCGAGCACTTGCGGCGCGGTTGCGGTAATCCCCTTAGAAAGTATAGGGGGACTTGCGGCAGGTGCGGCAAGTGCGGTTTTGCCGCACCTGCCGCAAGTCCCCCTATACTTTCTATGGGGATTACCGCAACCGCGCCGCAGATGCGGTTTTTAAATAAAATAAAATAATTTTAATACAAATAAATTTTCATAAAATAACAAATAATAAATACATTTAATAATAATAAAAATAGTAAAAAAACAAAACAAAATAAAATAATAAAATAAAAAATTCCTATCTACTATATTGGATTATTATTTGAAAATCTAAAAAAAAAAAAAAATATTCTAGACACCCGATGCATTTGCATCGGGCTCACAGCTAGTTATATAATAAAAGGGAAGAAATTATTTAATATTTTGTAGTGGTAAATATACATTACCCTAACCACTGTATCCTTCATTTAGGAAAGCTGTAAAAATGAACAGGAGGTTTTTACCTTTTTTTAAGAAAGTGGATTGAGGACAAGGCAAATCTTTTGCAGATACAGAACAGAGACATATGTAAGAGTAAATTAAATCAACCTGCTATAATACTGTCTATACTTCTCTCTTTCTTCAAATAAATGGTATCATATAGCCTTGCTTATAATCTCCGCATAACATTTATGTGAGAGCATAAAACACAACACAGCTGTAAGTAAAACAATATGCGTGTTTCCGAAGGAACACAGAAACATCTTGCCAATAAGGGTATATTCTCAACAAATGAAAGATGACCTGAAATTGACTCAGTGGGACAGGAGAGGCCTGATGAGCGAGCAGGAAAAAATGGGAAAAGGCTGTTGCAACAGAAGCAATTATATGATGGATTTTAGCTTTCAAAAGTTCATCTTTTGATATCAAGAAAAACACATTGTTGCAATATTGTACAGACGCCAGGACAAGATTATACTGAGGATTTAAAATTTCTGTCTGAATCCTGTAGAATATTTTCTTTATAATTTTCGCATACCGAATTTTCCACATTAAAAGGAAATATGAACGGATCATTCACCGTACACGGTGAAACAAAAAATGATTTGGAAAATGAATGCTTGGGGGAGATGGAGCTTCATCTGTGTTATGTTGCTGTGTTATAACATAGCATGATGAATGGATGCCTGGAGAGCTCAATTGCTGGTCTGCTTCACGGGAAGGAGCTTAAACTAAATTCTTTTGCAGCGCTGCTGACTTGTGTGTTGACTGCAAATCTCCTCTCCAATTTACTATGCATGCAGGTTTCATAAGCACGTCCTCCGTGAACCAGAATTTCATATTTATGCTATATACTGAAGCTGCATTTTATAACTTGCAAAACAATTTGGATGACTGCAAAGTCTCAATGTCTAATATACTTTTTGACATATGATGTTTGTAATGGCAGCCAGACAAGTATATGCCCGGGTTCTTGTTGAACTTCACAGCTGGAAATATTTGCAGGAAATAGGAAGAACAGCTTTGCATTTTTATGTAGGAAAGAAAAGACCTACCAATTTATTTAGAAAAATGTACACATTTTATTTCCATTTTAGGCCTTTTAATCCGAACCCTGTACACTCAATAATGAATACATTGTCTGAAAATGCTTTATGATGCATGATAGGATTTATCTACGTTTGCGGCAAGGCCTCATTTATATGTTACCTCTATGCATACATGTGTAGTAGAAAATTGAAAATTTACTTGAAATGTAACACCATTCTTAAGGTACCATCACACGTAGCAATATCACCGCCATATGGCTTGTAATTTGACATGAGCGCGCATGTTCCGGGCACTTTTTTGCACATCGCCGTCGCCCTGTCACAAATAGAGATCTCGTGTGCGATGTTTGGCGATCCTGCGTTCCAGAAATCACCTGGTGCAGACCGGAATCAATTAGACATTCCCACTTCGCCGCCAAATCGCTGCTTCACACGCCACCACCGCATCAGCGATGTGGGCGTAGAGTGTGAGTACGGCGAGGAGACAAGCGTGCCGCAGTGTTTTTCACCGCGCCCCTACCACTCCGATTGGCCGACACAACTGCGACAGCCTTGTCAGGATGTCTGCGCACTACATGACGCATGTGTCCTTTCTACTATATCGCTATTCAAATATGGCGTCTTAGCCATGGCCAGCTAATGGGAACGCAGGAGCGACCACCAATCGCGGCAGACGGGGCGAGCCAAACGGAATGCTCAGGCAAGCCTCTGGAATTGCTTCCAGATGGTCTGAGCTCGCATTCTACATCGCTATTGCCCTGTCACACACCAAGATACGCATAAATCGCCTGGTGGTTATCGCCTGATTTCACTGCCCTGCAGAGAGATCAGGTGACGCTCCACCGGCGATTTCACGCCATAAAATCTCCCTGCCTCACGCCACTACGCACAGGCGATGTGGTTTCCACATCGCCGAAATACACAAATTTACGGCAATATGGAAGGCATATTGCTGCGTGTGACAGTAACTTTAGCATAGGGTCAGACATGCATCTGCCCCTAGCCTTAAAGATGCACTTGAAACCTAGAATTTTGCAGGCTCAGCGCATAGCGTTACCGGCATGTAACGCTATGTGCTGCCTTTTTATAGTATCTCCATGCTTACGGATTGACCACGCAGCCACCGACTCCACTCAGCACTCCCAGATATGCGTTTTGCAGAGTGCACAGGAAAACACTATAAACCACGTTTCCTGTGCAATCATCAAAAGCATATACCCAGGAGTGCTGAGTGGAGTCGACAGCTGCGTGATTAATCTGGTAACCATAGGGTACCTTTACACGTGGCTACATTTCTAGGGTGGCTACAGGTAACTTACTGGTTGCAGTGAAATCATGGAGAGATTATTCCATTTGTACACAGCAACAAGATAGAACCTTGTCTCCATGATTTCACTGCAACCAGTAAGTTACCTGTAGCCACCCTAGAAATGTAGCCGCATGTAAAGGTACCCATAGGGATACTGTAAACAGGTGGCGCATAGCGTTACATGCCGGTAACGCTATGCGCTGAGTCTGCAAATTTCTATGTTTCAAGCGCATCCTGCAGGCTAGGGGCAAACACAAGTCTGACCCTAGCCTTACTGTTAAAATGCCAAATCAGGGAACATTTAAGGTGGTTACCCAATATAATCTTGTGCCACCCACTTCCACATTAGAAGTTAACGTTGTTGATGATGTTACAACTAGAGATTCATGAACCTGGAGAAGTCAAGGTTCAGGATTTAAAAAAGTCCATCCTGGTCTACTGAACCCCGACTTCTGCAAAAAAGAAATTAAAGAAACGGGACGCAACCGCCTGGAATTAACAGTTAGGTACAGGTGCAGAATCACACAGAAGTATGTCAAGTGTTTAAGGGACAGAAAAGACTTCTGTAAAGGAGGCATATAACTGTGTATAAGATGAAAAGTTTATGCAAATCTTTAAGTTACACAACAGAAAAAACTAGAGCCAAGGAAGCATAAAATCACTTAAAACCAACGTCACCATGCAACAAAAGACTGGTTCTCACAACACAAATGTGATAAGGGTAAATCACAAGACATGCACCACGAATATTCAACATACAGTAAACTGTAATGTACAAGTAGGCAGAGGCTCAGTTATATACATGAACTAATGCACCATCAATCATCATCTACTGTTGAGATAAGTCTAAGTATAAGGCATATAGTGATATCAATAGAAGGAATGCAAAGTCCCTAATGTATGAGAGACCAGGGTCAGCACCAGTCAATCAAAGTGTATATGCATCACTGTCATAACCTGAAAACCAAGAGACTCAAAGTATAAACCTCCCGCAATTCCCAGTTGGAGCACAATCCTGCAGTTGTAGGGGGTCTGCTCTCTTGAGCCCAAGCCTAGCCTAATACAATACCAAGAGGAGTGTCCTGCCAGTGTTGGGAAATGGCCTCCCAGCGTGTGGAGAGAACAGTGAGTACCAACGCATTTCGCCACAAGCATGCCTTCATCAGGAGCTAGAGACTTGTAGAAACTGGCCCAGTATTTAAAGTTTTGAGAGATATTAGTGGTGATTACCTTTAGTGCTTGTGTGTTTCAAACTGAGGACTACGTGTGCACCAAGATTAATATGGAGATAGGGCACTGTTAAATGCCACACATATTGTCCATAAGAAAGAGTGGTGTGACTGTCATAGATCAAAAGGGTCCCACTCATTTTCAAAGGTGATAATATAAGTCAGAGTTGAGTCCCCATGGAAATTATAAAAACATTACTGGTTGACTTATGAGGCGAGATCGATATGGAGAAAAGCATAGTTTACTGTAAGTGCCATTCAGGTTAGCCAAAGGAAGGAGTGGCCTGGTTAACATAGATCACTCAAGATTAAAATCCCCATAGAAATTACTTGAAGGACTTATAAAGGTTTTCCCAGTTGACTTGTGACACCAAAAGCAGACTTTTAAATAGATGCTGGAGGAGGCCCCTGTAGGGATCTACAAAAACACAAGTCTAATAGTTATGAATCCCATACATAAGGGGTATGGGCGAAGCAAGCTCTCCAAATGGAGACTCTTATCCTCAGCAATGTATCTAGATAAGGGTCACAACGATCAGCACCAACTCCTTTGCGTCACAATCATTATCTGAAATTATTCCTACCAGCAGTTTATACAGCAAGAGTTAACCAAGACCCCTCCAAAGCCCACTATGGAATATATAGGCCATGGTGGAGGCAAGCTCTCTCTGTGCAAAAGAAGACTGCAGAGATGGAACAAGCATCCTCTTGCTGCATCTGTGTGATCACACTGACAGCCTTGGGGACCTGTGACATCACTGAGAGCTTCCCCGTTGTCAGTGAACTCAGGTGACCCCCGCTGCCAGATTGCAGAACATGGCAGCACAGGTGTCCGACAATTTACTTAACTGAGCAACCTCTCCCAGAATCCTATCAGCCATACATACTTTAAGAGAAGGTCCTATTAGCCTGCATGTCTGTGTCTTTCTAAGTTCTGATCATTGTTTGCTGAGCCCGGACTGGTACTTGATTACCCCTTTGCCCTCTCCCTAAACTTGACTTGATCTCCTTGTATTTTGACCCTGAAACGTAACCTGACCATGTCTCAGTTTCCTTCCTTGATTCTACGTGTCTTCTTGGAAACCAAAGCCTGCACCGCTGCCTGACTATGCCTTTGCTTACTCCTGGAGTCCTCTATAAATCCTTCTGGCACCTGACCTAGGTTTATGTGACTACACTGACTTCTTTAATTAGCCATGAATAGTGACTAGCATCACAGTTAATGTGTCCAGTTCTCATGAAAAAGGCACTTACATGATACCTGTCAATTGTACACATGTGTCTGTAAGTGTGTTGAGTGATAACAGTATTGGTACTGCTCACAATGCAGAATAAGTGGCACTAGGGATGGGCGAATCTACTCGCTAGGACTCGTTACTCGGCGAGTAGTAAGGGACTCGCAGGACTCGGTACTCTGCGAGTTTCCCAGTGATTACTCGCACGAGTCCAATGCAAATCATTGCCAAACGCTGACAAAACTAGGATTGCCATTGTTTGCATTAGACTCGGCTACTGTGCGAGTGATAGCAGGGAAACTCGCAAATAACTGCTGTTTCTTTGCGAGCCGAGTCCAGCTGTCTTCTCTGTGCAGCTCCAGGGTCCTAGAACCTGCCTGCTCACAGAGATGATGTAGCAGTGCTGAGATTGTTCTCAGTCTGCTCATTCCCTGTGCATAGACATCTATATTTATGCACAGGGGATGTAGCAGAGAGGACATCGCGTTTTGGACTACGTCGGACAGAAGAGGATTTTTTTAATTAAAGATGGAGTCCCTAATGGCTTTTTTTTTTATTTCAAATAAAAATTTTTCTCTGTGTTGTGTTTTTTTAACCCTTTATTGGAGATTCTTAGTGGCTGGGTCAAACGTGGCCTGACATTAAGAATCTCGGGCTTAATACCAGCTTGTATAACAAAGCTGGTATTAACCCCTTTATTACCCAGCGTGCCACTGCCACCAGGGCCGCTGGAAGAGCGGGGTTCAGCGCCAGAGGATGGCGCTTCAATGAACGCGCCATCTTCTGGGGCGGCTGCGGGCTGCAATTTGCAGCGGGGGGGTGCCCAGAAAGCTTGGGCATCCCTGCGCTGCGGATTCCAGCCCCCAGCTGCTTAGCTGTACCTGGCTAGACATAGAAATTGAGCGGAGCCCCACGCATTTTTTTTATTATTTAATGAATTTCAGAGTCAGAGTCTCAGAGTCAGAGTCTCAGAGTCAGAGTCTCAGAGTCGGAGTCTCAGAGTCGGAGTCGCCTCAGAGTCGGAGTCGCCTCGGAGTCGGAGTCGCCCTCAGAGTCGGAGTCGCCTCGGAGTCGGAGTCGCCTCGGAGTCGGAGTCGTCTCGGAGTCGGAGTCGTCTCGGTGTCGGAGTCGTCTCGGAGTCGAGTCGGAGTCGTCTCGGAGTCGAGTCGGAGTCGGAGTCGTCTCGGAGTCGGAGTCGTCTCGGAGTCGGAGTCGTCTCGGAGTCGGAGTCGTCTCGGAGTCGAGTCGGAGTCGGAGTCGTCTCGGAGTCGGAGTCGTCTCAGAGTCGGAGTCGTCTCGGAGTCGGAGTCGTCTCGGAGTCGGAGTCGTCTCGGAGTCGGAGTCGAGTCGGAGTCGAGTCGGAGTCGGAGTCGTCTCGGAGTCGGAGTCGTCTCGGAGTCGAGTCGGAGTCGGAGTCGCCTCGGAGTCGGAGTCGCCTCGGAGTCGGAGTCGTCTCGGAGTCGGAGTCGTCTCGGTGTCGGAGTCGTCTCGGAGTCGAGTCGGAGTCGGAGTCGTCTCGGAGTCGAGTCGGAGTCGTCTCGGAGTCGGAGTCGTCTCGGAGTCGGAGTCGTCTCGGAGTCGGAGTCGTCTCGGAGTCGGAGTCGTCTCGGAGTCGAGTCGAAGTCGGAGTCGTCTCGGAGTCGGAGTCGTCTCGGAGTCGGAGTCGTCTCGGAGTCGGAGTCGTCTCGGAGTCGGAGTCGAGTCAGAGTCGGAGTCGTCTCGGAGTCGGAGTCGTCTCGGAGTCGAGTCGGAGTCGGAGTCGTGTCGGAGTCGTCTCGGAGTCGGAGTCAAAAAAATGCGTGGGGCTCCGCGCAATTTCTATGTCTAGCCAGGTACAGCTAAGCAGCTGGGGGCTGGAATCCGCAGCGCAGGCATGCCCAAGCTTTCTGGGCACCCCCCGCTGCAAATTGCAGCCCGCAGCCGCCCCAGAAGATGGCACGTTCATTGAAGCGCCATCCTCTGGCGCTGAACCCCGCTCTTCCAGCGGCCCTGGTGGCGGTGGCACGCTGGGTAATAGAGGTTAGGGCCAGCTTTGTATTATCAGCTGGCCCTAAGCCCGAAATTTATGGCGGTCACGCCAATATTAGACATGATCGCCATGAATTTCTATTAAATTGTTTTAAAAAAAACACAACACAAAGACATTTTTTTATTAGAAATAAAAAAAAAAAAGCCATTAGGGACTCCATCTTTAATTAAAACAATCCTCTTCCGTCCGACGCAGTCCAAAACGCGATGTCCTCTCTGCTCATCCCTGTGCATAGATATAGATGTATATGCACAGGGAATGAGCAGACTGAGAACAATCTCAGCTCTGCTACATCATCTCTGTGCACAGACATTCATGTCTGTACACAGGGAATGAGCAGACTGAGAACAATCTCAGCACTGCTACATCAGGCAGCAGGCAGGCTCTAGGACCCTGGAGCAGCCAGCACACAGAGAAGACAGGACTCTGTATCTGTGCGAGTTTCCCAGCGATTACAGTTGCAAAGTAAACGAGTCCAATGCAAATAAATGACAAAACTAAGATTGCTTCAGGCTGAAGCTTCCGAGACACATCTGCGATTTGTAAATCTCACACTACTCGCTATTACTCGCTTCCCCATTCATTAACATTGGACTCGCTAGACTCGCAACGAGTAGCGAGTCCTGTGCTCGGACTCGCTAGAGTCAAGCGATTCCGAGTAATTTAGGATTCGCCCATCACTAAGTGGCACCGAACAACTCCTTTAAGACGAGCATCAATAATTTTCCCATAGAAATGTCTCATAATTACCCAGAAGACTTACTCAAATTTATGTGAACCCTCACCCTTGTGGTGGCAAGTATGCATTTCATTTTTTCTGCAGAACATGTAAGATATTACAGTACAGTTATAGATAGTGATTTAGAGCTGAAGTGCTTTCGTATTGAGTTGTTCACTTTTCCCATCTTTTCCATCTGGATCAGACGCTCACAGTAGTCACCACACTGCATGATTGCCGTCACAGTATGCCCCAACTGTATAATGGCCTCTATGCTGTATAATGGCCCCCACATATTATGAGCACCCTCTCACAGATGTCTCTACAATGTATGAGGGACCAAATCGCAATATGAGAGCACCCTCACACTATATATGGCCCCCCCAAAGTAGTTCCCACACTGTATATGGGTCCCTATCAGCAATTCCCACACTGTATGATTACCCCCATGGTAGAGCCCCAAATTGTATAATAGCCCACACACAGTGTGGAACTAGAGTGACTAGGGCCTACAAAAGGGATTGATTCCACAGGGCCCACCCTACTGCTACTCTGCATAGACATTTTACCTGTTCATAGTGCAAATTTATATACATGAGACACAAAACTGTGTAAAACAGCGTTTGGCTCTTAATGGATTTGTCACATTTTGCAGCTTACATGCACCAGCCTAAAGAGATTTACTACAATCAGGGACTGGTTTACAATTCTGTGGTATTTACGACACCTTTGTGAAGTAAATTGTTTTGGAATTTTTTGGCCACGCTCCCCTGCATCCCAATTCCATGCAGCTTTGCTCTCTTTTAAAAAATTCCCTTTTTCCACATATAGTCTACATAACCAAATCCCACCCTCTACCACATATAGCTGTCCTCCTCCCACACATATAACCTATACAATCTAGAACCCCCCACATACCTCATGTATAGCCTAATCCCCCGTCCAACACATATAACCTAGTTGAAACCTTCATCACATATAGCATACAAAGTCTAGTCACTCCTCTCTCTCATATAACATATAAAGCCATGCCTCTCCTCCCCCATATATAGCATAAACAGCCTAGTCTCTATTCCCATACATAAAGCATACACAACCAAGTCCCCACTCTGCCAAAATTGATACATATAGATCCACTTTTCTATTACCCATATCAGTTTCACATAACATGGTATTTCAAAATGAAAACTGCTTCACCTACCAGTTTTCTGAGCTCCAGAAAGGAGTCTAGTTGATGATAACATTAGCAGAAGATAGAGGAAAGGAGGTCCGGAGAACTGCTCCAATCACTCAGTACCAATCACATTAGAGCCTCTCCAAGCCCCTAGTCTGAGGCGCCAGAAAGGAGGAAGGTTCAGCATGCACTATACTGCACTGCACTGACTGACCTACCCAGTTTCATAGAACTGGGCATGAGAATGGGGGGCAATGAAGTTGGTTAGATTGGCTCCTCTGAATGACAGATGTGAACTAGCACAGCTTTTCATTGCTCTGCTAATCACCATTTGGACTGGCGCACTCTTTCCTTCTCCTGGTGTGCTGTCACAAGGTATTGGAATCAAACTGACACCTGTACAGAAGAAGTGTTAGTGTCATTGGCATTTATCCTGCACAGGTGTCAGTCTGACTCCAACACTTAGCACACAGCAGGTGGATGGAGTGCACGGCTATTGATGCAGAACAGCTCAGCAGTGAATAGCTGTGCTAGGGTAGTTAGGGGTGAAGCCTTCCATCGGTTGTCAATGTTGGCTGAGCAAGCAGGGCCCACCGGAGGTTTTCTTGATTTCCCGGTGGGCCAGTCTGAACCTGCCCACATATTAGCTACAACACTGTATAATGGCCCTGCATTAGCCCCCAAACAGAATAATGGACCTCACATTAGCTTCCAAGCTGTATAGTGGCTCCCACATTAGCCCTCATGCAGTTTAATCACCCCCACATTAGTCCCCAGGCTCTATAATGACCCCCACACTAGCCCTTAAACAGTATAATGGCTAACACATTACCCCCCAAAGTGTATAATAACCGCTGAGAAAAGCTCTCATGCTGTATAATATAATACATGAAATGTAAAGCTAGCTCACCTAGTCAGCTGTATTCAGGGGAAACTGTTGTCTGCCATTAGTCCGCACGGAGCAGGGGGAGCACACCCTGTTGCAATGAGCCACAGGAAGAAACAAATAAATTCCAGCGGAATGCATTCTTAGTGTCAATTTTAATTCCTTTTATTTCCATATCTTTAAAAATTGTTTCTCCAACAAGTTTCCTCTTGGTTAACCAATGGGCACACAATAGAGAGTAAAGCAGACCACTCTAGGTCTTCATCTTGGTCTAATATGAATGCTATATCTCAATTAGCATTATAGTAAGTGCCTTCACTAAGAACCAATTAAAATAGTCTTAATTAAAAGTGAGTGTTAACCCTTCTTGTAATACAAATGCTATAATCTCCGTTAGTAATATAGTAAGTGCCATGCTGAATATGGTCCCAGCACTTTATGAAGGCCCTCAAAGTAGCCAATTTAAGGTAAGATATGATCCCCACATTGTTTTTGGGCCCCCACACTGAGGGTCTCTCACTGTTTATGATGCCCACACAGTCATAGCAAAAGTTTTAATTAAACTTAGAAACATCATATACTCACCAAATGCAGAATCTTGATGAGTCCACCAACGGAGATCAGGCAGACCAATGCGCTGAAGTCATAAACGCATATACAGGAAGTCAGAGTCCTGGTGTGGTGCGATTATGTTACCTCTCCGAAACTCTGATGTCTTGTGTGGGTGCCAGAGCTTTGACCAGTGCACCACCCCGTCGTTTTGTAGACTGCAGGTAGGGATGGGCGAGTCTACTCGCTAGGACTCGTTACTCGGCGAGTAGTAAGGGACTCGCAGGACTCGGTACTCGGCGAGTTTCCCAGCGATTACTCGCACAGTAACGAGTCCAATGCAAGTCAATGGCAATCCTAGTTTTGTCAGAGTTTACTTTTCTCACTCGCTAGACTCGCTATATCACATCGCTATGTAGCTTGAATCTCCCCAAATCGTTTAAACAATCGCACCGCTTCACGGATACCCACTGTCAGCAGCAAGTCTGAGCGAGTCTGAGCGAGTCTACGAATCCGAGTCCTGTATACTGTATTCGGGACTCGCGAATACAGAATCTGTTATGTTCCGACAAAGCTTCCGAGACAGCATAGCGTGTTAGGTCAGAAAACTTGTGAAGATGGACAAGCATGTTAGCCAATCTTATTCAGTAATGCCACAGCCATGTTGGTTGTGGCAGGACTATGATTGGCTTCTGTCCATCGTGATGCCTATGTCATGTATGAGAGGCGAGGCTGTATATAAGCCTTGCCACCGCCATTTCCTCCACATTCCTGTGACGATCTGAGCTAGTGCAGGGTGAGGTAGATGCTGGAGCAGATCATAGGGAGTGTCAGTCAGTGTAGGGAAACTTCAAGATTCCTTATATTTAACCCAAACAGCTCTTCTGAGAGCTACCAGGAGGACAGAGGAGTACTGTGTAGAGGACTGTAGGCAGGCAGACCTTACAGTGCACACAGGACCGACCTCATAGCTTAGCTTACTCACTCAGCTTTCCTAATAGCTGAAGTCAGAGGCTTAGCTGAGGTACTATTTCTTATTTTTTTGCACCTGATAGATTTTGGGTCATAATAACCCCTTCAGCTTTATTTTCTCTGTGGCAGACCAGTGCGTTGCTGCTCTCCTACCTGCAAATAGCACGTACGCCACCTGATTGTGCGACTACTTGTGCGCACTTAATAATTTTTGCAGGGACTAGTGTGCTGCTTCACTGCCAAGTGTTAGCACACACTTAACCCGCCAGCAGGTGACGCATACAGCACCACCTAACTCCATCTCGGTGGCTGTGCGCACTTAATAATTTTTGCAAGGACTAGTGTGCTGCTTCACTGCCAAGTGTTAGCACACACTTAACCCGCCAGCAGGTGACTCCTACAGCAGGGGGGGTCGGCTTATACACGGGTCGGCTTATACACGAGTATATACGGTAAATGCAATATAACGTGTAACGTGTGAACACATTTAACTTACCCATATTGCTCTGTGCATCCTGGCCACTGCGATGGAATGCAGGGAACATGACTTGAGCGACCTCCCTCCAGGCTGTAGTCCGCTGGATGTTATCCCCATAGGCAGGGTCAGTGGGCAGCCAAAGCAGGGGCCAAGCCTCCACCAGGTCAATAAACTGCAGCTTGTTGACACAGGCCATGCTTGCTCTGTGTGTGTGTGCGTCTGTCAGCTCATTTCCTGTTTGCTAAAACCATGGTGTGTGCTGGAGAAAATTGCTTGCCTCGCCTCATCGGCGCCAAATAAGACAAACACATGCGAGTTTGGCCTCGGACACAGCAGCAAAAAACTGTTGCGAGTGGGGTTTCCGAGACACATTTGCGATTTGTAAATCACACATTACTCGCTATTACTCGCTTCCCCATTCATTAACTTTGGACTCGCTAGACTCGCAACGAGTAGCGAGTCCCGGGCTCGGACTCGCTAGAGTCAAGCGATTCCGAGTAATTTAGGACTCGCCCATCACTAACTGCAGGCTTAAAGCAACCTCCATATTACAGAAAGGAGAGCAGTAGTGTAGGGAGATCATGTCTCCCTGCTCTATCACAGAGCTTAACTATATTGGCATTCTACGAGTTGTGCTCATTGTGTAGTGAGCGGTGATTGTAGAAACTGCCTGCACCACTCAAATGTTACTTTATACATTTCAAACCACTAATACCTTCACAGAGTTGTCCCATCACAAAAATCCTATTTCATAATCTAAAATGGATGTCACAGAAAATTGCTGTGAGCGCAACTCCCAGATTTATAGACATGGCTGATCCATGCATTATGTCACACTCACCTGGTGAGGTGGATTCATGACAGGTCAGGGTAGGCGCATTTAACTTGAGAATTGATATAGAAATTTGGAAAAAGGCACATAGAACAGCAAGGACTTGGACCACAGGTTTTTCTGGACAGCAGAGAAATAAGTAAGGCAGGACAAACCAGAAGCATCAAAACCAAGACGATAGAAGAGGATTATAGCAGGTCTGAAGCAGCACACTGATGTAGGAAGCATCTTAATGTGAAAAGACTCAAATAACAGTTTATAATGTTATCAGAAAAAGATGGGCTACCTAGAGTAGATGCAAGTTATAGAATTCACAGCATAATGTAATATTGTGAGAACAATTTTTGATAAAAGTTTATGATGCTTACAGCAAACATTATGTTAGCCAGCATTAGATGCCCAGGCTCTAGCAACAGTTTAAGGCTACATTCACACTGTGCGTTTTTGGTCCGTTTTTGCTCTGTTTTTGCTCATCAGTTTTTGTAGCCAAAACCAGGAGTGGAACAATCAGATGAAAAGTATCATAGAAACATGTCACAACTTCAGTATATATCACCCACTCCTGGTTTTGGCTACAAAAACTGATAAGAAAAAAACAGACCAAAAATGTAGTGTGTATGTAGCCTAACTTTGTTACAGCAAATGATGTGTTAACCAGCAGCAGACACAAATAATGGAAATCACAGAAGTCTGAGAAGTGGAGTGCAACAGAAGAAACAGAATGGTGGCGGTTTCCAAAAGCAACTGGACACATTACAGAGTCAAAAAGAGATCATGCAACTGAGGAACATCTGGCCATTTGTAAGACCTGCTATGGAGAACACAAAGGGCAGTGGCCATAAGGGAAGAGTGTAGAGCGGAACTGCAGGTAATGTTCCCAGGGGTCACGGAAAAAACTTTTAATTATTGAGAATTAGCAATTTTATCAAGATATGACATTTGGGATGATACGGTAAAGTAAATCAAAGTTAGCAGTGGAAGATATCAATGGTTCAATACAACAGAATGATTCAAATATAGTACCATGCATAATTCATACAATTCGTTATTTATATATAAATTGGGAATTTAGAGTGAGTCTCAAGAGAATATATCTGCTGATAAATGAGAAGAGCAGTGATCAGGGGAATTAGACTAATGTTCTAATATTCTATTCATCCAATGAGTTGTGGCGCAGGAAACGTAATGTAAATGATATAAATTACAGTACACAGCATGAGTAGTATTGCATTTAGCAAATGTGCTAGGTCTCTTTATCTTGAGTCTGGCAGTTTTGCAAGCATAAAATATATGATAGATGAGGTGAGGAAAATAGCAAAAGCAGAACTGAAGATGGATCTGATATTTTGCTAGGTGACCAATTAAGCAGCCAGGTGCAAGTGAAAGAATCAATGCCTCAGCAGACGGTTAGTTAAAAGCTTGAAAAAAACAGTCAAAAGTTAAAGGGCAGTAGAGTGTTATAGGAGTGAAAACATAGACATGTGCTATAGATTATGTTAAGACGTTTGACAATTTCTACAGTTCCTTATAAAGAAAATCAAGTAGGTACTAGAGTGGGAGATGTGCGTACTAGGTAGGTCAAAACCATAATCTGTAAAACATTTTTCATTTTCTATTTACCTATTAAATGACTTGTACTGCTTGAAACTGGCTGGCCAAAATCTATTGGTAATAAAAACTGTCTTAAGGGCACTTCACATGCTAGGATCTCGTTAACGATATCGTTGAGACGTCACAGATTTGTGAACGTTCTAACAATATCGTTAGTGCATTGTTACGTGTGACCGAATGATGTAGGAAGGAAAAATCGTTGGAACGTTCATCCAAAATTTGAGATCCTGACCTCAAATCTATCATTTGTCAACCAATTAACGTCCTGGGAAGCAGCAACATTGTTCAGTGTGACACCTTTTTGAACGATGTCGTTCATAATTCTCCTGTTCTTGCCGCTTTGTGAAATCGTTCAAACGTTCTTCTCCAAATAGCTGGAGCATTGCCAAATTTAACATCGCTAACAATATCCTTGTGTGTGACAACGTACTAACGATGTCGGAAGGATCACAGTCACGTGACATAGCTAACGATCTTATTCACCTATATCGTAGCGTGTGACGTGGCCTTAAAGAGGACCTGTCACCAAACCAGGCATGGTGATCTAATTACAGCACTGGATGCAGCATGTCTGCAGCATGCAGACAAGGGGTCACCCAGCCCTTGAGCAGCCCTGTACCCCGAGATAATACAGTTAGAAAACTTACATGCTACAGCCACTAAGGAGGTGGCTAGGGGCTGCAGCCAAGGGCAGATTCACACCCCCTGCCTGTGTAATGAGAAAAAAAAACTCAGTTTAAATGCTGCAGACAGGGAGAGAATGATTGGCAGCGGTGGGCAGATTACACAGGCAGGGGGTGTGAATCTGCCCTTGGCTGCAGCCCCTAGCCACCTCCTTAGTGGCTGTAGCATGTAAGTTTTCTAAGTGTATTATCTCGGGGTACAGGGCTGCTCAAGGCCTTGGGGACCCCTTGTCTGCATGCTGCAGACATGCTGTATCCAGTGCTGTAATTAGATCACCATGCCTGGTTTGGTGACAGGTCCTCTTTAAGGCTTCATCCACATGATACCAACTATAAACTAAAAAAATAGTAAGCAAAATGTATCCATTAAATAAAAGAAGTGGATTGCACTTTACCGCAAACACGATCTTTGTAGCTTGTGAAATAACCTCCAGGATGTCTCTCCTTTACCGGATTTACAGTGTCGGCATGTAGATGGAAAGCAATTACCTCTGTGTGGCACACATGCATTCTTCATCTTCAGTCTTACAATAATTGGTGCAGATGACCACAGAAAACAAGACAGGTATAGTGCACCCAGACGGGTAGTAGATATCCAATAGGGGGTTATATTATACCCACAGTAACAAGGTGATAAAATTACAATATAAAAAAATAAGGATAGAGAGATGCAGCACACCAATCCCAGCCCCAACCAGGGTTTCGCCTGACAGCTTCTTCCTGGTGCGGATCAAGCATTCTCCCTGACCTATGACCTTTTACATTCTACGTGCATTTCAATACATAAATTAGAGACAAATCTCCATTATGGCTGATCATTTGTATAAATCTTCCAGATGTGTTCAGGATGTGAGGTGTTAAAGACCTGGAGGACTGATTTACAAAATTAAAGCTGATTAAACAGTAGTTAAGCATAAACCCAATGCACAAATGTAAAAATAGGAAAAAGCGCAAGTAAGAATGCAAATGCATCCATATAAGCAAGTATATAGTTGGGATATAATTAATACACTTGTGTCAAATCATACCTATACTGTTTGACACTGATTAATAATGTCTGGAAAAAAAAGGAAAAAAAATATATCAGGACTTTGACAGAATAGAATAGTTTGTCAGGTTAGGCTGGGTGCACATTAGATTGCTGGCCATTGCTGGTGTGAGGTAGTGCCCCGGGGGGTACTCGCTTGCAGCATAATGAAATGTTGAAGCACCGGCCCTCAGCTGGGGGTGTCATGGCAACATGGAACCAATGTTTTGTGTTATGTGATTACAAAAGGGTTAACACTGTGTTTCTAAGTTTTATTTCTACAGGTATCTGGCTTTATGTTGTTACCATAGCTACTGGAGTAGCCAATGAGTTGGAGGAGCTTTATGAGGAAGCTTAGTAACAGCTCTTGATTGGTGGAAGCTTTGGGCAGGAATAGCCCTTATATAAACAAATTTCTGACAGAAAACAAGCATTATTTGCTGTGGCAAGCCAAGAAGATGCCCGCCCGCCCTCCCTCTTTTATTTATCTCTCTTTCTCTTGTTTATTCTTTTTCTTGTCATGCAACTTTATTAGAGTGGGCACAATTGCTCTTTTCCATGAGCGGAGTTTGGTTAAATGGTTATAAAGGATTATTTATATTTTTAATTATTTATGGAAATGGAGTTAACGTATATACTCGTGTATAAGCCGAGTTTTTCAGCCCAAAAATTGGGCTGAAAAGTCCCCCCCTCGGCTTATACACGGGTCATACGGTATGCTGTGGGGGGGGGGGGCTGTGACTGGGGGCTGGAGGAGGCAGGAGGGGGCCGCGGTGACCGCAGGCGGTCACATGGGGCCGCCTCATTAGTGCAATGAATATGCACGGCATCCCCCCGTCCATCAGCGGCGGGGGGATGCCGTGCATATTGCACTACACAGCCCCCCTCCTTAATATGGGTCCCCCAGTAGTAATAAACAGCCCCCCCTCCTTATCATGTCCCTCCCAGGCTGCGGCAGCTGTCAAAATAACAAACACTTTATACATCACCTTCCGGCGCAGCTCTCCGCTCCTCCGGTCCTCCGCTCCTCCGCTCGCCGGCTTCTTCTTCCTTGTTGTGCCGGTGTCATGTGACCGGGCGCAGGAGATGACGTCATTTCCTGCGCGCGGTCACAGAAGCCGGCACAACAAGGAAGAAGAAGCCAGCGAGCGGAGGAGCGGAGGACCGGAGGAGCGGAGAGCTGCGCCGGAAGGTGATGTATAAACTGTTTGTTATTTTGACAGCTGCTGCAGCCTGGGGGGGACATGATATGGAGGGGGGGCTGTTTATTACTACTGGGGCTGCTGGATACTACACTGGGGCTATATACTACCACTGGGGCTGCTGGATACTACACTGGGGCTGTATATACCTCTGGGGCTGCTGTATACTACCACTGGGGCTGTATATACCTGTGGGGCTGCTGTATACTACACTGGGGCTGTATATACCTGTGGGGCTGCTGTATACTACCACTGGGGCTGTATATACCTGTGGGGCTGCTGTATACTACACTGGGGCTGTATATACCTCTGGGGCTGCTGTATACTACCACTGGGGCTGTATATACCTGTGGGGCTGCTGTATACTACCACTGGGGCTGTATATACCTGTGGGGCTGCTGTATACTACACTGGGGCTGTATATACCTGTGGGGCTGCTGTATACTACACTGGGGCTGTATATACCTCTGGGGCTGCTGTATACTACCACTGGGGCTGTATATACCTCTGGGGCTGCTGTATACTACCACTGGGGCTGTATATACCTGTGGGGCTGCTGTATACTACCACTGGGGCTGTATATACCTCTGGGGCTGCTGGATACTACCACTGGGGCTGTATATACCTCTGGGGCTGCTGGATGCTACCACTGGGGCTGTATATACCTCTGGGGCTGCTGTATACTACCAATGGGGCTGTATATACCTCTGAGGCTGCTGTATACTACCTCTGGGGCTGCTGTATACTACCACTGGGGCTGTATACTACCTCTGGGGCTGCTGTATACTACCACTGGGGCTGCTGTATATACCTTTGGGGCTGCTGTATACTACCTCTGGGGCTGCTGTATACTACCTCTGGGGATGCTGTATACTACCACCGGGGTGTATATACCTCTGGGGATGCTGTATACTACCACTGGGGCTGTATATACCTCTGGGGCTGCTGTATACTAACTACTGGAGCTGCTGCTGTATATACCACTGGGGCTGCTGCTGTATACTACCACTGGGGAGGCTGCTGTATAATACCATTGGGGGGCCTGTATACCACACTGCTGGGGGCTGTATACCTGTGCTGGAGTCCACCCTCGGCTTATACACGAGTCAATAGGTTTTCCCAGGTTTTGGGGGCAAAAGTAGGGGGGTCGGCTTATACACGGGTCGGCTTATACACGAGTATATACGGTATTTATTAACATTGGAGTTATTCTTTGGTGTAATTCTTCAAATATTAAGTAACCCTTAATAAACTTTCATGGCCACTTTTATTCCACACACGACTGAATGTCTCATTTATCTTATGGGGTTTAATTGTATTTTAAGCATAGGGGTGGGTCCTATGTTGCCATGACATTAGTGACATTTTTAATGGGAAACATAACACAGTAGTTTATTTCACTCCATAAACCACTGGTAACACACAACACCCTTTACATTTTCACATATAATATGCATATCATTACATTGCAGTATATGACATTTACATACGACATTACAGGACATTCACATGAGAATCAACGGGAACATGTCATGATCTATTGTTGGTCCTAATGGCGGTTACCTCCGCCTAACACCCTGACAGGGATCATACTCCATCCTATTGCACACGAGTCATCACACATGGTACATTTTCATAAACCATTATAACTCACGCATGAAACAGCATTCATGGCATTTTTACATAAAACAATATGCTAAATACTCAGGGCCCACAATAGTACCAGGAACCCTGTCACTCAGTACATATGAGACCCCGACGGGTCCACCGGGATCCAGTACACTTACATCTAGATCAATGGGACTATCATGACTCAGTCAGTCCCAAAGTCGGCTGTGACCACCTGGCCCTTGAGCCGTACTCGGTCTCTCATACGGCACATCTGACCGCCTGGCCCTTGAGCCGTCCTCGGTCCTCATCACTCATATGACCGCCTGGCCCTTGAGCTGTCGGTCCTGGACATTCCCTGGCATGCACGCTTCACGTGCCACTGGTATGGAGCTGGCAGGCTCCCTTCACTTCCCCACCGGGGACGGATCACTTCCAGCATATCCTCACATGGCAGTGGTCTGGACTGCTCTGACTCCCATCGTCCTCTCTCTCATTCAGACACCTGGCAGGTTCTTATCCAGGCAGCCTCACCCACAGCTGCAACCCAGTGAGTCAATCAACACATCTCAATCACACACAGACCTGAGATGTGATTAACCCCATCTGCACCATTCAGGTTTAGCCCAGCAAAGCACTCATACACACAGGTTCAGCCACTCATTAGGCTCATGAATCGCTCAGATCTTCAGCACTCACACTCAGCTGTTTTACTCAGCTGTTTTACTCAGCTCATGAAAACCCTTCAGCTGTTAACCCACTGTACACCGGACAGGTTTCACACAGCACACACAATCAGGAAAACCGGCCCATGTGATCAGAGACTTGCACCGATAACCCGTGTGATGCCCCCGGCCAGGGACTACATCACCACACTAGGCACATGTGCTCAGGTATGTAACTGATTGTAGCCACAGACAGCATGGTGGCTGAGACATCTCTCCACCCTAGTGACCATGATAAAAAAAAAAATATTTACTGCATGGCACAAATATCTTTTCAGTAGACAAGTACAAATTGTATCCATGAGTGAATGAATGAATGCAGACAGGTAGCTCGATCTCGCCTCCAGTAATCCGATCCCAGGTGTGCAAAGTGGGAGCCTACCAACAGGAGAATTTACTAGGGCCAAGAGAACTTGCTCCATTCCTATAGACTGCATTAAACAGTGTAAGATGATAGAACAGAGGTTGAGGTCTAGGGGGTATAGCAAATGGATGATCCATCGGGGTAAAACTATAGCAGATAAAAAGAACAGAGATGATTTGCTGTCTTATACCCCCCCCCAAAAAAAATTGGGACAGCAAACCGTTTCAAACATGTCAGGGCGTAACTTTCACAGCCCCTTACAAGGCGGATTTCAAGGATATAGCACCTATCTTGCATAAATATATTCCAATGTTGTACCAGGATGCGGACCTAAATAAGGTACTGGAACAAGGTTTCAAATGTGTACCGAGAAAAGGCAGGGACATAGCAAGTTACATCTCCCCCAGCACATTTCGTGACAATATCGCTAAGCCCACACCCTCCTGGTTAAGATAGTCTGGAAATTACAAATGTGGACAAACTAGATGTGGTCTATGTAAATACATGAAAAAAAGTGATTCCTTCACAAATAGACATACATAAGAGACACACGGGATTATAACCTACTGTACATTAATTGTTCTGACCATGTAGTTTATTTGGCATCCTACACGGTTTGCAGTTTGGACTACGTGGGCTGTGCTAGTCGTCCCCTAAAAAGAAGGATATCAGAGCATGTTACGCCTGCCGATCCATCCACAGCCAGCAGGCGCAAATCCCTCTCAGGTTTGTCAAGACATTTCTTGGAGAAGCACAATGGCAGGACAGATGGGCTAGTGGTTAAAGGAATTGAACACGTCCATAAGCCAATCCGCGAGGGAGACTGGGATTGCAAACTTCTAAACAGAGAAAGTTTGTGGATCCTCCATCTAGGAACAAGATTTCCAGCAGGTTTAAATGATAAAAGTGATCTCATGTACTTTTATTGATATTTGTGGTTTTATCAACATTCCTACAATATCAATGATCTTACTGAGTATATTTCATCTCCCCTTTTATATATAAGGAACATATGCAATAAAATTCTGAACAACTCTATATCTGTTTTCTGCACTGTGAATTATACATATTGGGTTTTGACTAATTGTGATCTTTCTGTGTGAACTGTACATCATAATAACAATTTATTGTCATATCATGAAGGCAATCATTTGCCATGTCACAAATCTCACTACCATTGTGTCATTATATGAAGGAATGATGTACATGTTTCACATTGAACATTTAAGGAGTTTTCCTTCTAGGAGTTTTCCTTTAAGGAATATTCCTTCTAGGAATTTTCCTTCAGTCTTTCCTTAGATTGCAGGTTGCACTTACAATGGGAACACCATGCCCTAACTTACCTCGTATAGACTGAGGTTTCACATGTGTGCTTACTTGTTTTTCATTGTCAATGTATATATTGTCTGTGTGTCTTGAGGTCCATGTCATTGACAAAGTTTATCGAAACGCGTCTGACCAGGTTGCCCCCACAAGATGCTGCTTTAAATTTTCATGTGAGCACCAAATAAAGAAATAATCTATTGAGGAAATATGGACCCAGTGTGCTGAACGTCTTTGAATTTGTCTTCAAATAGTATCCATGCTTGTACTGCCAGATGGAGGCCAAAAGACCACACTATTGGCCTCCAACTGGTGAATGACATTCTATGGTAACGTTACAGTAGATGTTCAGAAAAGCTCTCGATGAAGTAAAGTAAAGGCTACATGCACACATGCAATGTACACCAAGTCTAACAGTTTTTCTACAGGGTCCCAGCAGGGGTGGATTAAGGGTAACCAGGGCCCGGGGCTGTTTAGACTCTGTGGGCCCCCCACCCCATGTGACAGGCCATGTGACGGGCCATGTGATGGGCCATGTGACGGGCCATGTGACGGGTCATGTGACGGGTCATATGACAAGTCATGTGACGGGTCATGTGGCAGTGTCATTATAATATACCTGAAACAGATTATTTCATAAAAATAGTTGCCGACTGAAACTATAAGCGATTGATTGGTTGATACGCCCTGTCACACACGTCAATATCGCTGCAATGTCACGTGCAGCAGCAATATGGCACACGATATTGACGCGTGTGATGGCCCCTTTACTGAGCACTCCTGATAAGTCCAGAATTGTGCTATTCATTATCTTTTATCCCTGTATGGGCTCTGGCTGGAGCTCCACGGTAAGGAATAAGCCTTAGTTAGAAGACTAAAGGACCTGTCCTGATGTCAGCAAAATCGATGGTCAGCTGACTTAGTCATAGCATGTGACTGGAGGAGGAAGCTGTGAGCAAAGACGCTGGGAGCGACACGTACGGAAAAATCTGTGGCAGATTTTAATGGGACCCGGGTCAACCGCCCAGGTTGACCTCATTATAATCCGCCACTGGGTCCCAGACAAGGCATACAATGAACTCTACAAAAATACTCTATTACTCAGATATGGCTCATGGAACCCTGTGGGTACATAGTATACAGAAATTTACCCCTATGTCTTGTAAACACACATTTAGCCTGTTTTTTGTGATGTATAAATTAGTGAACACCCATATGTCAGATATAACGGAACATAAATATTTTTACAACAAATTTTTTTAACCCCCTTCGTCACCCTGTTTTCACCTTCCTGAACAGGCCATGTTTTTCAATTCTGACCAGTGTCACTTTATGAGGTTATAACTCTGGAATACTTCAATAGATCCCAGTGATTCTGAGAATGTTTATTTTCATGACATATTGGACTTCATGTTAGTGGTAAATTTAGGACACTAGTTTTTGCAGTTGTTTGTAAAATATCAGAAATTTGGCAAAAATGTTTAAACTTTCACAATTTTCAAACTTTTAATTTTAAACCAGATAGTTATGTCCAGGGCCGGTTTTAGACCAAGTGGGGCCCTAGGCGAGATTGAGAGTGGGGCCCCAAACTATGAAATAAAAATAGTACCCATACAGTTGTATATAGTATATACAGCAGCCCCAGTGGTATATACAAGCCCCAGTAGTATATACAGCAGCCCCAGTGGTATCCAGCAGCCTCCCAGTGTTATACACAGGCCCCAGTAGTATATACAGCAGCCTCCCCAGTGGTATATACAGGCCCCAGTAGTATATACAGCAGCCCCAGTGGTATCCAGCAGCCTCCCCAGTGTTATACACAGGCCCCAGTAGTATATACAGCAGCCTCCCAAGTGGTATATACAGGCCCCAGCAGTATATACAGCAGCCTCCCCAGTGGTATATACAGGCCCCAGCAGTATATACAGCAGCCTCCCCAGTGGTATATACAGGCCCCAGCAGTATTACAGCAGCCTCCCCAGTGGTATACACAGGCCCCAGCAGTATATACAGCAGCCCCAGTGGTATACAGCAGCCTCCCCAGTTATATATACAGGCCCCAGCAGTATATACTGCAGCCCCAGTGGTATACAGCAGCCTCCCCAGTGGTATATACAGGCCCCAGCAGTATTACAGCAGCCTCCCCAGTGGTATACACAGGCCCCAGCAGTATATACAGCAGCCCCAGTGGTATACAGCAGCCTCCCCAGTTATATATACAGGCCCCAGCAGTATATACTGCAGCCCCAGTGGTATACAGCAGCCTCCCCAGTGGTATATACAGGCCCCAGCAGTATTACAGCAGCCTCCCCAGTGGTATACACAGGCCCCAGCAGTATATACAGCAGCCCCAGTGGTATACAGCAGCCTCCCCAGTTATATATACAGGCCCCAGCAGTATATACTGCAGCCCCAGTGGTATACAGCAGCCTCCCCAGTGGTATATACAGGCCCCAGCAGTATTACAGCAGCCTCCCCAGTTGTATATACAGGCCCTAGCAGTATATACAGCAGCCCCAGTGGTATACAGGCAGCCCCAGTGGTATATACAGGCCCCAGTGGTGGTGTATACAGGCAGCCCCAGTCAGTGGTGGTGTATACAGGCAGCCCCAGTCAGTGGTGGTGTATACAGGCAGCCCCAGTCAGTGGTGGTGTATACAGGCAGCCCCAGTTAGTGGTGGTGTATACAGGCAGCCCCAGTTAGTGGTGATGTATACAGGCAGCCCCAGTTAGTGGTGGTGTATACAGGCAGCCCCAGTTAGTGGTGGTGTATACAGGCAGCCCCAGTTAGTGGTGGTGTATACAGGCAGCCCCAGTTAGTGGTGGTGTATACAGGCAGCCCCAGTTAGTGGTGGTGTATACAGGCAGCCCCAGTTAGTGGTGGTGTATACAGGCAGCCCCAGTTAGTGGTGGTGTATACAGGGGCCCCAGGGCCCAGTGGTGGTGTATACAGGGGCCCCAGGGCCCAGTGGTGGTGTATACAGGGGCCCCAGGGCCCAGTGGTGGTGTATACAGGGGCCCCAGGGCCCAGTGGTGGTGTATACAGGGGCCCCAGGGCCCAGTGGTGGTGTATACAGGGGCCCCAGGGCCCAGTGGTGGTGTATACAGGGGCCCCAGGGCCCAGTGGTGGTGTATACAGGGGCCCCCTCCTCCACTCCCTGTAAAAGAAGACACATCATCATACTTACTTACTCTCTGCCGCTGCCGCTGTTCGCCAGTCTGCACCGCGCTCCGACTTCTTCCTGGCTGCTTCCTGTTGTGACGAGCGACTGTGCCTGCGGCTGCGCCCAGCGCCGGTCAAGCCGGATGAAGCCGGAGCGCGGTGCAGAGCACTGTCTGCAAGCAGCCGCGGCGCTGCCGCGCCGGCGGCTATCATCCGGCCGGGCCAGGGGGCCCTCTGAAGCTTGGGGGCCCTAGGCAAATGCCTAGGATGCCTGCCCCTAACGCCGGCCCTGGTTATGTCATACAAAAAAAGTTCATATATAATATTTGCCATATGTCTTCTTTACATAAGCACCATTTTTGAGACAGCATTTTTTTTCTTATTCCGAAGTCTTGCATGCTGCAAGATCCTCTGGAGTATGACATCTGGTGCTCCCTGCTGCCATGGGAAATGGCTCACCTTCTGACTGTGAGCCCCTTACGACCTGTTCTGGAATCCAAGACTAACACTGGATAGAGACCTCTCTGCTTATGAGGCCCAACACAGGTAGCTCCAAGTCACATATGTGTCCTCTGCGGGCCACTCCAAATCTGGTGCTGAAGCACCCTCTGCCCCGGAGGTGGTGAGGAAGATAATATTATCCATAGCATGCATATCTTGCGGGAGATCCATAATAGCCAAACTGCGTACTGCAGGCACACGGTAGCAAACTAAGTGTAGCAGAGTGTAGCTACGTTGTGCTGTACTGCCAAGATGGCGTCAGGGTCTGCAGTGACACCTCTTTGCTTTGTCTGGGGCCCCACCTCTTCCAGTGCCTGGACACAAACAATCACAGGATATTATTGTTTGCACAATCTTGCTGCCTAGCTCCTCATTAACCCCTGCAAAGTAAGGGCTGCAGAAGGTACCTGATTTACAAATCCCATTCCCCATGCGACAAGTAGCACGTGAGCTTACGGCTTGGTGGAGGGATTATTGAAGCCTGACATATTTGGAAGAGAAATAATGAAAACAAAATAATGTATTTACCTCACCACCAATTCATCTGGAAAGCTGGATAAGGCTAGTAGGCAGCAATGCAAGAACAAATTCAATCTTAATAATACATATAACATACTTGGGCACATGCCAAAACCTGTATTCTAAATGTATAGAATGAAATAAATGGTGTTCCAGGAGTGTGAACAGGTCTATAAGACTATGTATGTGAAGTATATAATGGCCATATGCTATTTTTATATGAATTGCTATCACATAAGTGTAGAAGAGATGGCCTTGCACGCTGCTGACCAAACTAAGTCCTCTGAAACAGATGTAAGCTTTCTGGACTTCGGGGCTGCTGAAACATCTAGCACTGTTTCCACAATTCACAATCTACAGGTGTCAAAAACACCTGCAAACTCCATGAAGCTTAAAAAATTATTTTAAAGCTCAAAAAAAATTCTACAGGTTGAAAAAGAATCGGCACACCCATTGGCAAGGAAGACCTAACCATAATGGTTTGGTGTTGTTCCCAGCCACCAGGTCTGCCGGTTAGCATTTCAGCCTCAAACAATCAGGGAAAGTTTTAGGGCCATTTTAAGGGCTCAGACACACTGGGGTGAAAATCGTACGAGTGAAGTATGAGAAAATATCGTATTGCACTCCGACCCATGTCAGAGAATGAGTGAGAACACATTAACGTCTGTCACCCGTTTTTTTTCTTATGCATATTCTGGATGAGAAAAAAGTTGCAACATGCTGCGACAGTAAGCGAGTCACACAGGAGACTCGCTAATGCAAGTCAATGGGTCCGACAAAATATCAGACAGCATACGGACAGCACACAGACCATTTGTGCGTGATGCATTATTTTCGCAGCTGAAACACTCAGAACACAGGAAAACAGGCTGAAAAAGAGGTGATACACAGCCAAGCACACCACCACGGAGACTACAAAGATGTCCCAAAGCATCAATGTGGAGATGCTTATCGTTCTGGTGCAGGAAAGGCCTGAATTGTGGGACCCCAGAGATCCTGGGTATGCTGACCAGAGGCCGAAAGATGTCTCATGGATCTACATTACCAGACAACTATTCCCGTGTTATGAAGGTAGTTCATGTGATGTCCAGATAAACCTTGGTAACATATTTAACGTTTATTTTAAATTAACAGCAGACTAAACACCATAGAACTTGGAGCTATTACGGTCCCGACATAGCCGCTGAGACTCCGCCTCATCCCACCCACACGTCGATGTCATACTGACGTAGGTGGTAATGTCATCAGGAAGAGGAAATCCCTGTCAGCTGCAGAAACACAGCACGTGCAAAGAGAGGACGCCGAGCCGGCATGGAGGAGGACAGTAGCGTGCAGCAGGCCAGAGGGAACTGGAGCTACAAGTCAGCAAGGTAAACCAAGCATTTGATCCATCGCAGGGGGGAGAGTGTACTGAAAGCGATCCCAGTGTAACAACATGTTTAGGGTAAAAATATAGCATTAGAAAGAATAATTGTTAGGCATATGATTGCGTAGATAAGGTGGCAGGGATAAGGGAAGAAGCGCACATTAGATGGCATAGTGATAATGATGATATAGTGAGTAATATCAAGGAAATAATTGACAAATCACAGGATAACTTCATCAAAAAATAGTACGTAGTAAGTAATGAAACATTTATAATCAAAGCACTATTTCAGCAGATTTAAGGTGACACATATTAATGTATTTTTTAATTCATGTTGTTATAGGTAAACATTATAAAGAGTGAGGGTCGCAAAGGTATCCACATCACGGAGTATATGGGGTAGGGTAAAGATTTATAGTAATTTTTCAAAGTGACAAATTAATTAAAGATGTTTTATAGTGAACTATATGTATAAATTTGCAGATTTTATGAGGATACAAAGACCGCACAACAAGAATATGCTTAAGTATTAAAGACATACAGTTGTGGCCAGAAGTATTGACACCCCTGCAATTCTGTCAGATAATACTCAGTTTCTTCCTGAAAATGATTGCAATCACAAATTCTTTGGTATTATTATCTTCATTTAATTTGTCTTCAATGAAAAAACACAAAAAGAATTGTCCTAAAGCCAAATTGGATATAATTCCACACCAAACATAAAAAGGGGAGGACAAAAGTATTGGCACTGTTAGAAAAATCATGTGATGCTTCTCTAACTTGTGTAATTAACAGCACCTGTAACTTACCTGTGGCACCTAACAGGTGTTGGTAATAACTAAATCACACTTGCAGCCAGTTGACATGGATTAAAGTTGACTCAACCTCTGTCCTTTGTTCTTGTGTGTACCACATTGAGCATGGAGAAGAGAAAGAAGACCAAAGAACTGTCTGAGGACTTGAGAAACCAAATTGTGAGGAAGCATGAGCAATCTCAAGGCTACAAGTCCATCTCCAAAGACCTGAATGTTCCTGTGTCTTCCGTGCACAGTGTCATCAAGAAGTTTAAAACCCATGGCACTGTGGCTAACCTCCCTAGATGTGGACGGAAAAGAAAAATTGACGAGAGATTTCAACGCAAGATTGTGCAGATGGTGGATGAAGAACCTCGACTAACATCCAAACAAGTTCAAGCTGCCCTGCAGTCCGAGGGTACAACAGTGTCAACCCGTATTATCTGTCGGCGTCTGAATCAAAAGGGACTATATGGTAGGATACCCAGGAAGACCCCACTTCTTACCCCGAGACATAAAAAAGCCAGGCTGGAGTTTGCCAAAACTTACCTGAGAAAGCCTAAAACGTTTTGGAAGAATGTTCTCTGGTCAGATGAGACAAAAGTAGAGCTTTTTGGCCAAAGGCATCAAAATAAAGTTTATAGGAGAAAAAAAGAGGCATTCACAGAAAAGAACACTGTCCCTACAGTCAAACATTGTGGAGGTTCCCTGATGTTTTGGGGTTGCTTTGCTGCCTCTGGCACTGGACTGCATGACCGTGTGCATGGCATTATGAAGCCTGAAGACTACCAACAAATTGTGCAGCATAATGTAGGGCCCAGTGTGAGAAAGCTGGGTCTCCCTCAGAGGTCATGGGTCTTCCAGCAGGACAATGACCCAAAACACACTTCAAAAAGCACTAGAAAATGGTTTGAGAGAAAGCACTGGAGACTTCTAAGGTGGCCAGCAATGAGTTCAGACCTGAATCCCATAGAACACCTGTGGAGAGATCTAAAAATGGCAGTTTGGAGAAGGCACCCTTCAAATATCAGGGGCCTGGAGCAGTTTACCAAAGAAGAATGGTCTAAAATTCCAGCAGAGCAGTGTAAGAAACTCATTGATGGTTACCGAAGGCGGTTGATCGCAGTTATTTTGGATAAAGGTTGTGCAACCAAGTATTAGGCTGAGGGTGCCAATACTTTTGTCTGGCCCATTTTTGGAGTTTTGTGTGAAATGATCAATGTTTTGCTTTTTGCTTCATTCTCTTTTGTGTTTTTTCATTGAAGACAAATTAAATGAAGATAATAATACCAAAGAATTTGTGATTGCAATCATTTTCAGGAAGAAACTGAGTATTATCTAACAGAATTGCAGGGGTGTCAATACTTTCGACTACAACTATATAAGAAGGTGAATCCAGCTAACAGTAGCAGTAGTGAAAGAAACCCCTATATTATGGTAAGGGACGAATAAGCATAAATATAAAAATACAGGACCTGAGATGAACACAAATATTAATTGCATAAACAAAGAAGGAGACGACACTCATTGGACCGGTGAAGACAGGTTTCTTTATTCCAGTTGCGGTATTACATCAGATGGAGGGTGCGGGGAGGGAGGTGCCGGGATGCCGTCATCCCGGCACCTCCCTCCCTGCACCCTCCACCTGATGTAATACCGCAACTGGAATAAAGAAACCTGTCTTCACCGGTCCAATGAGTGCCGCCTCCTTCTTTCTTTATGGATAAAAATGACTATGTCTTACGGCTGATCAACGCTGGACCTGGTTCTGTGCCACAATCTCATTTGCAGCAATATAAGATCAGTGCCCGGTTTTCTTTCTATATACAAATATTAATTGAATGTATCTTTTTAGGATCCTTCATGTAGAGTGAAGATATTTGACCTATAAAAGATCGGTGTTCAAGAATATTAAGAAGAAACACCTTAATAGCAACTTTGCTAATTTTAGAAAATTAATTGCACAAAATACATTTTTTATGATATTATGGTTTTAATAGTGATATGAGTTTTTCCAGAACAAAGCCGCGTTAGCCGATTTTTTAAAATTGATAAATTGCTCGGGTTTTTGATCGCAAACAAAATCTGCAATGTTTGTGCCAAATTTGAAATTGGTGAACGTGTACGGGTAAAATTCGCTCATCTCTAGTCCTGATTGCTTGGGAGTGCAGTGTGTTCGTCTCACAGCCTCCTAACTTCTGTGATTGCTATTGATCACATCATTTAAGGGGTTAACCCTGGGGTGGACATGTCTTGGGGGGACCATTTCTACCTTCAAAGCAGGTGAAATTGTCCATTATGATGACCTCTTGGGAGGGCAAAGGGCCCATAAATTGATCTTGCACAGGGGCCCTTACTTGTCTGTGTCCACCATTGGGTTAACCAAGTGTTTCTCAACTCCAGTCCTCAGGACCCACCAACACGTCGTGTTTTCAGGATTTCCTTAGTATTGCACAGGGGTTTGAATTATCCCCAGCACAGGTGATTAAAGTATCTCCTGTGCAATACTAAGGAAATCCTGAAAACATGACCTGTTGGTGGGTTCTGAGGACTGGAGTTGAGAAACACTGGGTGGGTCATCCCGAAGTGATTTTCCATTTTCCGGTTTTAGATTTTCTCTCCACTTTTTCCAAGAGCTATAACTTTTTTATTTTTCCATCAATATACGGTACACATATGAGGGCTTGTTTTTTGTGTGATAAGTTGCACTTTTGAATGATATTCATTTTACCATATGGTGTACTCCAAGTGAGGTGAAATTGCAAAAAAAAAGTGCAATTACACGATTTTTTTATTTTTTTTTATTCATCGTGTTCACTCTATGGTAAAACTGACATAGTATGATGCCTCAGATCGGTATGAATTTGTAGATTCCTAATGGCCACTTTACACATGCCAACTTCTGTGTCCAACTTCTGAACAACTTACTGGTTGCAGTGAAATCATGGACACATTGTTCCATTTTGTGGCTGCCCCACTCCATGCTTCCCTTCCCTGAGAGGAACACCGCCAGAACGGACATCGGAGTCTGAGACTGTGCTGGTTCACACACAGTGACAGTCAACACCGGAGAGTGGGGGACTTCAGATTCTCCAGCTACACGGTACCAGGGGCACAGCAACATATAGAATCCAGAAACACTGACTTCCGGGAGTGGGGTAGAGAAGTGAAGGACTCGAGTTGCCTGTCATACTGGTAGATGCAGACAGAGACAGGGCCAGCAACCTAGCTTAAGCAACTGCAGGGGCCACCACACAAGCGCAGTGAGGAAGCCAACACGACCCGGCCGGGTGAGAAATACCCTGAACTGCTCTCCAGGCTCCAGAAACAGCTTGTAACATCTGCTTTAACTCCAGTAAACAGACTGAGAAACAGCTATCAGGAGTCTGTGTGTGTTAATTATGGCTATTGCCCTGTGCTTTATAACAGAATCCCACCTGAGGAGCCACAGACTGTCGTCCCTGCACACTGGCTGGAGAAGTTGCAGCTTTGAAGTAAGTGACTGTGTGAACTGTAATCCCCTGCAAAGCCCCACCTAGACTATTACTCCTGCTCTAGGGACCTCCAGCCCTACCCGGAGTGGGCTTGCCATATCAGCTGCCCCTAAGTCACCGTCTCCAGCTGCAACCAGGCAGCGGTGGCTCCATTGGCCACAACACTCCAGGTGGCGTCACAACAAATCCCCTGTAAATACCTGCTTTTTGGACTGATCCCAGGTCACGGGATCAGGTCATGACTACCATGATACCCCAGAGAGACACCACCAGCCCGGTTCCTGAATATCCCATAGCTTGGGGGCGCATCAATACCTTACTACATAACATTTCTTATCACTGAAGTACAGTATTCTTAATACACTTAATATAATAAAATCATACACAATACAATTAAATATTCAATGTCTTCAGGGGGCTCAGGACTGCAGGTCCACCCTCTTACATCTGCACAGCACTGGCAGGAAGTGAGTAATCTGGGGTCATCAGCTGACTCCACACTGTTATGGCAACGCATCTAGACCCTGCGATCGCATCATGGGGATGCCAATGCCAGTAGGGAACTGCGTGATCCCTGCCACGGCGCTTTAGAATGCACTTTCAGTGACTGACAGCGCAATCTAAAGGGTTAAGTGTGCCGATCGCATATATAAATGTATATATGTAATTTATATACAATTTATATACAGAAAATAAATATACAGCATGATTCGCAGGTGCCTATAGTGCCAAAGAAATACAGGTGCATCTCAATGAATTCGAATATCATCAAAAAGTTAATTTTTTAAAGTAATGCAATACAAAAAGTGAAACATATTATGTATTATGAGTCATTACCAACAGGGTGATCTATTTTAAGTGTTTATTTCTGTAAATGTTGATGATTATGGCTTACAGCCAATGAAAACCCAAAGGTTTTCAGAAAATTAAAGTAGGTAGGATGAAGGGTTAAAAACCATGTTGCTGAATTCCATGAGACATCAAAGGATGAATATAATACTGATTTATTAGTTTTTTCAAGGCTCTTTGAAATGCCCTGAAACTTGGCAATATGATATTGATTTGTCCTGAGGGCCATAGAGCCCTGAAACGCATCTACTAATAAATTAATATTATATTCACCCTTTGATATCTAGTGGAATACAGCAGCACGGCTTTTAACCCTTCCTCCTCCCTACTCTATATGCACCACGCTGGGAACTGCAGCAGTCGTGATATGCTTTTATAGTGGTTGTGATTGGGGGAGTAATAAAAAAACACCCCCAAATAGTGACGTGGTGCTGCAAACATCAATCATCTGTTGCCCTGTTTTCCAGGAGTTTTATAACACTTTTCTCTGCAATTAAACATGGAACCATTCAAGTAAAGGTATGATTGCATTCAGCATCCCAGTGTCTATAAGGCACTGGCTTCCTTTATTGCCCTAATTCCTGCTGGTTGGTTCCCTTTAAAGCCCTAAAAGAGTTAACATGGTAATCTCATGTTTGCTAATGTGTATGAAATATTCACAAAAATGCCATGCACTAAAATTCTAAAATAGCACTATGGAAAAAGCTAAAAATTGTGATTTGCCACTTAAGCATCCACTGACATCTGAACAGTATGGATGCCAGGGAAAATGTGTAAAACATGTGAATACGCCCTATTTTTATCATATGCTTAATGACAAAAACTTTATACCTGGATTGGGTTTACATAAATTGATTTAATTTGCAATCACAATTTTTAATCTGAATATGTAATAGTATTTTTCAGCACATATTACAGTCCATTCATAACAAGTCATTATTATCTATTAAAAAGTAATGGAATATATCAAAATCTAATTTGTATGGCCTCACCTAACTACTGCGTGGAATCTGGATTTCATTACCATGTCAATCTGCTGTGACTTCTGGTCTAGGATAATTGAGTATTGCTGCAATGAATAAAGTATTTGTCATCAAAATGTTGTTTTAGCACAAATCACTTCAGGATTCTCTAATAAATATATTGGGTGAAAGTGTTGTCTGAACAAGTCATTATGTCCCGGCTTGTGAGTCCATCACAAGGTTTTTGCTGCCCCTTGAGAAAGCATAATGATGTAGGAGCAGCAAAGTAGGGCAGATGTAGGGGCAGAGACCCTGATTCCAGTGACGTACCACGTACTGAACTGCTTATTGCAGTATTGATAAAATCATCACTTTACCTGCTGCAGATCTACCAGTTCTTTGAATGCTGATCTCTGTGTAGCCGTCCCAGACTACTGACTTACAGCTTTCTGAGTACCCTGTGTATAGCAACAATCAGCGTTGGGGGTGGGGTTATTCAGACCTCGAGAAATATGGCAACAGGTTTACTAATCATCTTATAAATCTGCTAATAAGACAGTGATTAATGATAAATACCCTTTAAATACTAATAATAGCTGTTTATTACTGAAATGGAAAAAAATTATTAAACTTATCAATTATTTCAATCAAACCCATTGTAGGTCTCCTCTTAGGCCGTCTTCACATTGCGGGTCAGATCCAATCCGAGGCTGTCAGGGTGAACCTGACAGCCCCGGATCGGATCAGCACACAGAACCGGAGGACTGATATGCCGTCCGGTGTGCACCCGGACGCAGCTGCTGATGCTGATGAATCAGGACCGCGTCTGGCAGGGAGCTAGCCGCGGTCCTGAAACAACTGCGGCGTGCTGCCACAGGTGTCCGGTTCCCAAATCCCTCCGGACCATTGCAATCTGGCCCCATAGGCTTCCATGTTAGGGAGCGCCGGATTGCCCCGGATCCGGAAGGATCCAGGCGAATCCGGGTGAATCCGGGAGTAGGAAATTAGAGGAGATATTCTCCTCTTGGACACAAAAATGCTGCAAGCAACGTTTTTGTGTCCGTGAGAGAATTCAAAATTCTCCCAGATTGTCCCGGACAGATAGAAACCGGATGGCTGAGAGCTACAATCCGGCTTCTAATAGGCCACATAGTATACTATGGGGCCAAAATCCGGTCAGGGGCTATCCGGTTTACAGGGACAGCCTCTGATCGGATGTGACCCGCAATGTGAAGCCGACCTTATGAGTTTCCTAACTCCAATGTTCTGTGCTGTTAAAGGAGCTGTAAAAACTTCCAAATACAATATGTATATACAATGTATATAATGTGTTTTCCACCAGGTTTCTACTGTTCTTTCATAGACCTAATGGCATACCATGCTATGATAGCCTATCCTGCAATTTGAAAAAATAAAAACCAGAAAAGATTTGTGATTTTTCAGATGACGTTTCAAAGTAGGTCAGAACTAGTGATGAGTGAGCACTAAAATGCTTGAGTGCTTGGTGCTTCAATCGAGCAGGTCAGTTGCTCGAACGGGCATGACTTGAGTAACGAGTATAATAGGACTCAATGGGGAGCACTAGCATTTTATGGAAGACCCTACCCGGAGGGCTTGGGGTAGAAAAAATGCTGCAATAGATAAAAACAGTGCTCAAATGGAATGGGAACAGCATAGGAAGACGCCGGGATGCATTTCTAACTCCCAGGTCACTGCTGTAAACAATTTTGTCAAAGTATTAGGCTGTGTGCACACAATGCATTTTTTCGAGTTTGTTTTAATGTGTTTTTTAGTGCAGCTGTGTCATCAATCCTGATGGCCACTTTACACGTCCCAACATCGGTCCAATGTTGGATACAACGGCGTCGGAGCGCGCTTTTTCTGGGCAGAACTCCAAGATCGCATAGGAGATGTTACACAGCGCGATATCGGCAGGCAACGCAACAGCGATGTGTACTCCCCCTTAGTACGGCCGACCCAGGAACGACTATTTAACATGGGAGAGAATAGGGAAGTTGTACTCCACATCGTTGTTGGGCTTTCATACAGCACGATCCGGCCACATCGTCCATCTAATATCGGGCCATTGGAGAGCAGGCTCATTTGATCCCCGATATCTTTTTGGCATCATTCGTGCATCGTATTGGACATTTACACCATACAAGGCACGAACGATATCGGGGCCAACGCACGAACCACGTGACTTTTTATCGGAGCTCGACGCCGATATCGGGACGTGTAAATGGCCATGAAGGGAAATCCTCATATCAGCAAAGTCAATGAAAAACCTGAAGTGACATGCTTATTTGTGAATGGCTAATTTGGTGCAGAAAATGTGCACACATTGATTATTTGTTTGCAGAAATTATGGGACCCTCTCTGCATTTCTTGGCAGGACAAATGCAACATCAAAAACACTCCTTTCATTGTGGTTTTGCTACATTTGTATGCATTTTTGCATGTGTTTTACACCTGTGTTTTTTCTAGCATTTGTGAACACCAGTGAATAATAAAGTATGAGCGCTTTTGCAGCTGCAATTTATTCCTGTCAAGAGATGTAGAAACGGTGCAGATATTTCTGCAATCAAATACACAACGTGTGCACATTCCCTTACTGTCCTTCTATAGGCATACTGCTGCTGCCAGCTAAGAACAAAAGTTCTTTTCAAGTGTACATATTTTCTATTCCCTATTAAAAACTGTAACGTTTTCAGGTATATATTATATAACTAATTTAAAATACGTAAGATGTGTGGTAAGGCTGCTTTCACATCAGCAGTAATCGCTGATCGCAGCAGTTGCGGTGAAAAAAACGCAACAGCTGCGATTACCGCATAACGGCCGCACTTGCGGTCCACCTGTGGCAAGCCCCATGCAATGTCTATGCGGCTTGTGGTAAGTGTGCGGTAGTTGCGGCAAGTGCGGTTTCGGCACTTGCGGCAGATGCGGCCACGAGAAAACCGCGGCTGACCGCGTTTTTTTCGCGTCTGCATCTGCCGCAAGTGCTGACACCGCAACTGTACCACACTTGCCGCTCATGCCGCAAGCCCAATAGACATTGCATGGGGCTTGCCGCAGGTGAACCGCAAGTACCAACGTACACAGCAAGCATGCCAATATTCATGGAAACTTGAGCCCCAATTTGGGACTGTGTCATTTGCAAGGCTGCAGACATTTGTAGCTTAATTGTAATTAGTTAGGAGTGTGTGTGCGAGTGTCATAAATTAAAGAGGAAGCATAACCCCTAACATTCAGGTCTATTGGAGAGCGTCTCTTGTACTTCTGTTAAATACTGTAAAACATTACCTATTTACTGTTACTTGCTATTCCCCCTACAATTGCTACTCCTCATCCTCCTGTAAATAAACCAGTTAAGATTTCTAACCATCTCTTCTGAGTGTGTACAGAGCGTTGACAGAGGTTTCCCTGACTCAACCCCTAGCAGAAGACTAATGGCCACTTTACACGTCCCAACATCGTTTCGATGTTGGATACAACGGCACGGGAGCGCACATTTTTTTGGGCAGAAATCCAAGATCGCATGGGAGATGTTACACAGCACGATACCGGCAGGCAACGCAACTGCGATGTCTACGCCCCCTTTTACGGGCGACCCAGGAATGACCATTTAACAAGGGAGAGAATAGGGGAAGTTGTACTCCAAATCGTTGTTGGGCTGTCACACAGCACGATCCTGCCAGATCATCCATCCAATATCGAGCAGTTGGAGAGCGTGCTCATTTCTCCCCTGATATCGTTTTGGCATCGTTCTTGCATCAAATTGTACATTTACACCATACAACACACGAACGATATCGGGGCCAACGCACGAACCACGTGACTTTTTGTCGAAGTTGGACAACGATATCGGGACGTGTAAAGTGGCCATTAAGGGCCGCTTTACACACACCATCTTCTGTGTCCAACTTCTGAACAGATCTCTGGTTGCAGTGAAATCATGGACACATTGTTCCATTTTGTGGCTGTGTACAAAATGGAACAATATGTCCATGATTTCACTGCAACCAGAGATTTGTTCAGAAGTTGGACACAGAAGTTGGTGTGTGTAAAGCGGCCCAAAGACCTTTCTGCATTCCTCTAGCTTCTAGCAAGATTTTGGTGGAGGCATTGTGCCATATCAAGGTAAAGCCTCATTCAGACATCCGTTAATTTGCTGTGCGTGATAAAAAAAAGACAGATTTTTATCAGTGTCCTGGATCAGACCTTTATCTGCGTTTGGTCCACGTGTCAACATTTATCATCAGTGCCTCAACAGTTCTGCAAAAAAATCTAATGAGGGTTTACCAAGCCCCCCATAGAAACAGACACTACTAAGATGCAGCTAGGAGGCCATCAGTGTGCAATTTTAATCTGTAATGATACCTTTACACGTCGCTACCGAGAGGTAGAAACCGGCAGGTGTCGGAGACAATTGTACCTTCAAAACACCGCGTAGTGGCGGCGTGTAATTCAGGTTGTACCTTCCTGTCTCTGTGGATACCTGTCTTTCAGCCGTGCTGAAAAACAAGCAGGTATAATCCCTATGGTAGCGGCGTGTAATCGGGGCACAGGCAAGGTATTTGAGTTACCTGGGGCGTGCTACAGCGTCATGTATACCACGCCCCATCAGCTATCATCGGTGGGGATTACTGTGTACCCATTGGCTGTCCCTGCACAGGGCGGCATATTTAACGAGATGACCAGTCACTACACATTTGCTATAGCGTCATGTATTAGCCAGCCTCCCTGCGCTGGCTGGCCAATCATGATGTTATTGCATTGTCCAATCACCGTACAAGCGCCGCGTAATACACAACTCTGTCATGCCTATGTAGTTACGGCGCACAATATGTACGCCCAGATTCCCTTGTGGTAGCGGCGTGTAAATCAGGGAAGGTGCTCCACAAAAGGTAACCTGGGGCACCCGTCGACACTTCCAGGGAACGAAAATACCTTCTGTGGAGCACCTTGTGGCGGCATATATTTGCAGCATCAGGTACCGTTAGCAACCGTTGAAAACACGCGCATGCACGTGCGGTGCCTACCTGTTGCTACCCTCGGTGGCGGCATGTAAAGGTACCATGACGGATCAAAGTCCAACATGACTTGTTTTTTTTTATATATATATATTATATATATATATATACTGTATATATATATATATATACATATATATTTTATTTTTATTTTTTTTTTGCAGACTCTCAATGAAAAGGTCTAGACATGTGATCAGCCCTATAGGCCTTAATGGATCCATGTTCTATAGTGAAAAACATCAATAGAACTAGCAAATGAAAGCCGGAAGTCTGAATGAGACCCAAGTATAACTAAAGGGCCCGTTACACGGACAATATCGATAACGATATAATTGAAATGTCACAGGTTGTGGGGCGATGCAGCAACGTCGCAATGACGTCGTTGCGTGTGACACCTAGATACGACCAACGATAAGTCGTTGATAATAGATTTATGAACATGTTCAAAAACCTGTCATCCGTCGTCCGTTTAACCTGCTGCATCGGTGTGTGTGACACCTTCATGTCGATGTCGTTTACGACTTTGCCTATTCAGAACTGGAGGACATAAAAAAAAAAAAAAAAAAAGACATAGGCAACCAAACGACAGCAAGTATCGTTCGCTTGTCGCGGAATCGTTGCTGCATCGTTCTCAATATCAGTACGTGTGACACCTCACTAGCGAACATTGAACGTTCCAGCGATGTAGGTCAAGTTGGATCGTTGGTCGGTTCGTCGACACACTGAAGTGTTTAACGGGGCCTTAAGAGCTTACTAACAAACTAAACTTGGCTTTTATTGGTAATACCTCACACTGCTGTCTTTGTGTTCGTGCATTTAGTACCATCAAAATCTACTTTCTTCGTCAATCTCTTGGCAGGAAGCACAAATAGCCTCCAGCTCAGAGTAATGTGTCAATGATATAACCAGGACCGCAAATTTCATGATTCATACAATAAATTTCTGGAATGATAGATTTTTTATTAAGGCGTATACAAAGCAACGGATTAAGAACAATAAGGGATGAAAATTAGCATTCCTTTTTTCTAATGCTTTGATCATGAGTAAAAGAGAATAAGGGAAGCAATATTGAAAACACCAAGCCCTACCCCATGGAAAATGTCAAAAATTAAAATAAGCAGCTCTTGGTATTAAAAACTTTGTCCCACATTTTTCAAAACTGGCATAATTTTAGCCAATGTCACAGTTATTTTCAGTTATTTTATTGGTTTATTTTGCGACAAATTAAATTGCATGTATCCTGTTTGATTAATTGGTCACAGCGTACATCACTGCCATTAAATTTCACTATGGCTAAACTTTTCTCTATGCCAGGGTCTGTGTGAAGCCAAGATGCAACTTTGTCTTGTGTAAGGAAAATTTTTGCAACTTTGATAACATGACAAACTAAAGTTAAATAGTCAACAGTGAGGATGATGAATCTGGCATATCCTATTCCATCAGTGACTCCATTTAGACTGGCACACAAAACAAAAGTCTTAGGCTAGGGTCAGATTTGTGCTATTAGCTGCGCTCAGGGTGATCCGTTAAAAACATAGGTTTTGGCAGCCTTAACACATGTTTTCCTATGGTGACGCGGCCCCTAGCGCAGCTCAAACGCCGGCATCTGAGTGGTGGAGTGTGAAATCTTGCGCTTCTTCCTAGCGCGTCAAATGACGCTTCTGAAACTGGCGTTAAAAAATAAATCGGTCCATTTCTCATCCAGTAGAGTCAGTTGAGTTACATCCGTTTTTTGTTCTGTTTAGCATGCAACCGCTATTCGAGTGTGCATTTTTTTTTCAGATAACATTTGAGTGCTGTCCGTGTGACATCCGTGTGTTGTCCATGTGTAATGTGTCATTAACATGGCATTTCTCATGCTGTTTAAAGTGAGAAAAGAGTTGACAGGATAGATTTATTGAATAGAATACACAGATCATTAAATGCTAGAATAGCTACATTGGGCTCACCTGTTTCCCACTGCTACTTCCGGGGCCGCCTATTAAGCTAATTTCATATTCACTGCACTATCAGACAAACAGCCAATCAGAGGAGCTCACACTCTGTGAGAGCCTCTGTGATTGGCTGTTGTAGTCAGACTGGATTTCCTCAATCTGGACAGTGATTCTGCTTGGATGCCATACACATTAGTGTATGGCAACCAACCTGGCGTTATAGGGTGGTAAATAAATAAATAAATATTTTTTTTTTAAAAAGTGTGGGGCTTTGCAGCATTTTTAAGTCTAGCCCAATGTATGCAGACAGCTGTGAGCTGCCACCCTCAGCTGCCTAATTCACCCTTGGCTGGCAAAAAAAAATGTGTGGGCTTCACCCTATTTTTCATTACCAGCCAAGGTAAAACTGAGGACTGGTATTCTGTATGAGTCGACTCATACAGGAGTCGCAGGAGTTAAGGCCCTGCTTACCATTGCTGCTTACCGATAACAGTTGCGCAGGCAAGCAAGGAGTTAGCTCTGCTGTGACCGCGGCTGCTCCATGTGCCACTCATACTGAAGCCAGCAGAGTTAACTCCCTGCTGCTATCAGTAAGCAGCACCGGTAAGCATGACCTTAACTCCTGCAGATCCTGTATGAGACGGCTCATACATAAGCCGCTGTGATCTCACCGCGGTCATTGTTGCTATAGTGACCGCTTATTTGGTTACCATGGCAACAGTTTCACTGATGACGTCACCGCTTACCAGCCGCTGCCTTTGCTCATTCAATCATCACAGAGCACAGGGTGGAAGTGTTCTTCCTCCCCGTGCTTTGTGATGTAGCAGAGCTGAATCATTTGAACAACAGAGAAGACAGAAGAGAGAATACAGAAAAGAAAAGACAGAAGACCAGGATGGTGGAGGGCTGCGTGGGGGTAATACAGATGGAGTCCCTATGCATGTCTGTGTCTTTATTTCTAATAAATAATTTTTTCTCTGTGCAGTGTCTTTTTTTAACCCTTTATTGGAGATTCTTAATGACTGGGTCTAACTTGGTCTGACATTAAGAATCTCGGGCTTAATACCAGCTGGTATTAACCCCTTTATTACCCAGTATGCCACACGCTACCAAAGCTGCTGGAAAAGCCTGGTAAGGCACCTGGAAATGGCGTTTATTATTAATGCACCATTTTCAGGAGCGGCTGTGGGTTGCTATTTTTTAGCATAGGGGGGCCCTATAACAATGGACCCTCACCACGCTGAGAATACTAGCCCCCAGCTACCTAGTTTTACCTTTGCTGGCAATGGGAAATAGGGCAAAACCTATGCACTTTTTTTTGCCAGCCAAGGGAATATTAGGCAGCTGAGGTTGGCAGCTCACAGCTGTCTGCTTTCGTCAGGCTAAACTTAAAATGCTGCGAGTCCCACACATTTTTTTTTTATATTTATTTATTTACCACCCTATAATGCCAGGTTGGTTGCCATACACTAATGTGTGTGGCAACCAAGCAGAATCACTGTCCAGATTGAGGAAATCCAGTCTCACTACAACAGCCAATCACAGAGGCTCTCACAGAGTGTGAGCTTCCCTGATTGGCTGTTTGTCTGACAGTGCAGTGAATATGCAATTAGCTTAATAGGTGTTCGACAAGTAGCAGCGGGAGACAGGTAAGCCTGATCTAGCTGTTCTATCCTATGTATCCTGTTTATTCTTTTTCCAGCATTAGAAACTACATGCTAAAATCGCTATCCCTAATCTGTCCATGATTTTGTCGGACCCATTGATATGCACTGGCGAGTCTCGAACGAGAATCGCGTACTGTTGCAGCATGTTGCAACTTTTTTCTCATACAGATTCTGTATGAGAAAAAAGCTTAAGACCCACGATAATCTGTTCTGACTCATTAAATAACATTGGTCTGCGCGCAATGCGAGATTTTATTGCATTGCACTCATCCGTTTTTCACGCCAATGTGTCCTTACCCTAACTCAGCAAATACGCACTAAATACACAGCAAAATATGCATCGTGTGAACGGGCCCTAAGACTGTTTGAACACAAGTACAGTTTCCTCTTTCCAGATAAACCAGTCTAACACTGCCGAGTTCTTTGGATTGTAGGGGACTCATTAGTTGGATCAAGTCTTTATGACTTATTAGTTCATAAAATATTAAAATGGTAAAATACCTTTTATAGTGTGTTTCTTTGAGCCTGTAAACATAGTGGTCACTGACATGAACCATTATAGTTCATATAAAATTACCTATACTCTTTTGCAAAATCAAGTTTGTTAAAAACCAGATGTAGTGTTTTAGTCAGGTTTAGTAGAAGGTGTAGTTACTTCTGGAAATCAGTGCCTTGTAAGTCTGCAACAGAATCTCATTAGTGACATCAGTCAGAGACTTTTCTTGAAGTCCATTAAACATAAGGAACTTGTAAAAACTTGGCAAAACTTAAACACGTACATAGGACACATCAGAGGAACAAAGAATGATGGAAGTGGACAAAGAAAAGCAGAAGGAAAATGTTACTCATTCATGAAGGAAATTCTCCTGTACGAACTAAAAGATGAGTGAACAACAAGGGATTAAGTAGACAGATAAATTAAGAACAAAGAATATAATTTTACACCAGAGGCAGAAATATTTCAATGGAAAAAACTATGCAATTTTTCAGCAAACAGGGCTTTCCAGGTTTTTACATACAAATGGTCACATGAGTTAAAAGTGAGCACTCCTAATAAAACTCAACTGATAAAAATCAGGCAACTTTAACTTTAAAGATGGCTTTGAGGTGGATCCATGGTCCGGTGCTCAATGTGGAGGTGGGTAACACCCAGTCCCGGCGTGCATATACTGTCAGAAAACAGATCCTGACGAAGGCGGTGCGAATGACCGTATTAGCGTTAAAGCTTTATCGAAGGGAGAGAAGGAACAGAGATTTAAAAATATAGCAAAAAATGGGTGGGGGGGGCGAAACACTGGAGTAATTCAGGGGATACTATAGAAAAGCTTGTTTAATATGAGTAATATGTAACATATATCATGAAGTGCACAACACATGTTTCAGAGATGGACTGTCTTCTTCCTCATGTGCAATAAGGGAGGGGAGTTTTTTCCCCCTGAATATATATACGGTATATGGGAAGACATCCTTTATTACAAAGTGCCTAATTGATGTATCATAATTATTAAAACCAAGAAAATAAAAAAGTCATAGTAAAAGTACCCAATATCATTACAGACAATAAGCAATATTATAATAGAAAGATTATTAATAGTCCATGATGACTAGGAAAAAAATACAAAAAAATAAAATAGATAAAAGTGATTATAAAAGACTATACAGAATTCCTACATATATATGCATAGCGAACAATATACAAATCTATCTTGTAACCTAATATGGTGTACCTTAATAAAAAAAATTTCCATAAGGCAACAGATTAATAGAGTGATAATAGTAATAGTTAGAAAAGCGAGCAACAATAATTGACATACAGAGGGATCATAACTGAAGACAAAATATATATAATCTAATCATTCTTTAGTGTATAATATAAATTTCAGGGTTTTTTATTATTATTTATATTTTTGTTTCTATTATTATTTAATTATTTCAGTATTAATATTGAACCCAAGTGCCCAATTTATGTATCCAGTAGGATTCCCTCAATAGGAGTCTCTCAAAACAATTTTTTTTGTACTGGCAACCAGGAACTACAGCCAGGGATGAAGAATCAGAAATAACTATTAGCAAATGTTGAGAAGCAGCCAGAACCTTAGGCCAGCTTCACACCATGGTTTTCAACTGTCAGGTTCTGTCCGGTGTTTTGCAAGATCCACCGGACAGAACCTGACAGCACAGGATCAGCAGCAAGTGTGGGCAAATATGCCCTCCAATCCTGTTTTTTGCAGGATTCGTTTTTCTGCTGCTGTCCACAGTGCTGATCTGTCAGCCTGTGTGTGCAGTGCTGCTGTCCATGGTGCTGAACTCCCAGCCGTGTCTCTGAAATGCTGCCGTTCTATTCAGCACCATGGACAGCAGCTTTTCAGAGACACTGCTGGGAGTTCAGCACCATGGACAGCAGCACTGCACACACAGGCTGACAGATCAGAGCCTGCACTGAGATTTCCATCGGATCCGGGAAACAATCTGATTTTTTAACGGATCCGGCGCCCATACACTCCGGTGTTATTGGCGCCGGATCACACCGGATCCGGGAGGATCCGATCTTGTCCGATTTTTGCACTGGAGCCAAAAAATTATGCTGACTTTGATTTTGTGTCCAGTGCAAAATCGGACAAAATTGAATCAGGGATAAAAACAAGAAAACCGGATGGCCAAATAGAACCAATTCGGCACCATGGGGACACATGGGGACAAAACTGGATCAGGTTCTGTCTGGTTCAAACCGGACAGAACCTGAGAGTTGAAAACCATGGTGTGAAGCCAGCCTTACCAGGAAACACTCACCACACCACTGTGCTAGGGAATTGAATAAACAGCATTGAACTGTGTTAGGAGTAGGGTTAAAATAGCCATCCCAAAGCTAAACATTAAATTCAGGTGATGCTTCCCTCCCAGACATGTCCAGAAAGCCACTCCATGCTCACCTGTACAGCAGGGTGCGCATTCTTTGATGACAAAATGACTTCATCCATCAGTACTATAACCTTTTCCCACAGCAATCACTTATTATTATTATTTATTTATAGAGCACCATTGAATCCATGGTGCTGTACATGATAAAGGATTACATCCAAACAAGTTAAAAATACAATGAACAAACTAACAGTGACAGACTGGTACATAGAAGAGAGAGGACCCTGCCCTTGCGGGCTTACATTCTACAAGGCAATGGGGAGGGAGACAGTAGGTTGGGTCTGCGCTGGTGGTGGTGGAGTGAAAGGTCCAGTGGTGGTGAGGTGGCACCGTGGTCATTGCAGACTGTAGGCAGTTTTGAAGAGGTGGGTTTTCAGGTTCCACTTGAAGGTTCGGAGTGTAGGGGATAGTCGGACGTGTTGGGGTGCAGAATTCCAGAAGATGGGAGGATGCTCGGCCGAAGTCTTGGAGGCGGTTAGATGAGAAACATACAAGTGTAGAGGAAAGAAGGAAGCCTTGGCAGGATCGAAGATTATGAATTGGATGATATCAAGAGATTAGTTCAGAGATATATGGGGGAGACAGATTGTAGATGGCTTTGTAAGTCAATGTTAGTAGTTTGAATTGGATACGCTGGGGAATTGGGAGCCAGTGGAGGGATTTGCAGAGAGGATAAGTGGAGGAGCAGCGAGGAGAGAGGTGGATTAGTCGGGCAGCAGAGTTAAGGATGGATTGGAGAAGTTCAAGAGTGTTAGCAGGAGGCCACAAAGGAGGGGGTTACAGTAGTCGAGACAGATGATTATGAGGGCATGTGTGGCACCATGCCAGTACAGGTAACCACAGACTTACCCAAAAACATGGATGGATTTCCACAGTGAGTACCCCAAACACAAACAACACCTTCCACCCCAGACCTGTAGGGGGAGCAAAACTTGCTGCCTTTAAGCTAGATCCCCTAGTGCAGTCACTAGGAGAACTGTGAAGAAGTCCTGGTGAGTCGGAGCCTTGCTAGGCCCGAGCCAGTTGACAACTAAGCAGTTACCAGCCTAGCTAGTGTAGGGACCTAAGAGTGAGGTCAAAGTCAAGGTGAAAGGAATGAAGTGAAAAGCAGACTGGGGCAGAGGAGCCATACCGGTTCACCCCAGAGAGCCACCCGGACACCGGAGTCCGAGTCTGCAGGAGAGCATCTAGCCCAGCAGAGAAACTAGTTCACCGAGGAGACTCCAGTCTCCCGGGCATCTGTGTAGCAACCAAGAAGGGAGCCAGGCACCGCAGGAGAGAATATAGCGGCAGTCCACACGAAGATTTCCCACTACACACACAGAAGAGCACCGGTGGACCGCGGACAGGTGAGCATAGATTATTTTTTTATTTTTAACACTTTCTTTCACTTTTTTTTACTTCCACAATGTATGTATATAAGTGAAAAAGCCCCACAAGCCCGGTTTGTTCGTTTTCCGGGGTGTTCGACGGTGTTCGTCGAGCATCCTCATAGACTGTGAGCCCTCGTGGACAGGGTCCCTGCCCCTCCTGTACCTGTACGTCCTGATCGCCTAGATTTAGTGTACTTGTTCTTGTCTCCCTCATCCTCATGTAAAGCGCCATGGAACCCAATGGCGCTATATAAATAAATAATAATAATAATAATAATTCGACGAACATTCGTCGAACACCCCGTCGATTCGACGAATCGAATCGAATTCGAACACCGGGGTGGTGGCTCATCTCTACTGCAGAGTCACCACTCATTTATTTAACTATACAAAGACTGACTGTGATTCACTAGGGGGGCCCCAAGGTGTCAGCTACATCGAGCAATGATGAAATCCCCTTCCTAGATTCAACAAATCAGCCCGGACAAGGTATGCCCACAGCCAGTAGAGCATCCATCCCACCAGGCGCCGTAGCTCCGATCATGCCGATCTCGCTACCGTATGTCCCGGGGGCTAAGTGGTTACCCCAGTATGATGGCCATCCAGATACCTTGTCAGCCTTTAAAAGAAAGATCTACAGCGTGGTAGATATGTATGCAATGACCGGCAAGCAGAGGTCTGCTGTTGTATTGGGACAGTTAACCGGTGCAGCAGAGCAGGAGATTGAAACCTGGTCCGCGGCTGAGCGAGAATCAGTCACCATAATCTTTGATAAACTGAAAATCGCTTTTGAGGACTGTAATGAGACTGACATCTGAATGTGCTTTTACCACTGTTATCATCAGCCAGAGGATGATATCAGAGCCTATGCCTGGCATCTGCAGAAGACGCTGCAAGTTTTGAAGCAGGTTAACCCTGCCAGCGTAAAGGATGAGAATAAGATGTTAATTGAGCAGTACACTCGGGGGCTACGGTCACCAGAGGACAATAAAACAGTGCGCTGGTGGTCTTCAAGCAACCCGGATGCCGATTTCCACACTTTAAAGGACATGGCTATTAAGGGGTTACAACCCATAGAAACGCCTGAAGCTGCAATCCAGCGGTGACGGAGCGGTAAAGTTCAAGCAACGGTAACACCTGCTCCCCTATCTGCACCGGAAAACAACATGCAGGCTACCCCGTCTAACCAGATTGACAGCTTATGCAACGAGATGCGCCAGCTGAATAGGAACCTGGCCTCGGTCATGGAAACCTTGCAGCTGCAAGTAGAGCCAAAGCTTAGATCCAAGCCACAACCGATGATCCAGCTTGTGTGGCGCCCTGCTCACGCAGGTAACCACAGACTTCTCTAAATGCACAGCTGAATTTTCACAGCAGGTACCTACTACATACAACACCTTCCACCACGACACAATAGGGGGAGCTCCACTTGCTGCACTTAGGCAAGATCCCCTATAAATACTGCTGCTGGGGGCGGAGTTAGTTAGAGTGTGCAGACGCTAGGAGAGCTGCGAAGACGTCCTAGTGGTCAGTGCTGCGGTTAGGCCCGAACCAGTGACCCGGAGTGTCCCTTCTACGTCCCACAAGCCTAAGTGGGACTAAAGGCAAGGAACTTAGGACAGAAAAGGGAGCGAGGAAGTTGAGGAGTTTGTCCCAGGAGAAACACCGGATATGGGGATCCACACCTGTGGGACACTATAGGACCGCAGAAAACCCTGTCACACCGTGGGGGCTTCGGCTACCCGGTATCCTCTGTGGGTCAATTGAGGGAATCAAACACAGCAGGGCAAAGCCGCAGTGTTCAGAGCAGATAACCCGGAGACCGCACAGGAGGAGAGGAAGACACTACAGTCAGGAAGAGAGAGGAGGCAAGTCAGGCTGTGCTTCAGATACTACTACAATGCAGAGGAGGCCTTATACCCACTTGCTGTGGGAACCCACTGTGCAACCTGTCCACCCGTCAGTGCCCTGGACCTTTTTACCTGCTTAACAACAGTAAAAGGTAAAAGAGACTTTCCTGCGTGTGTGTATCCTTCTTCTCCACTCCCAGTACCCCCATAGACTGCTCCAGTACTCCCTATACAATCCCAGCTCCACTCCAAGCTGTCCCTCCTCACTACGCTGCCCTGGAGGTCCAGTCCTACCTGCGGAGGACTACACCATTTCAGCCGCAATACCACCGACCTCCGGCGGACTGTTGCGGCGCTGGTGCTACTCACCAGAAACTAAAGGTGGCGTCACGACAACAAACTGTAAATAATCCCTTGTATAAAACCCTCTTTTTCAAAAGATACCCCAGGACACTGAGTCAGGCGCGGCCTCCATCCCCCGTAACAACCGGAGAGTTAACCCTTGCCGCCTGACACCCAAGTACCCCAAAGCCTGGGCGCTACACTTGCCGACAGCCCAGAGGACGTCCCCTGGATGAAGAGTGGGAAGACCACGTCACTCCGAGGGAGGACCACCGACCGCTACAGCTCTACGGGAGAACTCATTTGTCGTCGCTGCAGCAACACCAGCCGTATTGTAAGGCACTGTCCCTTAAATGAGCAACCCTTGGCGGATGGGGCCATACATCAGGAGTAAATCGCCCAGGCCATCAGACTGGTATGATACCTACATTGGACAAAGACTGTTCTTGTCTATCATACTAGATGGAATCCCAACATCTGCCTTGCCGGACACTGGGTCACAAGTGACCACCATGCCACATATCCTATATAATTTGACACTAAAAGGCAGAAAAGCGCACATAGGGTCTTATCTGGGTGTAAACGAGGTGTGTGCGTGTGATTGCACTGACTTTATGTTGTTGTGAGAGTCACAACAACTAGTAAGCAGAAACCGGATTGCAGGACTCCCCCCAGGATAACGATTAAAGCAGTGAAAGGATGGGGTGGTTAAACGTGTGCTACATTCTATTCAGTTGATCCAAGAGGTCCAAGGAAACCTTGAACCCATTGGATCAACTGAATAGACGGTAGCGCACGTTTAACCACCCCTTCCTTTCACTGCTTTAATGCATATCCTTTATAAGCAATTTTTAATCCACCAGATCCAAACCTCACTATATATGCTTCTAATGGTGCACCACTCACCATAGTTGGGGTCAGAGAGGTGCCAATAAAAGTGGGTAGGGTGGAGCTGGAAGACCAGGGGCTTATTGTGGAAGCAAACAACCCAAATGATCCAGATCCTCACATAATTCTTGGTACTAATGTTGTCAGTAATTGTTTGGGTGAAGTGTTGTTCTTAGTCCAGCAGATAGCGGACACTGCCAAACCCGGGCAGTGGAAGGTTCTCCAGAGAGAGATCAGAGCCCTCCTGCATCAACAACAGGTAAACCTGACCGGTGGTGAAATTGGTAGTTTACGGGTAACAGACCCGATCCCTGTTGTGGTACCACCAAGGAGTGAAATGATGATCTGGTGCCGAGCAGCTATAGGCTTAAAGGGACAGGAGCCGTCAGTTCAGAACACAGGCCTACACAATTGGCAGCAAGGGGGGTGGTTGATGTCCAAAAGGGAAGGGTACCCATCCGCAAATTTAACTGTTGGAAGGACGAGGTCAAACTACACAGATATTCCACCTTTGCTAAGCTGTGCACTGTACAAAATTATGAAATACACGCAGTGGGACCCTTGACCCCACCAGAGTCAGTGGAGGATAACAAAACCAACAGCTAGAGGACTGGTGTCAGCAGCTCCACGTCAGAACTGATTCCACTTCTACACATAAAAAGCAAGGTGTCTATCGGGTAGTCCAGGAGTATGGACAGGTATTTAGTAAGCTTCCACTTGACTTTGGTAGGGTCAAAGGGGTACACTATCATATACCCACAGGTACACACCCACCTATCAAAAAGCGATACAGGACTATTCTACCAGCACACTATCAGCGTGCCAAACAAATGTTGCAGGACATGAAGGACGCAGGGGTCATAAGAGATAGTTGCAGTCCCTGGGCAGCTCCACTAGTCCTGGTCAAGAAGAAGGATGGCAGCATGAGAATGTGTGTAGACTATAGGCAGATAAATCTCATAACACATAAAGATGCTTACCTGTTATCCTGTATAGAGGAATCACTAGCTGCATTGAAGTCTGCTAATTACTTTTTAACCCTTGATCTCACTAGTGGTTATTGGCAGGTCTAAGTAGCAAAAGAAGACCGTGAGAAGACGCCATTAACGACTCCCATGGGCTTATGTGAGTTGAACAGCATGCCATTCGGACTATATAATGCACCTGGAATGTTCCAGAGGTTGATAGAATGCTGCCCGGGGCACAAAAACTTTGAAACTGTACTACTCGACCTAGATGACATCATAGTGTACTCAAAAACCTATCAAGAACACCTGATACACCTGGCAGAGGTATTTGAAGCGTTATCCAAGTACGGGATGAAGCTAAAACCATCCAAATGCCATCTACTGAAGCCAAAGGTCCAGCATCTAGGTCATGTAGTCAGTTCTGAAGGAGTGGCACCAGATCCAGACAAGGTAACCGTCATCAGGGAATGGCCGGAGCCAAGAAGCATTAGGGAAGTACGTCAGTTCTTGGAACTGGTAGGGTACTACAGGAGATTCATTAAGGAGTATACCAAGAAGGCAACACCTTTACAAAATCTCCTAGTAGGCCAGGTCCTCAATTCGAGTGGGGTAAGGAACAAGAAGAATCCTTCCAGCAGATGAAAGAGGCCCTGACGGGTGAAGAGATCCTGGCTTACCCTTTCTACAACCAACCGTTCCTGCTGTACACTGATGCAAGTAGCATGGGGTTACGAGCTGTGCTAGCGCAGAAGCAAAATGGCAAAGAAAGAGTGATTGCCTATGCTAGCCGGAAGCTTCGCCCTACATAATGGAACCCTGAGAATTACAGGTCATTCAAGTTGGAGTTCCTAGCCTTGGTCTGGGCCATCACAAAGCGGTTCAAGCATTACCTGGCATCTGCAAAGTTCACCGCCTTCACGGACAACAGTCCTTTAACACACCTGGAAACCATGAAGTTAGGTACCATGGAACAAAGCTGGATGGCCAGGTTGTCCAATTACCAGTTTACCATCAAGTACCGGGCTGTCCATGACAATGCCAATGCTGATCCCTTGTCAAGGATGCCTCACCTGGCAGATATGGGAGAAGATGTGGATGAGCTAATAGAGGTAGAGCTACCCGCCTTCCATCGCCACAGAGCGTCCCAATGTCAGCAGGCCAACAGAAAGTCCTCTGAAAGAATAATAAATCCACTACCTCATTTCGGTTGGAAGGAGTCCCAAGACAGTGACCCGGCTATCAGTTCAGTTAAAGGACTGGTAATCTAGGAAGGTTCCCGTCTCACTCCAGATGCTCCACCAGAGGCAAAACACCTATGGAATGAAAGGAGCAAACTCTTCTTCTACCAGGAAAAGCTTTGCAAATGTTACATCAATCCCAGAATACATGAAATGGTCTGGCAAATAGTGGTGCCCAAGAAGGATGTCCAGATAGTGCTCAATGCATATCACAACCAAACAGGACACTTCGGATGGAAGACGCTCAAGATTTTGCTCAAAGACAGATTCTATTGGCTTGGCATGAGAGGATCCATAGAGAGATGGTGCAGAAACTCTGGATCATGCAGCTTAAGGAGAAATGATCTAGAGAGTCAAGGAGCACCCCTCCAGCCAATTGTAACAACTCAAACACTGCAAATAGTAGCCTTAGATCATGTGAAATTAACGCCAAGCAGATCAGGTTATACCTAAGCATTGACATGGTAGATTCATGGTAGTTGCTCCCGTGAAGGACTTGGCAGCTGAAACAGCAGCAAAGACCTTTCAAACTTATTTTTGTAGATCCCACAGGTATCCAGAACAAGTGTTGACTGATAAAGGTTCTGCATTCGAAGCTGAAATTTTCCAAGAATTTTGTCATCTTTATGGGTACTAGAAGATAAGGACCACACTGTACCATCGAGAAACAAACGGCATGTGTGAAAACATGAACAATATAGTCATGGACTTGCTAAAATTATTGCCTTTGGAAGAGAGAAAAAAGAGGCCTGAAAGACTGCCTGACTTAGTGGACATGTATAACAAAATACCAGTGCGTTCCACCAATTGCACACCAGCTTATCTACTGAGATCACGTCCCGGAAAATCGTAGAACCAGAAGCAGAAACATCCAATTCTGATTGGAACATCGCTCGTCAAGAACAGTACAAACTAGTCCAAGCCTGCGTTGAAGATAATCTAAAAAAAGCCAGAGAGAAACAGGAAAGAGACTTCAACAAAAATGCGCAAGCTGAACCCTTAACACCAGGAACAGTTGTACTTAAAAGAAAAAGAAGACAACACAAGCTTGATGACCAGTGGGAAGAAGATCCCTATACTGTATTAGACTTTGATAACAGGAAAACCTGTTAAGTCAGTAAAGATGGAGGAAAAACAGCCAATACAGTGTCAAGAGACCACTTGAAAGTTTGTCCAGAACAGTTGAGGATACAAGAAACTCAAGAAAAGAAAGTACCTTGTGAGCCTCCACCTCAACCAAAAGAAAAAGTGATTCATACCATCCTTGGAGACTTCCCAGAAGATTGGCCCCAATGTGAAGGAGCAGTGATAGTCCCCGTGATTCAATTTTACCAACCTCAAGAAGGACAAAGTACACTGGAAGAAACCTCAAGAGTTCCAGAAGTACCAGTTCAAGAAGAAACACCCGTTGTCAGAGAATCAGAGGATCCTGCAATCAGTGCAACTGCTAGCCCTCTAGTGAAACTAAGGCCAGACAGACAGTTACCTGACTTACCTACATTCAGTATATCACCTGAGACACCAACACTACGTAGATCCAGTTGTAGTAATCAGGGTCAACCCCTGTCCAGGTATGAAGATTGGGTGCAGTAGGTGCAACATGTTATTACAGAAAGGTAACAAATAGAAACCAGTTATGTACATAAAATGTAAATAGTAGTGTACAGAAGGGTGGAGGAACTTGTCCCAGTCCCAGGCACATTAAGTTGGGAAGAGAAAGTGACTGGGGTGGAGAGGAAGTACCAGGTCTCCTAAGCCGAGACACCCATAGGGAAAATGTTTAGTTTATCTGTAAAGTATCTGAAAAGGACTTATTGAATTTTTGAAAGACTTAACCCCCTGTTTACCCGGAGCTTATAGAGACTATACTGTAAAGACTCTTTACAACATTTTCCCGGATTCTTCCCTGTTCTCAGTTAAAAAAAAGAACCATAGTCACAGGACTGGTTGTGACAAAAAACTACTTTTTACAGCCTGCAGCGGATGGACTAGCGCCGTATGGACTGCACTCTATTTTGCAATTTTTCAGTGGTTTTTGTAAATTTTTCCTTTTTGAGACTTTGTACATAATACCAGCTATTGTCATTGGTGTAATGTTTGTTATTTGCTTGATTGTAAAAATGTTTCTCAGTTCAGGAGTACTGATCTTTTCTAGGGTGAAATGTGGCACCCTGCCAGTACAGGTAACCACAGACCTACCCAAAAACATGGATTGCCACAGTGAGTACCCCAAACACAAACAACACCATCCACCCCAGACCCGTAGGGGGAGCCCAACTTGCTGCCTTTAAGCAAGATCCCCTAAAAATACCGGTGCTGGGGCGGAGTTAGTCAGAGTGTGCAGTCGCTAGGAAAAGTGTGAAGAAGTCCTGGTGAGTCGGAGCTGTGCTAGGCTCGAGCCAGTTGAAAACTAAGCAGTTACCAGCCTAGCCAGTGCAGGGGCCTAAGAGCGAGGTCAAAGGCAAGGCGAAAGGAACGAAGTGAGAAGCAGACTGGGGCAGAGGAGCCGTACCGGTTCACCCCAGAGAGCCACCCGGAAACCGGAGTCCGAGTCTGCAGGAGAGCATCTAGCCCAGCTGAGAATCCAGTTCACGGAGGAGACCCCAGTCTCCCGGGCATCTGTGTAGCAACCAGGATGGGAGCCAGGCACCGCAGGAGAGAATATATTGCCAGTCCACACAAAGGTTTCTCACTACACACACAGGTGACAGAAGAGCAGAGGCCAGGCCAAGTTTTACACAGGGCAGGGGCTTCAACAAGGGAAAAGTGACAAGGAGGCCTTAAACTCACTCACTGTGGAGATCCAGAAGTGTTTCCCGACCACCGGCGTGTACCCTGGAAATTACCTGCAATTCCACCAGTAAAGATACCGAAACAACTTACGGTGTGCATGTCAATTCTTCTGTCCCTAACCCTGTCCAGCACAGAGAGTGCCATAGCTGCCTGGCAGCACAGCCAACTCCCTGCTGCAATCCTGGTCACCTCACTACAGCTACGAGGACCTTGCTCCACCTGTGGGAAGCTATACCAGCCAGCTTCCCAACCATCATCCCAGGGGCCCCTTTAGATGCTGCAGTTAGCATTGACCACAGCATCTGAGGGGCACAACAGTTGCCAGCAGTTAATTCGGGTCATGATTAAAATATTAACAGTTGACACCTGACATGGATGGCACAGACACACATGGCCGGCTTAACCTATGTGCGACTACTGTAGTTACAGTAGGCGGCAGCAGGCAGACACCAGAGGGGGTGCCACAAGGAGATAGCACCTCACTTTAATTTTCTGCTCCCTCTATACAGGCTCCAGCAGGAAGACCAACCCTTCCTCTGTCCTCTGTGTCCTATCTTCTCTTGTCTTTACCAGAATGACGGGGGAGAGGTGCTTGCACTGTTCCCGCTGCAGAAGCTGCTGAGAAACACCCACTGTTCACCTAGAGCCCAGGAAGAAATGAGGCTCTACATAGATGAATAAAATGTACTGTGTGTGTCATGTCTATAATGTATTACACTGTGTGCATAATTATTAGGCAAATGAGTATTTTGATCACAATACTTTTTATACATGTTGTCCTACTCCAAGCTGTATAGGCTTGAGAGCCAACTACCAATTAAGTAAATCAGGTGATGTGCATCTCTGTAATGAGGAGGGGTGTGGTGTAATGACATCAACACCCTATATAGGTGTGCTTAATTATTAGGCAAATGCCTTTCCTTAGGCAAAATGGGTCAGAAGAAAGATTTGACAGACTCTGAAAAGTCCAAAATTGTGAGATGTCTTGCAGAGGGATGCAGCAGTCTTGAAATTGCCAAACATTTGAAGCGTGATCACCGAACAATCAAGTGTTTCATGGCAAATAGCCAACAGGGTCGCAAGAAGCGTGTTGGGCAAAAAAAGGCGCAAAATAACTGCCCATAAATTGAGGGAAATCAAGTGTGAAGCTGCCAAGATGCCATTTACCACCAGTTTTGCCATATTTCAGAGCTGCAACTTTACTGGAGTATCAAAAAGCACAAGGTGTGTTATACCCAGGGACCGCGGTTTTTTCACTGCCGCACCTGCCGCAAGTGCAAAAGCGCACTTGCCGCACCTGCCGCAAGTTCCCCTATACTTTCTATGGGGATTACCGCAACCGCGCCGCAAGTGCAGCGGTTATGCGGCAATCGCGGCAGATGCGGTTTTTTCACTGCATCTGCCGCGATTTCAAATAAACGCTGATGTGAAAGGGCCCTAAAATACAACTTGCCTAATAATTCTGCACACAGTGTGTGTGCTGTTTATGCCCTGTACCTGAATTAACCCTTGACTATGCCATTTTCTTCACACTGTACATCCATGCTCTTGCCACCTCCAACTCAAAAATATTTCCAGAATCCGTCCTTTACTCAACCATCAATCTAGTAAAATACTAGTGCATGCCTGCATCATCTCCCGCCTTGACTACTGCAACATTCTCCTCTGTGGTCTCCCTGCTAACACTCTCGCATCTCTCCAATCTGTCCTTAACTCTACTGCCCGACTAATCCATCTCTTCTCTCGCTGCTCCTCACACAGATGTAACTGTCAATTATGCTTGGTTGAAACCCACTTGTTCCAATTTAAAATCAGCTAAATGAATATAAAAGGAGTGTATAGCTCACTATCGTCAGTGTAGACATTGGTCCACCAACTAATAGGTGTGATACATCCACTGTATAAAAGACATCAATAATATCGAATGCTCTCACTATTACTTCAGTTGGGATACACCACAGCGTTCCTCCAGATGTCCTTGACACACCGGTAGGTGAGGGAGGGCATGTTGATCAGGCTTATCCCAGTGGGCGCTAACTGGATGCTCCTCAAATAGATTCCTGCCCTGAGAAGGGCAATCCGCAACTTTCCCTAGCTGTAACTTACCCTATACAGACGCCCAGGTGACTCTCAACATGTTTCGCCCATAGGGTTCTTAAGGGGAAATATAACACCCTAAGAATACAAACTGGGCTATAAAACTCTCGCTACACTTGTGGACAGGTATAGCACCTAGGCGTCTATATAGGGTTATATCAGTTAGCCCCCACTAGGTTAAGCCTGCTCAACATACCCTCCCTGGCATGCCGGTGTGTGTGTGTGAAGGACATCTGTTGGAATGCTGTGGTCCCCACTGAAGAAATGGTGAGATTGTTCCATATTATTGACTAGCTGTGAGCCCGATGCGATTGCATCAGGATTCTAGAATCTGTGTATAGGGCATTGCTCGGGCTGCTGCAACGACTCGCAACGCCTGCTTCGCGGGCATTGCTAGTGAGTCGCGTGGGCGCTGGCCGCCCACAAACAAAGCCATGTATGTAGCGCCGTGTGCGAGGGAAGTCACTACGGCAATTATATAATAGATTATCAGTATCTATTATATAATTTCAATAGCGACTTCCATTGCACACGGCGCTACTTCCGCGGCCTTGTTCGTGGGCACTGCGCGCCCACGTGACTCACTCACAATGGCCGCGAAGCGGGCGTTGCGAGTCGTTGCAGAATAGGCGCCACTGACTCGCAATGCCTCACTTGCAATGCCCGCGAAGCGGCCGTTGCGAGTCCTTGCAGAATAGGCGCCACTGACTCGCAATGCCTCACTCGCAATGCCCGCGAAGCGGCCGTTGCGAGTCCTTGCAGAATAGGCGGCGACTCACTAATTCATACATAATCACATAGATAATACTGATAATCTAATATATAATTCCCCTAACGCACTTCCGTAAGTTTCGGCGCTGTATCCGTTGTTGTGGCCGTGGGCGCACGGCGCCCACGCTACCTGTGAATCATTGCCCGCGCAGCGGGCATTGCGAGCCGTTGCGAGTCCTTGCAGAATAGGCGCCACTGACTCGCAAAGCCTCAATCGCAATGGCGTTGCGAGTCCTTGCAGAATAGGCGCCACTGACTCGCAAAGCCTAACTCGCAATGGCCGCGATGCGGCCGTTGCGAGTCCTGACTCGCAAAGCCTCACTCGCAATGGCGTTGCGAGTCCTTGCAGAGTAGGCGCGACTCACTAATTCATACAGAATCACATAGATAATACTGATAATTCCTATATAATCACATATATATAAATAATACTGATAATTCCTATATAATCACATATATAATACAGGCATTGTTCACACACAATTTGGTTTTTTTTAGCAGTAAAAAAACACATGTGTTTTTTTAAGAGTGCCAAAAACGTTTTTGGACTTAGTCACTTTTTCACCAAATGACCAAAAAAAAACAAAAAACATTTTTTTTGTGTTTTTGCTTCGACCAGGAAGGGGGGGTGGGGGTGCTGTTGTAATTTTTTTTTGTATTTTCTTGTTGACCAAGGGGGGAAGGTGCTATTGGAAAAAAACATTTCCTTTTTGCTGACCACTTTCCAAAAACGCTACCGTTGCAGGGTTTTTTGCGCTGTGGGGAAAAAAAAGCAAGTGGAGCTGAAAAAGTTAGGCTTTGCGAGTCAGTGGCGCCTATTCTGCAAGGACTCGCAACGCCATTGCAAGTGAGGCTTTGCGAGTTAGACTTTGCGAGTTAGGCTTTGCGAGTCAGTCGCGTGCGCGTCACGCGCCCGCAGACACAACGACAGAAACAGTGCCGAAACTTATGGAAGTGCGTTAGGGGAATTATATATTAGATGTCTTTTACTGTGGAGGTAGCACATCTATCATTTAGTGGACCACTGTCTACAGCAGAGGTGGGTACCCCCAGGCATCGATGGCCGCACACAGTCCAGGTTTTCAAGATTTCTTTAGAATTTCACAGTTGGTAATGTAAATAATTGTAAATTACCAACTGTCAAATTCTAAGGAAATCTTGAAAATCTGAACTGTGTGTGGCCGTTGAGGCCTGGAGATGCCCATCCCTGGTCTACATTAATGATAGTGAGCTATACACTTCTTTTATATTCATTTAGCTGGTTCTAAATTGACACATGTGGGTTCCATCCCAGCACGATTGTCAGTTATATCTGTGTGACTATGTTACAATTGACTGTCCTGGATAGGGTCATTTGATCTTTGTACCCTACTGGGACAGGATATTGATAATCATAGTTGTGTTCACTTCTACTTTGTGAGTATATATCTTACGTGCTTGTATGTGTTGTATGTCTAGAGAGGCAATACCCTCTCTTTAATCTGGTATTATTAAAAGTTATATTTTCATTTTCAGAACACACAATATGCTATATCTTTGATTTTATCTGAATTGTGATGAAGAGGTCCACTTGATTTAACATATCCTGCGTATAGTGTGTAATATCTAGCTGTCTTTCTGAACGGCTAGCTATCCATCCAATGTATCTATCTCTCTATCTATTCCATCATGTCTATTTCTATCTATCTATTTATTATCTCTCTCCCTTTATATATCTATAATGCGTGTGTGTCATGTATAGGGTGTAATATATGCAGGGATATTACGATCTGGCCACGGAGTGAGGGGGAAAAATTGCTATTTCCTGGGATGCATAGCTGAAAACTATTGAGGAGCAGAGAGCCACTGGCTCCCTGTCCCACATTAGCCTTGCTCTGCAGCTGTAGGCCTCTGATAGATATCAGGCAGAGAGTGCGACGTGATGCCCGTGTGCTCTGCAACAATGGCCATCTGATAGGCTCCTGGCTGTAGAGTAGCTGCAGGGCATGGGTAGGATGTAAACCAGATTTGTGAAGTGCCAGGGGCACTTGATTGATATTGATGACCTATACTAAAGATAGGTTTTAATATCATACTACTGAAAAACCCACATAATGTTATTACAACTATCATCTTAGTTTTACTATAGAAGTAGTAAGAAATAGAAGTACTAGACTGAAGCCTTCCTTTATAAGGTGAGTATACAAATCTAAAACACAAGTATCCTTTATTTTTAGAGAAGAAAAGGATATTATTTTAAGAGAAAAGTGCAATGAATTTCCATTACAAACACTGCTATGAAAATCAATTGGGAGAAAAATACAGATTATGTCTAAGTCTGTCTTGTGCCAAACATATGTCTTGTGTAATGGTCAGTAAATGTGAATTTCATCTTTTCTCAGGAGATTTTATTTCTTACAGAGTTCATCCATTTCATTACTCTTATTTAATGTACAGCACATCTACTTGCAGTATAATGAACATGAAGCTAGTAAGTTACAGTTGTTGATGTCTGGCACAGATAAATGATGGAGTGTGGTGACGGAATACACCAAGCAAAAGAGGCAGTGGAAAATATAAGGAGAAAATAAATACAAAGTATGAAATTGATTTTACAATGGTTTTAGAATTTAGATTCATCAGGGGCTGGCACAGTTACCTCGATTGCTTTGGCACAGATTTATTAATCTTAATATGGTTGTAGTTGATATACTGTATATAGCTAGGTATTTTTTAATACTGTTGGATCTTTGAGGAAAATTTGGTGCCCAGGCCACTAAATTTTATATTGTTCGGTGCCTCAATATGAAATCATAATCCATATGTAATAAAAATAGTTCATTGTAAAAATTAATAATAATTGGAGAGTACCTTTCATGGCTTAGTTTGGACATTCAATATGGTGTCTTTTTGCTGCATGGTTGGTTCCTCCACCTGCTGGGCTATTGCCTTTTTTTTCCTGTCCAATTGCTGCTGGATCCAAATGTCTTTGTTCTCCATTCTATGTTCACTCCTCTCCAGATGTTTGTCATTTTCCCATTTTGGTCTGCCCTATCACATTCTCGGTTGAGTTATATGTTCAACTTTCACTGCACTTCCTTGCTGGCTATACCTCTAGGTGGATTTGGGATTGGGAGTTTAAGCCCTGCATCTAAGGGTTTTATGCTATGGGTTGAACACCAGTTTACTTCCTGCTGTGAGTTGGTTTGATTTCCTTCCCAGCTCCTTTTCACTTCTTTTAGAAGGTTTTAGTTTATTCGCCTATTTGTAGCTTTCTTTAGCTGTACCTTTCCACCTTATATGAATGTGTTTTGGTTTTCCTAATCTGGGTTTTTGTATTTTCCTGCACCTTCCTGTTCCCTTGTTGGCAGTGTGTTATGGACCCTCTGGTACTTCAGGAGGAACAGGAAACCCCTTGATGGCTTTTTAGGGAGTCAAGTTCAAGTTGATCTTTTAAGTTGTGTAACCAGGGTCTTTCTAGTCTGTACAGGGAACAATTGGGTGTGGGTGCAGCATCTCCGTGTAGTATGTCTTCCATTTTCTCGTTACCTGTGAGCGTGTTTACGTTCATAACAGGGTCTAGATTTTTCTAATGCTCTTTGTATACTATCTTACAAAGAAGCATGTGAAATAAAGTCATGATGCTGGACAGCGTAGTGTTTGTCAGGCATGGCTTATTGTTGGTCTAGATTTGGATTCTGAATGGTCATTAGGCTTAAGGAATTTTTCACATTTATTATGAATTTGGATTTTGTATTTATAGCTTGTTGTAAATTACCCCAATTACCCAAAACAGAGTGTGCAGTATCCCAGTCATTGGAGCAGAAGGAACACTTGGGGAGCTTCAGAGAGACTTTGTACCCTCCGGTGACTACCCGGCCAGCTACCCGCCAAGACAGCGTGACTGTAAACTGAAGTGTTACGGTGAACTGTTACCAGTAAATTACCCGTACAGAGTCAGCAAGCCTCCGGTGTTTTATTCTGCTTAAGTTAATAAGTAGCTGCTGCCACATCGACCAGCTCAGCAGCAGCACTACCCCGGGGTTCCCGCTCCGCCTGCTGGGTGCATTATCAACTGGCTGCAATACCATCGTCCCCGGCGGTCTGACAGTGGTGCTGGTGAGATCACCAGAAACTGCAGGTGGCATCAAGAAACTTCATTCTTTTCTTTTTATTATTTTTCTCACTATTTACCCAGTGACCCCCAGGGTACAGGCCAGGGCACCAGCCACCGAGACATCACCCCAGCATTAACACCGGGTACCAAATTCCCAAAGATCCCTAGGTGGGTCATTTTTGGCGTTTACAAACAGGATTCCGTGCCTGCTGTTACTGGGTACTGTGTGCCTTACAAACTTGTAAACTCGGCTCAAATTGAACTTACAATTGTCAGTATACGGTGCAAAGAACTGTTTCCCACCATTTCCAGTGAACCACAAAATGGCGACGTGAAAATGTGAGAGACAATGTGTTGGCCCAGGGGTGTGCCTCGAACCCTTGCCATAGGAGGGCCATACAAGAGGCGCGAAACTGTTTGCCCGCCCCGATTGCCACCAAACAATCAAGGGGCCAAAGAAAGTGGAACTCCAATCAATGCCCTCAAAGAGCAACAAGAAGGGTGCGGTCAGAACTCCATGAGGCACGGGTACAGCCCGGGAACCAGCAAGCATGGAGGCAACCAGACTGAGCGACCTGTTGCAGGAAGTGGAGGAAGAAGCCCTTGCTGCAACCGGGGACCCGAGGGCGGTCTCCCTTTTAACCTATTAGGGAGACGCGGCCTTATGGAGAACCACGTTTCAGGACTTGAGAGTCCAGATCCTTGAGACCATGAAGTGGACCGTCCGACGGTGGAGTGCTGATACTGCCCTAGAACTGTTCTGTAGGGCCGAGCAGAGAGGAGCCAGGGACCGAGAACTGGAGCCAGGAACGAGAGACCAGGCTGTGTTCGAGAACCCGGAGATCAGTGAGGACCCGCCTGTCAAACCATCCCCAGTCGCCTACGCTGAAGTCGGAACATCCGGGAATCGCGAAAACCCAGATGACCCAGAGGTCCTAGCCAGTAATGAGGAGGAGACAGCTGCTGCGGATCCTGACATCCCTGAGCAGGAGAAATGTAGGAAGGAGCAAGTCCTAGAGGGACACCACAGGGAGGACACACGAAAAGGAGTGGCGACCCAGACAGAAGGGGGAGACCCAGTGACAGACTGTCCGAGTAAACGGTCTGGGGAAATCCCAGTCCATAACGGTGTACCGTCTCCGAGTCGCAGTGCAGGCAAGTCCAACCCTGAGCAGCCAATACCGGTGGGTCGCGGGTCTGCCAAGCAGTCCCCGACTTCGTCCACAACGTACATCCCAACCAGGGACCCTCCAACTGGGTTGAGCCCCTTAGAGAAGAGAAGGGTTACCTCATCACACCCGACGGGCCTGGTAGAAAGTGGGTTTGTACAGGGCAGCACCTGCAGGGAGCGTTATCAACTGACTGCAATACCATCGTCCCTGGTGGTCTGACAGCGTAGTTGGTGACATCACCAGAAACTGCAGGTGGCGACACGAGACTTTATTCTTTTCTTATTATTATTTTTCTCCCTATTTACCCAGTGACCCCCAGGGTACGGGCCAAGGCACCAGCCACCGAGACATCACTCCAGCATTAACGCCCAGGTACCGAGTTCCCAAAGACCCCTGGACAGGTCAGTAGGCCTTTCCCGACATTATGCTCAACATTCTAATAAAGGGCTCTTCTTTTTAGTGATCCTAATAGATCATGTCCCATTGGGAACTGCAAACTGCAGCCAAATATTAACCCGGAAAGAAATATACTGGATTATAGACTTAAAACACTGAAACAGTATGGACTGAATGAGACTTCTGGTCTCTTCAATTAATGTCTTTTCTCTGGTTCCTGTAACACTGTTATAATGGTAGGTAGTTCCCCGGAATTCTGATGAGCATTTTTTGATGTTGAGAATCTCATAAGATTAATATGGAAATAAAATGTCTTAATAACTACAAGAAGGCATACTTTCATGCATTTAATTTAATGTAACTTTGTTTATTCCTGTTATATACTTATATACAGTATGGATATTAACCTTTACACACATTTATATATTTATACATTAAAGTTCCTTATTGCTTATAAGATCTAGAATGCCAGTAATTGCAGCTGTGAGTCTGCAAAGTCCATTCTTTGTATAGTGTTCAACCTGAGTCCAGGCACATGCATGATGATGTTTTTTCCAACGGTCTTGAACTCGTTTGAACCCTTCTCTATGCTGCTAGTGAAGGCTTATGCATTATCCTTGCATTTGTTTCTCTAGCATGATTATATGTATCACCGATTCTATCGGCTAGTGGCGCACAACATATGTTGATGCCTTGCATCATGTAGAGTCTTTCCTTAGGTGCCCTATTTTACAAATACGTGCAACTCAGTAATCATCATCATAATTCAATGTTAATAAAGGATATCATGGCATTATTATTAGGCTGGTTTCACACTTGCGTTTGTTTGCATGAAATTCATGCAACTCCCTGGATATGCATGGACAGGCACGGATCCATGCAAAAAGATGCCAACGGATGTCAAGGCAATTTTTTTTAACGGATTCGTCATCAGTCACCAGAGATAGGGGTGGGAGGAGCTGTTCCTTGCTTTTGAGCATGCTCAGTACACCAAAACGGATCCATGCATACGGAAGCAAACAGATCTATTTTGAAACTGACCCATTTGCCATAGAGTACCATTTTAATTCATGACATTTAGTCCGCGAGCATCTGTTTGTCTGCATATTTTTCATGCAAGCCCAAAAATGCAACATTTTGCATTTTAGGGGACGTGAAAAATATGCAGACAAATGGATCCATGACAAAACAGTGACAACTGGCGGCACACGCAAGACGAATCTGTCACCATTGAAAATCAATTGAGACAAAAAACGGATCAGTGTCCATCCATTTCAAAACAGATAGAAATGGATTGCAAAATAAGCAAGTGTGAAATCAGCCTAGGCTACATTCACACATTGCGTATCTTGCTGAGTGTTTTTACGCATGTGTTTTTATGAAGAAAATCAATGCCTTTTTACGCGCATAAAAAATGGCATGTGTGTTCAGATGATGCATTTTTTGATGCGTTTTTTTACGGATGCGTTTTTTTCTGCATGTGCACTACAAACACAGTGAAACAAAGTTTAGTCAAAAAAAAAAAGGTCCTTGTGATGTCATATCCTTTCTTTTCCATTATTACATTCTCCATTGAAAAGTACACTAGACAATGGAGGTTCTGCATGCTGCGTTTTCACTAATGGACTGACGACACCTTAACAGGCAGAATAGGCGTCGCCTGGGGATCATCATGATCACAAAAGTGCTTCACTGCAGACATGTATGTACCATGTATGTTAAAGGGAACCAACCAGCAAAAAATCCCTATCTAACCTATAAATATCTGTCCCTGGAGCCTTAAATTACTATTCTAACCATCCCTGACTAACTAAATCTAACTAAGTACACCCACAATAAATCACTTTTTATACTTATCAAATTCTTGTTGGATGGGCGTTCCTCCAGGCTCTTTGTCAGTGAGGAGGGTCTCCTCGCCGTGCTCGCACCCGCCTTGCTGCTGTCCGTCTTCTTCCAGGATTCAAATTACCCGCCCATCGCGTCCTCGCAATGAGCGGGTCACGTGCTGCAGGCCCCGCGTCACTTCCGCCTGCCGCGTCACTGGGTCTATGACGCGCCCAGGCCGGCTTCAGCATGCCATCTGCGCATGCTCTGAAGCCGGCCTGGGTGTACCAGTGACGCGGTGGGCGGAAGTGACGCGGGACCTGCAGCAATCATAATCAGTGGATGAGAGAGGAGCTGTGACTGAATGGCACCCGAAGGAAAAAGCTGTGCTGCTTTCTTAGATAGATAGATAGATAGATAGATAGATAGATAGATAGATAGATAGATAGATAAGTGGAGATGATTTATTTTTCAGTACTGTCAGTGTAATTATTTTGGTGTATGCCTTTTTTTTACAGAGTCTCAATTCTGACCAGAAATGGTTTACTAATAATGTCCTTTTCCTTTGTAGATTTCTGGCCACAGGAGAGAGCTACGCATCACTGCACTTCCAATTTTGGGTTGGTATATCCACCATCTCTAGAATTGTGAGGAGCACATGTGACATGCTTTGGAAAAATACTAACAGCTGAGCCAGAGCACAATGTGAAAGGTCTGTAGAACCGTGTTTACACCACCAAGAATCTATACCACAAAATGACAGTATATAAAACGTCTAAAAATACTCTGCAATATAGGTAAAAGTGCAAAACAGTGTCAATAGCAGGGTATTTGATAAGTTCTTTGCAAAAAATGCACAGAAGCCGTTCTACCAACGCCAAGGTGACCCTTATCAGAACAGTCCCTAAAATAACGTATTTAAAACCTGATCTAATGTGAACATAGCTCGCAGATGCAGGATGCAGCAGGACCAGAGTCTAATATGGGCACAGCGCAGAAACAGCACATTTGTGTCTGACTCAGTAAGGAAGGAGAGGGGAACTTCCCATCTTGCAAAACAAGAGACTAATTGAATACTAACATTTGTCATCATACTTACGGGCGATAATGAACACATCCCATCAAAAAGTGTAGGCTTTTTTTATAATTGAAGGGTTTCAGCTTTGCGGCACATCCACTTGGGAGCTACTTCCCCCGAATGTAGCAGTCCCGGACGGATTGCTACCTTTTTTTTATAGATTCTTCTATAATGAGGAAAAAAACAGAATAAATGAGCATACAATTCAACTTAATCAAACAAACAAATTAACCCACACCCCATCCAAAAAAAATAGCATTTACCAATAGGAGACCTCAAGTTGGGTTCATAGGAGTCAAAATCAGGACATAAGGACAGGCAGACCTTCCTCTCAAATAATGTAGCAATACAGACACATTAGGGAAACTAACATCTATTGTTTGCCCCCAAACCTTTCATTACCTGTCCGTGCACCTTGCTACTACATCCCTAATCCTCCCTGTGTCACCCAAAAATGGAATATGCAGCCCTGGTGTCCTGAAAGGAGTTTGTTTGTTTTCCATGTGTCCTCCAGACCCTCCACTTACGTTACGTCCCACAATTTAAAGACATACAGATAGGAGGTTTACAATGTGAGCCCCAATGATGAGAGTGTTGAAAATGTATGTAGAGTGCTATGGAAGTAATAGCGCTGTATAAATGGCCAGAAAATATTAATCATTATCATTTTAGGTGACAAAGGGATGTTTACAGATGTGGTTTGAAGGTGCAAGGACAGCTACGCATACGTTAGGGGGTAAGAAGGAGCTGACAGGTAAACCTCAATTTTGCTTTGCAAGGTTTGGTATGTCCAGCAAAGGTAACCTAGGCAGCTGCAGGCTGCGAACACCCGCTGCTTGTTGTTACTTTCACTGGCAATGCTGGCAATGGAAAGTCCAGTGAAGCCCTTTTTTTTAGTTTTTTTGTAAAAAAAAATAAAAAATTTGGCATGGACTTCACTGAATTTTTTATTGCCAGCAAAGGTAACCCAGGCAGCTGAGGGCTGGACTCCTCAGCGTGGAAAGGCCCAAGCGTTCTGGGCCCCTCACGATGAGGACCACAGCCAGCAGCTGCCCCAGAATTGGCATCTCCATCACAGACGCCAAAGCTGGGGGCTACCCCACTCTTCTACCTGCTGTGTGCAGTGGCAGACTGGGTAATAATGGGGTTGGTGACAGCTTAATTTGCAGCTGACACCAAGCCCCTATTGCTATGTCAGCCGTCAATAAGATAGTCGGCCATTAGCAATAGTGAAAGAATTGTTACATTTAAAAAATAAATATTTATGGCCTTTGCCGCCCTTGCAATTGGCAGCAAAGGTAACCCAGTCAGCTGCAGGCTGCTAAACCCCGCTGCTTGTTGTTACCTTCACTGGCAATTGCACATCTAGTGAAGATTTTTTTTTTAGTTTTTTTTGTTACCAAAAAACAAAAAAAAACATTTGGCGTGGGTTTTGCCAGATTTTCTATGTCCAGCAAAGGTAACCCAGGCAGCTGAGGGCTGCTAACCCCTGCTGCTTGATGTTACCTTCGCTAGCAATGGAAAATCCAGTGATGCCCTTTTTTTAAAGTTTTTTTGTAAAAACAACTAAAAAAAATCTGGCATGGGCTTTGCCAGATTTTTTATTGCCAGCAAAGGTAACCCAGGCAGCTGAGGCCTGGAATCCTCAGCGTGGTAAGGCCCAAGCTTTCTGGGCCCCCCACGCTGAGGACTGCGGCCTGCAGCCACCCCTTGTTTTTAGTTTTTTTTGTTGCCAAAAAAACTATAAAAAAAAATACAGCATGGGCTTCGCTGGATTTTCTATGTCCAGGAAAGGTAGCCAAGGCAGCTGAGGGCTGCTAACCCCCACTTCTTGGTGTTAGCTTCACTGGCAATGGAACATCCAGTGAAGCCCTTTTTTTTTTAGCTGTTTGAGACCGAAAAAACGAAACAAAAAATTGGCATGGGCTTTGCCGGATTTTTATTTGCCAGCAAAGGTAACCCAGGCAACTGAGGGCTGGAATCCTCAGCGTGGTAAGGCCCAAGCGTTCTGGGCCCTCCCACTGAGGACCGCAGCCAGCAGCCACACCAGAATTGGTGCCTCCATCAGAGACGCCGAATCTGGGAGCTAACCCGCTCTTCTACCTGCCATGTGCAGTGGCAGACTGGGTAATAATGGGATTGGTGACAGCTTTATTTGCAGCTCACACTAAGCCCCTGTTGCTAATGTCAGCCGTCATAATATGATAGCCAGCCATTAGCAATAGTGAAAAAAAAGGGTAAAAAATAAACATATACACAGAAATACTTTATTAGAATAAAAATGCACACAGACACCTCATTCACCACTTTATTAAAAGTTACCCAGCAAATCCCTCCAATGCAGTCCAGGGTCGTGGGTCCAGCGATGTACAAAACGGATCCACTATCAGCTGATTCAGTTACCACCCGGCAAACCGATCAGCTGATGTCCCAGACGGATACTCACCTATCCGATGAATTGGTCTTCAGGGCATCATCTGCAATGTACAGGCCAGTAACCCGATCACCTGACAAAGTCAGCTGAACAGCCAATCAGCTGATCGGTATGCCGATAATATCCTGAAGTATCTGTCTTCTTCTAATCTTATCAGCTTTAGGTCTAGAGTGTAACTAAGGGGTACTTCACACACTGTAACATCGCTAGTGATGTCACTGAGACATCACAGGTTTTGTGATGTAACAGCGACCTTTCCAGCGATGTCACAGTGTGTGACATGTAGCAGCGATCAGGCCCCTGCTGTGAGGTCGCTGATCGCTACAAATCGTTCAGGACAATTTTTTGGTCATTGGTCTGTTGCTGGTCAGCACGCATCGCTGCGTGTGACAGCGAGAGACCAATGAACAGCGATCTCACAGCCAGTGCCCAGCGCCGTACATTAGACGCTGCTTAGTTATCCAGTGTTTACCTTGGTTACCAGCGATGTCGCTGTTGACTGGTCACTGGTGACTCTGCCTGTTTGACAGCTCACCAGTGACTGCAGAGAGACTTTCCAGCGATCCCGGCCAGGTCGGATTGCTGGTGGGATCGCTGGAAAGTCTCAGTGTGTAAAAAGGGCCCTAACAGCTAAGCGGCAGATTCTAAACCACGAGTAACTGTTTAATTATTTAACACCCTATATTTTAGATGTATTTTGTTATGTACCGTATTTTTCGCTTTATAAGACGCACCGGATTATAAGACGCACTCCCAAATTTGGTGAAGGAAATGAGAAAAAAATTAGTTTTTAATGTTAAATGGGGTCCGTCTTATAATGCCAGTGTCCGTCTTACAATCAGTATATATGTCCCTTATCCTGGTACATAAACCCCCCAATTCTGGTATATATATCCCTCATCCTGGCATATATGTCTGTCATTCTCGTATACATGTCCCCATCCTGGTATGTATATTGCTCATCCTGGTATATATGGCCCCCATTCTGTATATATGGCCCCCATACTGTATATATGTCCCCCATCCTGTGTATATGCCCCCCATCCTGTGTATGTGCCCCCCATCCTGTGTATGTGCCCCTCATCCTGTGTATGTGCCCCCCATCCTGTGTATGTGCCCCTCATCCTCTGTATGTGCCCCCCATCCTGTGTATGTGCCCCCTATCCCCAACCCTTTGATTATGCTATATGGCCATCTTCCCCCCCAGACCCCCATGGCTCACTGAGGGGGGTACAGCTGCTCAGCAGGGGTGCCGGAGGGAGGTTCTTGTGGGTGGGGGACACAGCTGCAGGACCAAAGCAAACAGAGATGTACCGGCGGCAGTAAGCGGTGGGCGCCACCATGTTTTTGTGGCTGGCTGCATTCATTAACACTGCAGCCAGCGGTAGAGGCTTCAACAAAATGGCCGCGGCCATAATGGAGACCCGCGGCCATTTTGAAGCCTCTACCTCTACCGGCCGGCTACCACAAGAAACATGGCGGCGCCCACTGCTTGCTGCCGCCGGTACTTCTCCGCTGCTCCGGTCCTGCAGCGGTGCCCCCCACCCACTGGAACCTGCCTCCGGCACCCCCACTGGGCAGCTGCACCCCACAAACCCCCTTTATCTGGTAATATTTAATTTTTCATTTTTTTTTTTACATGCGCTTTTTAAGACGCACCCCCGTTCCCCCCCAAAGTTTGGGGGAACAAAAGTGCGTCCTAAAAAGTGAAAAATACGGTAATTACAATTCTTTGTACTGTTATATTGCTATTTTATATGTGTGATACCAGTTACTATTTCTTGGTGGGGTTTTTAATAGAGGCAAATAGCGCACCTTTTTTTCTTTTTTTTTTATGTACGATCACATCTATCTCTTGTGTATAGATTCTTTTCCTGAAGATATGGATGGCTATCCATGAAAGGCATTAAAAGAAGTGTTCTGGTTTATGGAATAGCCAGGGGAGAGCTGTTGGACAATTTATTTTGTATTTCATCCAAATAATGTACGGTATATAACTTCAACACTATCAATTGAAATTGTATGTATATGAAACATTTTTTGCAACCCAATCCACGCTTGGAGAGTTTGTGCTAAGATTTTGCTTTTTAAGAATTGCAGGGATACCTTATGGCTTATTTTAAAACAATAAGATAGCCTTCTCAGGTTGGTACCCCTGTTGTGCATGTGACAAGCAGCAGAAGCACCATCAATCTGACGGCGTGCGCATGCAAATAAACTGAACCAAACTATCCCTCTGTACATCGACAGTAACTTTGCAGGAATAAATAAATGACTAATCAATGTTATATTTTATATATTTTTGAACAGTTTAATAATACTTCACTTTATTGTGTTTTATTAAAATTATTTAATGACTATGGGCCTGATATATTATTGCATATGCGTCTATTTTTGTCTAGTTGTTGGTGCTTTTGATCTGTTCTTCATTTGCACCACATTCTTCTTTTAAATTGAGCAAAATGTACTTTATACAGTGGATTTGGAAAGTATTCAGACCCCTTTACATTTTTCACTCTTTGTTTCATTGCAGCCATTTAGTAAATTCAAAAAAGTTCTTTTTTTTTCCACATTAATGTACACTCTGCCCCCCTTCTTGACTGGAAAAAAGTCCAAGAGTGCTGTGAACTCTGTATGATGCTGCTACAAGTTGACAGTAAAGTACCCGGGAGAAAGGGACTTTGCCTGTGTGTGAGTTTCTACATCTACCTGTTCCCTTGCAGGAACGCTGCCCCGGAGGAATTGCTCCACCTGTAGGGAGCTTTGCAAACTCAGCCGCACTACCGTCTACCTCCGGCGGACTGTGGCGGCGCTGGTGACCCATCACCAGGTACTACAGGTGGCGTCACATGACAAACTCTTATCCCTGTAAATACACCCTTTTTGAAGTGTCACCCAGGCCACGGGATCAGGCGCTGCCACCCGTGACACCCCTAATACACCCACTGAGCCTGGTATCCGAGTGCACCAGGGCCTGAGGCTCGACACAGAGTGTACATTAATGAGGAAAAAATTACCGTAACTTTTTTTGTATTTACCAAATGGCTGCAATGAAACAAAGACTGAAAAATTTAAAGGGGTCTGAATACTTTCCGTACCCACTGTATATCATCATTTTTTTATGTTTGTCATTGTAAGTGGGGTTTGGTGTTTCCAGTTGTTTTCTGTTGTTTTCTTACAAAGATTTTCTGTGTATCTCAAATTTTTTGCACAAATTTGGTGACCTTTCAGTGGAATAAGTGACGTTTTGCTCAATAAAATTGCAGATAAAAAAATGTTAAAGACAACAAAGATCATTTCTATTTTGCATCATTTGCACTAAGTGCATCATTTTGGCACAAAAAAACATTAACAAACATAAACAAAAAATAAGTGGGGTAAAAAAATAATGCAAATGATTAATCAGACCATGAATGATAAGATGTGTTCTATGCTATCTTTTTCCCTAGGCATTCTCACTCCCTGCAGTGGTGTCACAAAACAATCAGGATTTCATATCTGACCTCATTGACACATCATTGGCCTGCCATACTCATCACAAATCAAAATCCATTTCCGCTTATAGCACACTGTATTGGAATTAAAGAAGGGTATGGATGATTTACAGTCAAGACCTTTTTGTCCCATTTCTCTTGTGAATTTGGTCTGAACTTAGACATTAAAGGTGGTTTCTACTCTGTTAACCCCTTAAGGACCGAGTCACTTTGCAGACTGTATTTTGTAATTCTGACCAGTGTCGCTTAATAAGGTAATAACTCTGGAAATCAAAAATTTGCCGAAAATTTTTAAAATTTAGCAATTTTCAATTTATTTTATTTTTATTCTGTTAAACCAGAGAGTTATGTGAGACAAAATAGTTTATAAATAATATTTCCCACATGTCTACTTCACATAAGCACAATTTTGGAAAAAAAAAACATTTTTTTGTAGGAAGTTATAAGGGTTCAAAGTTCATCAGCAATTTCTCATTTTTCCAACAAAATGTAAAAAAAAACATTTTTTTAGTGACCACATCACATTTGAAGTCCCTTTGAGGGGCGTACATGACAGAAAACACCCAAAAGTGACACCATTCCAAAAACTGCACCCCTCAAGCTACTCAAAAGTACATTCAAGGAGATTATTAACCCTTCAGGTCCTTCACAGGAACTAAAGCAATGTGGAAGGAAAAAATTGACATTTTAATTTTTCGAACAAAAATGTTCTTTTAGGCTCAATTTTTTCATTTTCACATGGGCAACAGGATAAAATGTATCCTAAAATTTGTTGGGCAATTTCTCCTGAGTACACCTATACCTCATATGTGGCCATAAACCACTGTTTGGGCGCATGGCAGGGCTCAGAAGGGAAGGAGCGCAATTTGACTTTTGGAGCTAATTTTAGATTCAAACAGTCAAATGGCGCTCCTTCCCTTTCGAGCCCTGCCGTGTGCCCAAACAGTGGTTTATGACCACATATGAGGTATTAGTGTACTCAGGAGAAATTGTCCAACAAATTTTAGGATCCATTTTATCCTATTGCCCATGTGAAAATGAAAAAATTGAGGACAAAAGAAAATTTGTGTGAAAAAAAAGTACTTTTTCATTTTTACGGATCAATTTGTGAAGCACCTGGGGGTTCAAAGTGTTCACTATACATCTAGATAAGTTCCTTTGGGGTCTAGTTTCCAAAATGGGGTCACTTGTAGGGGAGCTCCAATGTTTAGGCACACAGGGGCTCTCCATACCAGGTCGCCATGGCAACCTCAGGTTAGCAGATGTCGCCATGGCAACCCCAGGTTACCAGAAGTAACCATGGCAACCTTAGGTTAGTAGATGTCGCCATGGCAACCTCAGGTTTCCAGATGTCGCTATAGCCACCTAAGGTTGCCATGGCCCCTAAGGGGGCGACACAGTGCCAGAGACAGCGACCACATAGTGATCGCTGTCCCTGGCTGTCAGATCGCTCCTCTCAGGCTCATGAAGGGGATGAGGCTGAAAGAGCAGGGTAGAGCCGCGGGCACCAGAGGAGGAGGAGAGAGGGAGCAGCCAGAGGAAGAGAGCGGGCACCGGAGGAGGAGGTGAGCGGGGGGACCAGGGAGCATAGACAGGATGGGGAAGAGGAAGCGAGGAGAGGAGGGAGGGGAGCAGAGACAGGAGGGAGGGGAGGAGAAAGCGGGGAGAGGACAGAGGAGACCGGGAGCAGAGGCAGAAGCGGGGAGAGGACAGAGGAGACCGGGGAGCAGAAGCGGGGAGAGGACAGAGGAGACCAGGGAGCAAAGGAAGAAGTGGGGAGAGGACAGAGGAGACCAGGGAGCAGAGGAAGAAGCTGGGAGAGGACAGACGAGACCGTGGAGCAAAGGAAGAAGCAGGAGAGGACAGAGGAGACCGGGGAGCTGAGGAAGAAGCGGGGAGAGGATAGAGGAGACCGGGGAGCAGAGGAAGAAGCGGGGAGAGGACAGAGGAGACTGGGGAGCAGAGGAAGAAGTGGGGAGAGGACAGAGGAGACCGGGAGGCAGGAGCAGTGGGCACAGCAGGGGATGATTGCAGGAGTCGGGCACAGCTGACAGCCCGGCTCCTGCAGAGATCATGCAGGGAAGTGCTGACATTCAGCATTTCCCTGCGCGATTATGATGTGATCGGTCAGTCAGATTGACTGACTGATCACATCGCTCTGAGTGTGGGGACCACTAAAAAGGGTCCCCACACCTCGGCCCCTGACCCTCAGCTGTCACTGACAGCTGTTAGATTTGAGCTGTCACTGTTTGTTTACAAGCAGTGACAGTTCAAATCCATGACGAATTTAGCCGTCATGATACGGGAACTGTCCGTTCAAATAAAGGTGATAAAGGAAGATTAATGGGGATGATAAAGGAGCTAAAATCACCTACAACTGCAATTTGATCACTACTTTCAACAAGTCATATAGAAATATTTATGATTTTTTAAAGAAGTACTGGTTCATATTGCAGGGAGATCCCATTTTATCAAAAATCATCCCTAAACAACCCAAAATTATCTTCAGAAGAGGAAGAAATCTCCAAAATATCTTAGCTCCAAGTAGAATTTTGCCAATAGGTGATAAGGAAGCCAAATCTATGACATCCCTAATGAATACCAAAAAGGGTTGTTATAGATGTGGTGTTCGGCGATGCAAATGTTGCAGTAGTATTAAGCACGGCACAATGAATTTTAGATCCAATACAACCAGTTCAACATATGAAATCAAACAAAATCTTGATTGTTCTTCTAATTTTGTTATTTATTTATTAGAGTGCCCCTGTGGACACCAATATGTAGGTAGGACAATTCAAAGCATGAGGGCAAGACTGAACAAACATGGATATAATATTAGTAAAGGTTTTTTAAATCATAGTGTATCTAAACACTTTGATCAGACAGACAGCAAATAGGTGCTGATGTTACAGATAGAATACATGCTCTGAATAGAAGAGAATCCTTCTGGATCTTTAAAATTGGTACCTTATCACCAGAAGGTTTAAACATCACCTTGGAAAATACTATCTAATATATCCTCAACAGTTTTTTTAAATATAACATTTCTAACAAATAACATTTTTAATATATATTTTTAAGGCATTTCTTTTTATATACCTATGCAGATTTAATATATATTTTTTTATATGTATCTATGCAGATTTAATATATTTTTTAGAATATTGATGTAATTTTATAAATAGTATTTCTTATTATTATATATATTTTTTTTTTCTATTTTTAGTTATAAATACATACTTTTAATATTTTAATTGAATTGAACTATATTGTAATTACCTTATTTTTATTTTATGTATAAATTTCAGTGCAATATAATTACAAATTAATGGTTGATCCTTTGATCCCATCCAGGATCCATTGCTTAGATTAACACAGACTTGTGCAATACCCCTCCCCCTTGTTTCCCCTCCCCCTTTTGTAAAGTGTATATAAGTATGTGTACTGTAGTGTCCCAGTAATCACTTGAGAAAGGCACAATTAGCGCCGAAACGCGTTGTGGAGACTGGGAACCCCATATTGAAGCAATAAAACCTTAAGGTAATTATTCACAGAGCGGTGTCCTGGCTGTGTCCTTAGCGCTGACATATTATCACCTTTATTTGAACGGACACATCTCTTCCCCGCGGGAAGCGTGATATCCAGCAGCTTGGCCTCCAGGACCTGTCTGACGTCACAACACCACTCCCTCTAGGCTATCACGTGAACCAGCAGATTGAACTACGCGATTTCCCTGTCCCCCGGCTCCGGTCGGCGTGGAGCCCTTCTGGGTCGGCATCCAGCCTACTAACTAGTTGTGCAGTCAGCACAACTAGATCAGGTGAGCACGGGGGTCATTCAACCGATCCCACGTTACAATTGTAAGCAGTTTGGCGCAACCTTGTTTCTTTTATGATACGGGAACTGACATCTTTTCATGATGGCTAAACTCGTCATTGGTCGTAATGGGGTTAATAAAGTTACCAGTGGAAACTCATCCCAAAACAAAAGAAAAAAAGCCAATTTTACAACCAGAATCTACCCTCTGCTCCTGAAATGCTGCTCTAATGGTCTTCTTTTCTCCAGAAATGATAACATCATGATCACCACTCAGCAGACCCTACAGCCAATCAGTTGCCTCAGAGTTCAGGTCATTGGCAGCCATGACATAATCACTTCTGGTCTCACCTGTACACAATTCCGACAACAGAGTTTTGCTACTTGCTACCAGACTATTTCACACTCAAGAAAATTTTTCCCTGCAAGAAGTTAGGACTTGGATTGATGGATTTATGATAAATGACTTGAACACCCTGGATATAATATACTCCTACATATTCATCTGTGTACCTACTTTGCATTACATACAATCATTGCCTAATGTGTTGGCATCCTTGAAATTGTTACAGAAAATGAAGTATTTCTCCTAGAAAAATTATTGCAATGGCACATATTCTGTTATACACGTTTATTTACTTTGTGTGTATAGGAACAACATGAAAAAATTGAAAATTTGACATAATTGCATAGCAAACTTCCAAAATTGGTTGGACAAAACTGTTGGCACCTTCAACTTGATATTCGGTTGCACACCCTTTGGAATAAATAACTGCAGTGAATCGCTTCCTATAATCATCAACAAGCTACTTACAGCTCTGAACTGAAATTTTGGACAAACTCTTCTTTTGCAAACTGCTCCAGGTCTCTCATATTTGAAGGCTGCCTTCTCCCAACAGCAATTTTAAAATTTATCCACACGTGTTCAATGGGATTTGGATCTAGACTCATTGCTGGCCAATCTCCAGTGATTTGTTTCTATAATTTTCTGGGAGCTTCTTGAAATATGTTTGGGATCACTGTCTTGCTGGAAGACCCATCACCTAGGAAACAAACCCAGCCTCTTGACACTGGGCACTACATTGCGACCCAAAATCATTTGGTAATTTTCAGATTTTATAATGCCTTGCACACAGTACAGACACCCAGTGACAGAGACAGCAAAGCAACCCCAAAACACCTTTGAGCCTTCACTATATTAGACTGTGTTCTTTTATTTGTAGGTCTGATTCCATTTTTGGTAAACAGTAGAAGGATGAGCTTTACCAAGAAGGTGTATCTTGGTCTCATCTGTCCACAAGATGCTTCCCAGAAGGATTTTGGCTTTCTCAAGTACAGTACATTTTAGCAAAACTCAGTCAAGATTGTTTTTGTCCCTGTGTCAACAATGGGGTCTTCCTAGGTCTGCTCCATAGCGTTTCATTTCATTTAAATTTTGACCGATAGTTTGTGCTAACACTGACGTAGTGGTGGCTGGCAGTGTCCTACTAAATGCAATAGATATTTGTAAGTGGCTAAATGTGGTGAGTTTTTTTCTCTCTTTAATACTGATGTACCCTGAGCCTGTCGAACAGCTTGAATTTCTTTGAAACTTGATTGGGGCTTCTTATCCATCATCCGGACTGTCCTGTATTGCAACCTTTCATCAACGTCTCTCTGCCATTCATGTCCAGGGAGATTAGCCAAAGTGCCATGGGATGTAAAGTTCTTGATTATGTTGCGCACCATGGACAAAGGAACATCAAGATCTCAGGAGATGAACTTGTAACCTTGATATTGTTTTCATATTTTTCAATAATTTTGGTTCTCAAGTCCTCTTCAGTTTTCTACCCCTCTTTCTGTTCCCCATGCTTAGTGTGACACACAGAGACACACAAGCAAATATTAACTCAGTTTCGCTCCTTTTTATCTGGTTTCAGGTGTAATTTTCATATTGCCCATACCTGTTATTTTCCATAGGTGAGCTTAACCGAGCATCACATGCTTGAAACAAAGTTGTTTACCCACAATTTTGGAAAGTTGCCAACAATGCTTTCCAACCCATTTTGGGGGTTTTGTGTGAAACTATGTCCAATTTGCTTTCTTTCTCAGTTTTTTTCATGTTGTTCAAATACATACAAAGGAAATAAACAATTGTATGAAAAAATGTGTTATTGCAATAATTTTGGCCTAGAAATGCTTCATTTTCTGGAATGATTTCAAGGGTGCGAAGACTTTCAGACATTACAGTAACTTTACTCCGAATCATATTTCTTCTCAAACGTATACCCTTCATTTGGAAAACTCCAAGTTCCTCCTTTGTTTTTTTTCTTCTTCTTTCTCCACACAATACCCACTTCTGTTAAATGAGTCACACTGTAAACTACCCTTGTGCATGTGCAGACCCTGCATGAACCCAACCTCATCCTGTAATGACCTTTGCCATATTCTCTAATGATTAGTAAAGTATATAAAAGTACTTTCTTCTTTGGTTTATTTATTACTTTATCATAAGATGTGTTGTATCTAACAATATCAATCTAACTATGCAACCTGTTACGCCCCGCAACCATTGGTTATATTGTTATACTTATATGTACTCTTTATAAAATCAATAAAAAGTCTGAAACAGAAGATAACACTGTCAGGGCTTGGAGTGAGGGGGAGGAAAGACAAGAGGTAAGAAACATTTCTCATTCTATCGTTTTATCTCTGTTGTGGAGTGCTAGGATGCATTAAGGATTTAATACACTGCTCAAAAAATAAAAGGAACACCTAAACAACACAATGTAACTCCAAGTCAACCACACTTTAGTGATATTAGCCTGTCCAGTTATGAAACAACACTGATTGTGAATCAATTTCTCCTGTTGTGCAAACGGAACAGACAACAGTAGAAATGATCGGAAATTAAGTAAGTAAGTACTTTTAAGTAATTAAGTAAGAATGGTTCTGCAGGTGGTGACCACAGACCATTTCTCTGTTCTCATCCTTTTTGGCTGTTGTTTTAGTCACTTTTGCATTTTGTCATTGCTCTCACCCCTAGAGGTAGCATGAGTCGGTGTCTACAGCCCACAGATTTGCTCAGGTGTGCAGCTCATCCAGGATGGCAATGCGAGCTCTGGCAAGAAGGTTAGCTGTGATTGTCAGCATAGTGTCCATAGAGCATAGAGTAGATACTAGGAGACAGGCCAGTACAGGATGGCAGCAACCCAGCAGCCAGCAGAATCGCTGCCTCCTCCTTTGTGCAAAGAGGAGCAGGAGGAGCCGAGCCAAAAATAACCTCCAGCAAGCCACTAATAAACATGTGTCTGCTCAAACTGTCAGAAACAGATTCCATTAGGGGAGTTTGAGGGCCCGATGTTAACAAGTGGGTGTTGTGCTTATTGTCCAACACTGTGCAGGGTGATTGTCATATGAAAAAGAACACAAAAAATTGGCAGATTCCACATTGGAGCGAGCCCAAACTGGTCATGCTGGAGAATGTTGCAGAAAGCAGAATGTTCTCCACGGTGTCTCCAGACTCTGCCACGTCTATCGCATGTGCTGAGTGTGAACCTGCTCTCATCCATGAAGAACATAGGGTGCCAATGTCGAATCTGCTAATCTTGATGTTTTCTGGCGAATGCCACTCGCCTTGGCAAGCCAGACTCAAACATCTGGGGAAACCGGAGAACCAGGAGGAAATCCACACTAGTTACATGGGGTGAACATACAAACTCCTTGAAGATGTTGTCTTTGGTGGGATTTGAACTGGGATTTTATACGTGTGGCAGTGGCCTATTTATTACCGTAAATAGTTATTCTGATCATCATAATTAGGAAAATTGCAAAGTGTGTCTAAAAACAATCAACTATGCATCTTACCTCTTATTAAAACTCTTTGTGTTCTCAAACATGAAGTTATAGTCCATTGCCCATTGCTTCACTTACCAGTCATCTATGCAGTTTATAAGAGGTGACTGGTCTCCAAAGCATTGAGTGCAGTGCTTACAAGCTCTTTGCTATAGAGCTTGTGTGTTGCCTTGAAGCTGACTGAATCCATTCAGATTGAGTGACCCTGTGATCCTTTGTAGGTGTAGAAGTTAAGGCTGGTTTCACACTACCAATTTTGATATTCATTTGAATCTAGCTGAAACTGGATGCACCCGCATCCATTTTTGGCACCATTGACTTTCAATGGGGTTGCAGGAACTTCAGGGTGTATCCAGTTGTTTACAGTTCCCCTTTATCAGGTGTCCGCAGTTTTTACACTGAAACCAAAAATGCATTTTAAGATTTTGATGACCATTTAAAAACCAAGAACACCCAGATCCGGGGCAATGTGGGTTAAATTATAATGGTGCTCTATAGAACCCAGATCCGGCAGAATCCGAATCCGGCTGGATCCAGATACTGAATCTGGGTTTTTTGACTGATCATGCTCAGAACCCAGTTTTAAATGACACCCCCACAAAGGGGCATGTCATTTTCCACTGGATCAAGCAAAAAAACTATCACAACCTGATGCAACAGGATACTCAAGCATCGGTATTATCACTTATGGTTTTAACACTGATCCGTGAGATGGATCAGTGAGAATACCGGTGCGGGTGCATCCAGTTGCATCATGTTTTACAACTGCGAGGGAATCGGGGAATACAAGTTTTACCTGTATTCCCCAGATTCAAAACAATAGTAGCGTGAAACCAGCCTAAGTTGCCTGTGCTTATAGCATGGGAGACTGCAAAGTTCAGACCAGTGGTTCAGTGATGCCACTGGTCTAAACTACCAATTATCAGGAGCATACTGCACCCAGCAAACAGAAGGCAGAGAAGTGGTGTGCACCTGAAGGGCTACGTGGAGAGTAACACTTTACTTTTTTATTCCATTTGATCATATGTTTTTCATATGGTTTTGATGCATATTGTAAAGATTTTTTATTGCTGTTAACTTATTTTCATCTTAATGGAGAAAAACTGCAGTGGAAATGTTGAAAGAAGAATTGACATTCTGCAATTTTGAAAAAAAGCACACCACATGTCAAAAAACTCAAGGAAAATGAGTGCACTGTGTAAATGAGATTTTAGAAATCTCAATCATTTTGCTCTTACTGTCAAACAGCGAGTTTTTATAACATGAACAATATGTAGGGAAAACAGATAAAATTCGCAATGTGTTCTTGTCCAGCTGCACATACCTCATGGTATGGTAACTTTTCAGAATGTCCACTCACATGAGGACATTCAAGAGGAATTTGTTCTTATGTTTATATTAGATCACATTAGAATATATTACATTTATATTTACTCTTATACTATAATGATTAATTTTAACAATAATTGCTTAAAAGTTATATAATTTATTGTATATGGCACTGGGTAATTTTGTTAGGCACTTTTTATTAAAGTGTCTTAGTTCATGAGAGGTTTAATAACAATGAGGAAGACAGCACATTGCCTGTCGAAATGCTTTGTGGCATATAAGGGACTTTCAATAAAAAAGTTTGGATGTTTTAATATGTTTCCCCTTTGCCCCTTCCTTTAGCGCTCCATCAGATCGATTTATGTTTTCATTGCTTCCAATTCCCCTTGTGGGAAGCCCGGCAGGAGCTGCTGCAAGGGAAGGAGCACGGATAACGCTGAAGGACCTTTGATTGCTGGGCAACTGAATACAACTGGAATAGGACCTGCAGTGACAAAGTTCCGGTTAGCGGGATCACGTGACTGCCACATCCGGAAACGCCGCAGGAGCGGTGGCTAGGAGCAGGAGGCAGTGCCCGACACAGGAACATCCAAACTCTTCACTGGTGTTGTGTGAGGGCGCACAACACCATAAGGTGAGCGGCCATCTGACCCCTATGTTTAGCCCATGAAAAAACCATAGGTGCTCCTCATTGCGCCCCTCTTTTTGTTTTATTACATTGTTAGCGCTATTGCTTTTAATCATTTTGGTGAGTTTGCAAATTGAAATAAAGGAAAAAGGATTTTATATGTTTTAGAATTTAAGAAAATGTCATTTCCAAAACATCCATTCTTCATTCTTTACATGTGAATACAAAACTAGATAAAATAAGTGAAAAAAATTATATGTGTGGACTCCCAACACATTACATGGAGTTTTGTACCACAAAGTGTTGCTTGTTAAACATCTGGAGATGGTCAGAAGTCAAGAAAATGTGTACCCTGAGGCCAAACACTGTATGCATAGATACTGCTTTGACAATGATCTATTCTTCCTATATTAGATATGATCAATGCATTAGTGTTCATGGTCATGCATTTAGCGTAACAAGCACTGACATATGACTTTCCAGGGCTTTTTGGATCCTGATACTTTTAATACACCATAAATAACTTTGGTGTTTTTAGAAATTGTGCACCATTGTGCACCACTAGAAGCATTGCTCTATAATTTGGCATGCAATGATGTATGCCACTATCTTTTTCTCACAGATTCTCACTCAAATCATACCAAAACTCAATTTGTCTGTGGAAAATCAAAGGCACACAGAGGTACAGAATGAGCCCATAAAATTTTCAATATATTTAGACTAACTACATTAGTATTTAACATTATGGCCCCAATTCATCCCAGTAATTACGCCAGAAATCTGGCAGAAAGCACATTGAAAAGTTGCAATATTTTTGTGCAACATGGAGTTAAGCAAGAATTTTGTGACTTTTGCAGCTTACAAGCCAGGTCCACCTTTAGTTTCACAATAATAGACAAAACTTTGGCTAGAACGGGGGTGTGATGGGGTGTAGCAACACCCAGTTGTCTAATTTATAACATGCTGTAGTGTATCTTATGCCTCAAATCTTACTCTAGTCCGGAACTTAAGTAAGATTTGTGGCAAGGAGCACAGAGACACATTTCACTTTTAACACAGGTCTGCCTCATTAAGAGGTGCGTCTCCAACATACTCCCTCATAAAGAACAGTGTGAAGAACAGACTTGATGAATCAAGGGCCTAAATGTGTGTGATATAAAGCTTGTCTTCAACATCTTAACACATCTGTATTGTATGTAATTTTATTATTGTGCAATATTTCACAAAGTGGAACAAATGCTGATCAACCCCCTAAAATATTAAAAAACTTTACTTTGATTTCATGCATTTAATTACTTGTAAATTTCATGTCCAATTCAGAAAAATAAGTGTAAAAGTTGAAACTTACAGAAAAGCTTCAGGTTGTCTTCTTAATATTTTCCGCTGAGTAGGCAGCTCTTTATTATATCCATACTACCTACTCCAATATCTAAAAATATGTAGTCAAAAGCAAATACTATTTAGCACCCAATGAATTTTTCAAACTTATCTCATGTTCATGGGATCAAGTATAGTTTGATGGACTCGTGCCGACAACTGAATTTACCATCCAAGTGCTATCTGTCAATCCTATCTGATGCCATACAGAAAACTGTAACTCCTCCCATTGCGAGCTTGTTCCAACACTTGTTTTGACCCTGCTCACTGTTGCTTGGCTTTTTTCTAGGTTTTTTCTAGGTTTTTCTGCTTACCAGGAGGTTTGCAACGGGGTGTGAGTGTGAATTTGAGCATGGGGGGGACACCCCCCTATATGCTCAACAATGCACACCCCCTCTTCAGTATGCTCTAAATACCCATAATGATCCTGAAAACCTCTAACTTGTCATTTGCTTTAAACAAACTAAACTTACCAAAACCACTCTCCCTTAACATACTCTTGCCAATACATGTCCTCAAGTACGGTTTGCAAACTATTTTAAGTCGCCCCCCCTGTGTTATTAAACCTCTTTCCATAACTTTGCTGCGCTGCTCTTGCGCATGCGCTGTTATGTAGACCGGCCGGTCATATATTGGGCGAGTCTTCGCCCATTACTTCCCTCATTGAGGGGCGTGTTTTTCTGACGCTACAGCGTGTGACGTCGTCACGCGACCGCACGCTGCCTAGCAACGCCACACACTAACTTCTGACTGCAGCCCGACGCTAATATGTCACTTCCGGGTGACGAACCCCGGTGCACACATGCCGTTAATCGGCAGATTGATACAGGACTATAAAAACACCGCCCTCAGACTTGGACCTCGCTCCTAGCCCCATGATGAAGCCGTTCTGAGCAGCGGCGACACGCGTAGGGTGTCCAGGTTCTCTTAGTCCGCAGCCAGCACAGGTAATTAGAGGATTCTCCTCATTCAACCTTTAACATTGCCTCTTACTAGGTGCTCTCTCCTCTCTTACAGATCCAAGGGGTTGGAACCATACAGGCTCCACTCTTGTCCTCCTGCTTGTGCAACTTTGGCACTAGAAAAACCTCTGTTCTATATGGCTTTCAATTGCCCCCCATAGAGATATTTTCATCTCACTGTTCCATGAGGCATAACATCATTTAATTCCATATTTTTCAGTGCTCCCATGGGATGGTTTACTTAAGCTGCCAACTTTCACACAGAGGTTATATTGAGTGCACCTTTACACCAGGCATAATATCTTGTAATTTGCTGTGCTGCGGTCCTTTGTCTAAGTTACAGTGTATGTTTACACTTTTTAAATGGTTTTTAACTTGTTGTATGTCCTTGGTATTTTTCTAATAAAGCTTACATTATTTACAAATTTGGTTTGAGCATGGCTGATCCCAGGTATACACACGCTCTTTTCTTCTGGTAACTACACTGTTGCTGGGCTAAACTGTCTTACAAAAATCCTACATATGAAATGCAATGCCTTACATTGAATTTATCAAAATGCTATACATTAAACATATACACAATTTACATCACAATACCAAGGTGTGATTGGTGTCTTCAGGGAGGAGATTGATTGCCAATCCACCTCATTATAATATCACAGCCAGTTGAAAGCCATTTTCTTGCTGTCAGTAAGTAAAAAAAAGAAAGAAACATCGGAATAATGTGTCTATTTTCCCTGTACTGTGACATTACTGTGTTTATCCCTGTACTGTGGCAAGGCTGTTTATTATTACTGGGTTTTCACATCACTTTTTACACTTTTTGAATGGGCTAGTAGGAGCCAGCTACCAGAGAATAATGACACCTAAGGCTAGGGCTCCTTTTTTTACAGCAAATAATAAAAAAATATATACCCATTTTATATCTATGAACACATACTGACTTGAAGACTCATACTGCCAGGTCAGTTTTACCATATAATGAACATGGTAATTAAGAAAAAACGATTGTGGAAATGCACTTTTTTGCAATTTCACCATGCTTGTAATTATTTCCCCATTTTGCAGAACACTATATGGTAAAAATAATGGTTTCATTCAAAAATGTAACTTTTCCTGCAAAAGTCAAGCCTTTATATAGCTATGTTCACTGAAAAATAAAAAAATTATGGCTCTTGAAAGTAGGAAAGGAAAAGACAAAAATGGAAAATATCACTCCACGGACTAGAGTGCGTCCGGATACAGTGAGCGACGGTGGCGCACAAACTAATGGTGTCTGGTGCTCAACACAAAACAACAAACATGGGTAGCACAGGGAGACTAATAAAATGCGGAAGACCTGCTCCTAGGGAACGGGGAAAAGGGAGACCTCAAGCACTCACCTGTGGGTTCTTTTACCTCGTTGCCGAGCATGATACTGTGACGACCATCCGCTGTGAGGCTGAGCTGCTGGCAAGGCAGCACCCGGAGAAACCCCAAAACCCTTTACCCCTATACATGGATCTGGAATAACAGTGGAGCCTAGGAGGCAGTTGTCTAAGATGAGCAGCAGACCGGAGCAGGAAGGTTGCCAGGAAGGGAATAAAAACCAGGACCCTAAAACCTAGTCAGGAGTCCGAGTCAAACCGGGAGGTCAGCTAAGGTACAAAATTGTCAGGCCGAAGAAGGGTCAAAAATCCAGGCAAAGGTCAGATTCAAAACCGGGAAGGCAGCAAAGGTACCAAATCGTCAGGCTGAAGCAGGGTCAAAGATCCAGGCAAAGGTCAGAGTCAAAACCAAACACACACTAGGTCACTAGGGAACCAAGACCATATCTAGCAGCCTGCAAGACAGGCTCCAAGGTATTTGAATGGCGTTGTTACCTCCCATAGGCTGGAGCTCACAGCCTGATGATCTCATCCGGACCACCCCTACAACCAGGCCAAATGGTGATGCACAACTGGCATCAACCACCCAACTTCTTACAGAAGAACGAAGGCTGCGCCTATCGGACACCTCTGCAGGACCCTCTCTTCTGCAACCAACATCACCCACAGGAGAAACACGGCGGCGCCCCTTGACAGAGGCCGACATTGAAGCAGCAGGTCCATATGAGGACATGTCCCTCCTATCACCGGCACCAACAGCCAAAGGAATCCGGAGACTCCCAGAAGCCGAGGCAGGAACACCAACCACCGAGTCCAACAGCGACATGACAGATACCTAGTCCCTCACTGGCCCTGATTTTAACCCTCAATAGGGAGATGGCTGGCAGGAGCTCTAGTCCCAACCACTGCAGTAAAACCAACAAGAAAGTAAGAAAGACTGACAGGGCAAAACACCAACACTACTTCATAACTACTGCCTCTCTCCTAGGCAGCAGACAGCTTGGCAATGGTCAGCTCTCCATAATAGCTCCTTGTACCCCAGCAGCTTGGCTAGGAATAAGGTTCAATCACTAGCAGGAAATCATGGATCCTGTGACCATATAAAGGATATAGGAGAGGTGAAAAATTAGCCAGGAGCTTTGCTAGCAGCAGAAACTGACATGAACTCCTGCACTGCCTAAGTAAACAAATAAGTTTAATATAAAGTCTCAAGGAAAAAGACTCAGGTCCCAAACTTGTCACAAGTTTCCAACGCACGGGAGACAAATGTGACGGAAAATTGCTGGGTGGTGAAGTGGTGAAGGGGTAAACAATGAGAGGCCATTTAGATTCATGAACTCAAAACCATTACATCAAAGGTCCTTAATAGCGATTATGACTTCGAGTCCATTAGGTGAACCAATTTTGAGGTCCTCTAATTCCAATAAATCCCCTCCCTCTACACTAAAACCATAGTATTCTAACTAAAATTCTTATACAAAGAGGAGTAAAATTTTTCTTATCTAATGCTTGATATATTTCCTATTTACTGTTTTTTATTTTATTGTTTGATAGTTTCTTGGAGTATTCTGTAACTTTTCTACTGTATATACTTCCATATTTCCTGTCAGACACACCCAAAATTTGAGAGGGGGAATAAAGGGAAAAATATGTCCTCCATCTTGCTATATGTTATTGTGGCACCCCAGGGTCCAGTAGCCACAATGTCATTGCCTCCCTCGGGGGTGATGTCATGCCTGGAAGCAAGAAGGGGTATCCACACTAGGTAAGCCCACAGTACACAACACCTTTCCTGACTACAGACCAGAAGGCGTAGCTCTGAAACCCGAGTTCAGGGGAGTCTCTCCTTTCAATTTCTGGCCCAGAGGCAGGGTTAGTCAGTTCAGCTCCTAGGAGGGCTGTGAAGACGTCCTGTAGACTGGAGCAAAGTGAGGCTTGTCCCAGGACAGAGACTAGCCAGTGTGAGGGACCTGTAGGAGAGGGTCTGAGAAAGGAAAGAAGCAGGCCTGGGGAGTGGAGCCAGTTGAAGATTTACCCCAGTTCAGAGCATCAGCAGCGAACACCGGAATCTGAGGTTGTGAGGAATTCCAAGCCCAGCAGCCAAATCCGGAGGACAATGAATTCCAAGTCTCCTGTTAGCAGCATCTGGAGACACAGCATCATCAGAGAGTTCAGGGCCAGTAACAGAGGAGTCAAGCCCAGGAAGAGCTCAAGCTGCCTGTCATACAGGTCAAAGACTTAACAGCAGAGAGGGAGGATCGCAGCTTAGCTACAGGCAGCTCAGACCAGCACAGAGATGCACAACAGGGAGGCCTCAAAACTCACCGGGTGTGGAGGCACCTGGATTCCTAACATCCCCTGTGGACAGTACCCTGGTCTAGACCTGCTACCATCAGTAAAGGTAAAGGAGACAACAAACTGTGTGTCTGTCTGTTATTCTGGGCCCTCAGCCCTGCACCCCAATGGCCTATCATCGCCAATGACTTTACCAGTTGCCCTAGGGAACTGCTTCACCCGTGGGGAGCGATACATCCTAGCTGCATGTCCATCATCCCCGGGGGTTCCACACCGCAGAGTCGGCCCCAATAGCTGAATACCACGGGTATATAAAGTTGATACCCAAGGTCACAAAGCTGGGTCTCGACCCTTGTGACTCCCCAGAAGTACCCAAAGCCCAGTTCCGAGTACAGTCCCTGACAAAAGTTATGTCGCATATCCATGTTATGTAAATAAAAGCTTATAACCTGACGTTAAATTCATCCATTGGCTGTATAAATTACTCTTTGAAAACTGAAACCCTCCCAAATTTGGTTTAGGTTAAGAAAATAAATTGGCGTCAATGCTGAAAATTGATCATTAATGAACACAGAATGGTCAGATTTTGGCAAGACAAGAGTCTTGTCACCCACAGAAAGTAATATGATTTTCAAACAAAAAATTAACTTAAAATACAAATATATGTTGCATAACAATGGTGAATGAAGTTGTGGTGCTATTAGACTCATATTTAATATTTTGTGTGACTTCCATGAGCTTGAAGGACTGCATCCATGCGGTTCAACAATGATTCATGCAATATATTAATGAAGTCATCAGCAAAAGCAAAGAATGCAGTCTTACATGCCTCCCAGAGTTCATCTAGATTGTTTGGTTTTGTCTTCCCAGCTTCCTCTTTCATCCTACCCCAAACATGCTCAATGATGTTCATGTCTGGTGAATGAGCTGGCCAGTCCTTGAGCACCTTGATCTTTTTTGCCTGGAGAAACTTTGTTGTGGAGATGGATGTATGAGATGGAGCACCATCCTGATTCAGAATTTGACCCCTTTTACGATTTGGAATGTAAGAGGTAGCTAATACTTCTTGATATTTTAGGCTATTGATATTGTCTTCCACCTTGCAAATGTTTCGCACACCCCCATACTGAATGTAACCCCAGACCATGATCTTTCCACCACCAAATTTGAATCCATACGGCCTATGTAGTAGGTCTCCTGCAGTATTTGTGGCGGCTGTGGCGTAATTCTACTGAAGATTCATCAGAGAAATCCACTTTCCACCACTTCTCCAGTGTCCATCTGTTTAACAGGCTGTGGGACCTTGCAAATGCCACACAGTTTTTTATTTGCCTTTTGATAAGTGCTGGCTTCTGGGCACTCATTCGATCATGGAGGCCATTTCAAGACAGAATCCTACAAACTGTTCTAGTTGACACAGAGACTTGAGGTGACCAGGCCTGTTGGAGCTCTGCTGTAGTGGAAGAGGGGCTTGCTTTGGATTTTCTAACCAACAAACGTTCCTCCTGAGCAGTTGCCTTGCGGTGTCTGCCGGACCTGGGCTTGTCAAACACATCTCCAGTCTCTTCAAATCTTTTTTTAATTCTTTGTACTTAATGCTGAGACACATTAAAGGCGTCAGCCACTTCTGCAGTGGATCTGGTCTTCAGCCTCTTGATAATCAAGGCTTTGGTCGCTGGGTGGATTTTGGCATGTTGTCAGAGCTCAAGTTGCAGTTTAAGTGAAGGTCTGGGGTACTGGGTTTCTTTTTATACACACCCATTAATTAACCGATGATTTACGGAGCTCAGGTGAGAATGTACACTAGGATTGGGTGCATTATTTGACCAGGCAACAAAACTTTTGTCTTGCCAAAATCTGACCATTCTGTGTTCATGAAATGATCAATATTTCAGCATTGATGCAAATTTATTTTCTTAATCTAAACCACATTTGGGAGGGTTTCAGCTTTCAAAAGAGTAGTTTATAAAACCAATAGATGAATTTAACGTCAGGTTATAAGCTTTTATTTACATAATATGGATAAGCGACATAACTTTTGTCAGGGACTGTACCCCATGGCCTTGGGGCGCATGATTATTTTCTCCATCCTTGTAATGATCCTCCATCTTGGTATATGTTCCCCATTGCCCACATCCTGTATGTATGATCTCCAATCCTTGTATATGCCCCCATCCGGGTAAGCTTGTGCATCTCAATGAATTAGAATGTTATAAAAAATCAATGTAATATTGTCCTATTTCATGGCGTTTCTGGGAGTCCTGAATCACGTTGACTAATAAATCAATATTATCATCCTCTCTACTTAAATTTTCTGAAATAACCGAATTTGGGTTTTCATTGGCTGTAAGCCATAGTCCTTAACATTAACAGAAAAAAAAAATTTGAAATAGATCAATCTGTTTGTAATGCCTCCATATAATATAAGCATATCATTTTTTTTAATTCTGAAATAAATTAACTTTTTGTTGACATTCTAATTCATTGAGATGCACTAGTATTTGATACCCATTCTGATATATTACTAAATCAAGAGAACAACAGTTGCTTTGCAAAGGGATTACCATATATACTCGCGTATAAGCCGAGTTTTTTAGCCCAAAAATTGGGCTGAAAAGTCCCCCCTCGGCTTATACGCGAGTCACTGTATACTGTATACACTGTATACATACCATGTATTTACTATGTAAATACTATGGTATACATCTGAGGGAGGTGTATTTTGCAGTTTCACAGTATTAAATAGTGAGTTGGGCTCACAACAAAAGCATAACAATAGTGGACACTTCACAGTTTTACAGTTGTTATAAGCATATGGTGTCACCATTAGTCAGCAGATATATAGTACCCAATTCCTTTAAAGGGATCCTGTCACCTCCAAAATGCCTCCTAAACTACCAAAAAATGTCCCTGCAGCTTATTATCACTAATCTCACACTCCTTTTGTCTCTTAAAAGCATCCTGTGAAAGTGCATAAAAACGATTTAATACTCACTCATTAGGGATTATAATTAGCAGGGGCTATATTATTTAGCCCCTAGGGCGTGTTGTTTTTCAGCCTGAATGATCCAGCCTCTCTCTCTGTGCTGCTGTCATGTGGAGCTGAAGGCAGGACTAATGATTTGCATTCTGTGAGTGACAGTGAGGGGGGAGGGTAAAACCTGCACAAGCAAAACATACAGACAGAGAGAGAGGGTGGATCCTGGAGCCTGCAAAACAACACGCCCTGGGGACTAAAGAATATAGCCCCTGCTAATTATAATCACTAATAAGTAAGTATTAAAACATTTTTATGCACTTTCACAGGATGCTTTTAGGAGACAAAAGGAGTGTAGATTAGTGATAGGATGCTGCAGGGACATGTTTTGGTAGCTTAGGAGGCGTTCTGGAGGTGACATGATCCCTTTAAAGTGCTTAGTGCATATATTACTCTACTGCATAAACACCTATATACCTCCTATGCAATATGTTTCAATCAATCCCAGGTACTGCCTGCCCTACATCATAACCTGGTTGTCAAAGAACGTTAGTCATACCCTCTAGTGCTGCAGGGTCCCTCCATGCACGTGCAGCCCCTACGCCATTTCGCCAGGTGGTTTTGTCAGGGGGCATGGGTACGGCAATTTTCCGTCCTCCTTTATACCATGTGAGCGGTCACATGGTGCATATCTACCAATCAGAGGGCCAGTCTTGACACACACGCGCAGTGCACATCCAGACCGCCCACCCAGTCCAGCCCCATCATGGCCATACACAGTGCTGTTTAAACTGTTGCCATAAAGACGGAGGTGGGCGGGCGGCGGGGCGGCGGCATGGCAGACCTGCGTTCTTAAAGGAAACCTGTCACCCCAAATAACCTTCCTAACCTATTAATACCTGTCCCTGCAGCCTTACAATACTTTCTAACACATCCCTGTCTGACCTTTTTTACTAATCTATGAGTACAATAAAGTAGTTAGCAAACTTACGAAATTTCTGTCAGAGGGGTGTTCCTCCAAGCGTTTTTGACTGGTAGGCGGGTCCCCTGTGCCGCGCTACCCCTGCCTCGCCGATTTAATATGCCCTAATGGGCGTCATTACACAATGCATAGCGCGGGCACGATGAAATTTTCGTGCCCGCAACGTCACCGCTGCGCGTCGGTCATGTGACGCCGGGATCACGTCACTTCCGGTCGCAGGTCTCTCGCAGGCAGACTTCACGCATGCGCAGATTGCATGCTGAAGTCTCCCTGTGTGCGATTGGAAGTGACGCGATCCTGGCATCACATGACCACGTTGCAGCGGTGACGTTGCGGGCGTGAGAATTTAATCGTGCCCGCATATGCATTGTGTAATGACGCCCATTAGGGCGTATTAGATCGGCGAGGCAGGGGTAGCGCAGCACAGGGGACCCGCCTACCAGTCAAAAACGCTTGGAGGAACGCTCCTCTGACAGAAATTTCGTAAGTTTGCTAACTACTTTATTGTACTCATAGATTATTAAAAAAGGTCAGACAGGGATGTGTTAGAAAGTATTGTAAGACTGCAGGGACTGGTATTAATCGGTTAGGAAGGTGATTTGGGGTGACAAGTTCCCTTTAACCCCTGAGTGGGAGATAGATAGATTATGCTAGAGTGTTACAATCTTTTCAGTGTGTGTCCATCCATATTCCCTGCCTCAACCTGATCTTGCATATAGATATACATTGGGTATAAGGAAGTGACATGGATCACATAATACATAGTATCTATACAGCTGGATGGTTACACTCATCTCTGCTTTATATTGATACATCACATTGGTTCCTCATGTCACTATTTCAAAAATATCCCACATTTCTATATACTACAAAATTCCATATAGGGAGTAGAAGGTCACAGTCCATCATGTTGATAGCACAGCACTTGAATCGATATATATACAACGACATAGCAGTCTCCAATTCAAAAAGGTTCCAGGAATTTGCGCAGCCAGTTCTATCCGAAAAAGTAAAAGGAATAAAAATCAGAATTTACAAATTAAATACAAGCATCAGTGAATCATGACATCAGCATATACAAAGGTCCTACTACTGCAAAGGAGCACTGATCTAACCTAGGAAAGAGGCAAAACTGTTCACTTCATTCAGGCTGTTTGGGACCACTGTACCCAATACAGTAATCCAATGGCACTCACACTGCTGCAATTTTTTCATTACATCCCCTCCCCTGGTCCCCAGATTGATCTGTTCAATCTCTCTAACCCTAAAGGTTTTTGGATTGCAATTATGACGAAGTCTAAAATGGAGCGGGATGGTTTTTAATGTCGCTACATCCTTAACCTCTTCGGCTGCGATAATATCGCGGACATGTTAACGTATTCTGACCTTCATCTGCCTGGAGGTCAGTCCTATGTACATCTTGGGACATCCACATGTTGCATAGTAAATTACTTGGCTTGTTGTGCATGAGATATAGCTGCGGATTGGAAACTCCAGTTTTCTATCTACCCTTTGAAATTTGTTACTTCTCATCACATTTGTACATGAGACGCAGTCGCCACTTGAGAAGCAACCCACCAATTTCGGCTGCTTCCCAAACGGCATCGATACTTCTGGAGAGTAATGACTATACACTAGGATGTCTTTGAGTTTTCTACTCCGTCTACAAGTCATTTAAGGATAATTCAACACATGTGTAGATAAAATCGAATCATTTTTCAAGATGTCCCAATGCTTACTTAAGATTTCTCTCATCTCCCCCCCCCATGTGTCATTGAAGGTGGAAATGAATTTGATTCCTTCGTCATTGGTTTTCCTTTGTGAGGGTTGTAATAGCTTATCGCGTGGTGTGTGTTTCGCCCTATGAAAGGCCCTTTTTATGGAACGATTGCTATAGCTCCTGGCCAGGAACCGCAACTTCAGTTCCCTTGCCTGCCGCTCAAAGTCCACATCCGATGAGCAGATCCACTTCACCCTTAGGAATTGGTCAACTGGGACGCATTGATGGTTAAGTGATGATGACTAGACGACGCGTGCAGTAGCAAGTTTGTGGAAGTGGGCTTTCTGAATACTTCGGTCTGCGACAGACCGATATTGTCACATCGTATCTTAATATCCAGAAAGTCCACCACCTCTGCACTGCACGCGTATGTCAGCCTCAAGTTCAGATCATTTTGATTAAGCTGGTCCATGAAGTCCCCGAGTCCGCCCTCACCACCTTGCCAAATAAAGAGGACATCATCTATGTACCTTAACCAGATATGCACCTGGGATACAAGCCCACGCACCGTCCCCACCAAACAAATCCCTCTCCCAGTATCCAAGAAAGAGATTCCCGTAGGATGGCGTGCAGGCCGCACCCATCGCGGTGCCCCTCTTCTGTTCATAGAAAATGTCCCTGAACACAAAAAAATTATGCGTCAGGATGAACTCAAGGAGTTCAAGCACCAGCTCAACAATTTGGCCATCCCAGTTGCTAATCCCAAGGTAGAAGCGGACCGCTGCCAGCCCCTGGTGATGATTGATGGAAGTGTAAAGTGCCTCGACATCCGCTGTGACCAGTAGCATGTCGGACTCCAATACAATTCCATCAATCCTCTTCAATACATCAGTAGTGTCCTTGACGTATGGAGATAGCAACTGTAACAGGGGCTTCAAATAATAGTCGATGAACTTGCAGACAGGGTTACATAGCCCGCCCAGGCCAGAGACTATAGAGCACCCTGGGGGATCCATTACATTCTTATGATTCTTAGGGATAAAGTACATAGTGGGAATCATAGCTTCCCTTACCATCAGCCCCTCATAAATTTTTTTAGGGATAATTCCCTGTGTAAATGCATCGAATAGAATGGTCTCCAATTCACTCGAGAAAGACCCTAGGGGAGAAGAGGGCAGTCTAAGGTAAGTTTCTTTGTTACGGTATTGCCAATTGGCCTCCTTTTCGTATAAATTCTTAGGCCACAAAACCACGTTCCCCCCCTTGTCCGCTGGTTTAATTGCAAGGTAATCGAGACTTGTCAATTGAATTAAGGCTCGTCTCGATTTTTAGTCAAGTTGTCCCGTTGTCTAGCCGTAGAGATCCGTCCGAAATCCCTCATTACCAGGTCCGTGAAGATCTCCACGGTCCCCACATTCTGGTATATGTCCCTCATCCTGGTATATGTTCCTCATACTGGAATATGACCCCCACCCTGGTATATGGCCTCCATCCCGGTATATGTCCCACATCTTGATATATATCTCTTTCAAGCCACATATCCAAGTCATTGCCACCTCCTGCCGATCCCAAAAATATTTCCCGGATCCGTACTTTCGTTGACCAAGAAACTGCAAAAACACCATGGGATAAATGGCACTTTAATAATGAATAATAAAATGCATCCACTTCAGTACATTTTTTTTTTCTTTTTTTTTGTAGCAGTGGAACTTTGCAGGACTTCTTGCTAATAGACTAGCTTCACACCAGCGTCTTCTAACTGTCTGTCACATTACTCACAGGTACTTGAGACTGTCTTTAATCATCCTGGAGCTGATCAGTGGCAGAGCCTTTGCCATTCTGGCTATTCTTTGATCCATTTGAATAGTAGTCTTCCGTTTTCTTTCACATCTCTCTAGTTTTGCTTTCCAGTTTAAACATTGGAGATCATGTGCTGGCTTCACTCTTAAATAAGGGCCACCTGAATCACACACATCCCCTTTCTATTAATTATTCAAATACACACAGACTCAAAGACATGCAGATCATGAATGCTGTGTATGTTGGCTTTCTAGGAATCTACTGAACCAGCTGGTAAATTGTTGACATGTGGTAATATAATTTATGCCAAAAAACACTGATTAATCTGGTTAGTCATATTGGACTGCTATTATTTTAAACACCACTGTATACGTTCCTTATACACTAATTGTAATATTAGGTATGCATTAAATATCTTCCAGTAAACTGATGAATGTCTAATCATTTCACTGAAAGTTTTGTTACTCTGAATTGCCATTAGTTCTTACAATTAATCTCACTATTTCACTATTTTGGAGTGCCGGATTTATTTTTCACTAATGGACAGGATCCTATTCATGTACCCATCTCCAGAAGTGCCTAGGTTACAATACAACTATGTTTATGGACCGTCCGGGAATTTCTGGATGGTGGACATCCATGGTGGTCATGTTAGAGTGAAACACCAGAACAAGCTTTATTTTGGGTCACAATAGTTGCTTGTTATGCACCTGCAGGTGTCCTTCCACATATCAAATACATCAGGTATTTATCTGTGAGCAACTTTTGAACCACAAATGGAATGTGTTGTCAGTTTCATAAACAATAGAAAAAAGGTCTGTTAATTGACAAGACTTCATTCCTTCATCAGTCTGTGAATCCTCATACAGCCAGGTTTACCCATTAAAGGAAGCAGTTGTTGGGGAGAATGGGTGCATCACTTAGTAGGTGCTTTAAGAATGTGTAAGAACCACAGGAATTTCAGGTGCAAGTGACTTTGCATTATTGTAATAGCATGTTCAAGCACGATAACATTACTTTTGCTTATTCAGATGATTCATCAGTCAGTTTCAGTTAAATAAGATAATAGATCAATAATATAGGTTATGAAATGTTCTTGTCAGTTCTGCTCTGAACATATACAATACTGATAAGATCTAGTGGGTGCATTCCTAGTTCTCATTAGCTGACAAACCTCCTATTCTTTATTATTTCCAAATCCTAGTAGTATAGTTCCCTCTAAACGTATTATGCAGATTTACTTAAGAAAATTAAAAAGATGCCAAAATGTTTAAAAAAAAAGTACACTACAATCATTATAGACTACAATAGAACAATGCAATGGGCAATATACTCCTCAGAACATAACCAGCTTTAAGCATATTTATCTGCTGGATTTAGTAAAATTGTGCCAGTGGCAGATTGAGGTCTCAGCTTATCACTGAGACTTTGATCTAAATCTGCCACCACATGCACTGCCACTAGCGCCATTTTCCTGAGGACTGTCAGGAGCAGGGGCGTAACTACCACAGGTGCAGGGGTTGCGATCGCACCTGGGCCCTGCAGCCTAGGGGGGCCCCGAAAGTCCCTTTGACCTATAGAAAAAGACTAATACTATTAAAGATTTGCAATAATTGGGGGCCTCGTTGGAGCTTTTGCATTGGTCAGGAGATCAATCTGCACAAGTGTCGGCTGTAGCTAGGATGCTTAAAGCGGTTTTTGAAGTTCTCCCCTGTTGTTCTGCAGTTCCCTTCCTGCTCTGGTTTTTCCTACTGCTACTCTTATTGGCTTCAGCTTTGTGTGTGTGTTCGTTGTGACTGCGTTTTGGTGTTCCATTGTCTGTCTGTATCTGTTTTATTACTCTCCTGCTGGGGGGATGGGGAGTGGGAATAAGATCAGGACTTGTCAGGAGCAGGGCCAGGATAGGAGACTCAGGCCTCTCCACCATCAGGAGTACCCCTAAGAAATGGATAGTTCAGGGCTCCGTAGCTTGAAGGGCAGATCAGGCCCTCTTGTTCTTCGTTTTTCCATAGCCATCATGACAGGACTGAATTGGCTTTGTGTTAAGGCTCATTCAGACTTACGTATTTACTGTCATACCTCAGTCTCTGGACTCAATCCTGTGGCCTCTTGCTGCGTCGTTGGTGACCAACAGCCCGGTCTGTCCATGTCCAAATGCTGATGGCTCATTTATTTTTGCCTATTTTTTATTTGTTTATTCCTGCACAGTTTTCTGATCCTACTTACCGTAGTTGTTTGTAGTGTAGCTACCTCATCTCTGATTCCTCAGTAGTAGAGATGAGCACACCCGTTGAAGTTTGGGCTCTGGGTGTTCAGCCAGATTTTTTTTAAAGTTCTGTTCTAGATACAAGACTGATCCGAACCTTACACCTTATTTAAAGTCACTGATTAGGCAGTCATGCTCTCTGTCACAAAAAGACAGTATAAAAAAACATCCAAAAGTACTCTGCTATATAAATAAAAGTAAAAAGCAAGTGCAAAAAAAGTGTTAATAACAACATACTTAATTAATACGTTTTTTTGCAAAAAAATGTACAAAAGCCATTCTACCACACATGTTAGCATGTCTTCGAAATTTTCTCCATCATTAGTAAATATCGTAATATCCAGACTGGATGAGTTATTTCATTACAGTGACAGTAATTTATTTCATTCTAAAATATTATCATATGGTCGCTTTACTGATAGCTTCTTCATGATCTGGAGAGGTGTAAGGTAACCTAGGATTTTTCTTGATTACATAGAGAAAAAAAATTTCAACTTGAAATATACCATTTTTTCCCATGAAAAGTAGCTCCATTTAGAAAACTGATCTCGAGTAATTCAAAACTTAAGGTACCTTTACACGCCGCTACAACAAGGTGGAAACAACCGGGTGCTTCACGTGCATGAGCACGCACCAACGGTTACAAACGGTACCCGATACCGCCTTTACACGCCGCTACAAGGTGCTTTACAGAAGGTTGAATCTATCTCTGGATGCACCGCCGGGTGACTAAAGTTACTTTCTGTAGAGCACCTTACCTCATTTACACGCCGCTACAACAAGGTAATATGGGTGTGCCAGAATTGTGGATTACGAGACGTTCGTACGCTGATAGGACAAAGCAATAGCATCATGATTGGCCAGCCAGCGCAGGAGGCTGACTAATACATGACGCTCGAGCAATTGTGAAGTGTGACTGGTCAGCTCTTTAAATATGCCTCCCTATGCAGTGACAACCAATCGCAACGCAGGAGCTTCCACCAATGATCGCTGAAGGGGGGTGGTTTCACGGAGGCTGTGTCACGCCCCGGGGAGTTATCTAGGTGACGAATAAACCTTACCGTACCGTATTTACACGCCGTTACCATCGGGTTGAAATCAACCTGTTTTAGAGCACTGCTCTGAAACAGGTGCCGCGAGTGACGGGTGGCAACAACCGCCTTTACACGCCGCTACCTCGGGTTAATTTGACGGTGCAAGATACATTTGTCTCATAAACCCAGTTGTTTCCACCCGGCTGTAGCAGCGTGTAAAGGTACCTTTACAGACAATTTCTGCAATCCCTCTCATATTAAAATAAATATCCCTATAGGGGAAATAATAAAGATGAAACGTTCGCATCATGAAATTTTCTCATTGAAAACCTTGTACAAGATTGGATCACAGAGGATATCGTAAGTGGTTTCTTTATTAAAATTTTTTGTCTTTGTATTCTTCAGGCGTCTCATGATTCTGTGCTTGCAGGTCACCCTAATATAATCAATACTACCCGTCTGGTAACCAGGAATATTTGGTGGCCTACCATAGTTAAAGACTGTAAAGAATAAGCACCATGCTTGCTTGTGAAACTTGTGCCTGAGCAAAGACAGCCGGGTTGTACCAGCCCCTACCCATTCCTGAGAGGTCATTACTGACCTCAGAAGGGAAGCCTTTTATCTGGGTGGTGATGGATAGGATCAATAAACAGAGTCATTTTGTTCTCGTGTCTGGATTGCCTAATTCAGAAACCCTAAGTAAATTGTTCATTAGCCATATAGTGCGGTTACATGGTGTTCCAGAAAATATTGTCTCCAGCCGGGGAACTCAGCTTGTTTCCAAATTCTGGAAGGTTTTTAAAAAAAATATATATATACATGTTGAGTGGTCTTTGTCTTCTGCCTACCACCCAGAGACCAATGGTCAGACTGAACATATTAACCAAACACTTGAGAAATATCTTTGATGTTATGTGTCCAATCACCAGTCTGACTGGGTGGAATATCAGTTATTAGACAAATTTTCTGTAAATAATCAATACCAAGTATCAATCAAAACTACCCCTTTATGCATATTGAGCCAGGAGCTTTCACTGATGTCACTTTTGGGTGGTGCCTATGTCCTCCAGGATGGCCGGTCTGACCATTCGCAATCGCACAGGACACAACATTTCGGGGAATATATGATACGGCACTGCTGGTAGTGGGTAAGAACGGGTAAGGGGTCTGAGAGAGCACTGTGGGAAGGGGAGAAGATGGTGGGAGAGCAGAGACACATCACTACATGGAGGAAACAAGAAGTTGGGGGCCCAAGACACATCACTGTGAGTGGGGGAAGGTGGGGGGGCCGAGACACAGCAATAAGGGGAGGGGAAAAGATGGGGGCTGAGACACAGCACTGGGGGAGGGGAGAAGGAGGGGCTGGAGACGGTTTAGAGACCTTTGTAAACATACGTAGAATTGACAGCCCCACCATTGAAACAAGTGTCACAGTGATGCTTCACTTCAAGGAGGGGCTGAGGAAGTGTCACGCTCTTAGTTGGCGCTGACATTGCTGGATGCTGCTGTGTATGTGTTTGTCTTTAAGAGCTGCATAGTTGACGGTTGTGAGGGTCTTTGCCTCCTGTGTTGTACTCCAGAACTGCATTCACTATTAGGTTCAACTGCTGGTTGAGGGGTTAATGTGTGACTCACTTGAACTGTCCCCCTAGCCTTTAACTAGCCTCTCCTTCCACCAGGTGGTGCTGCTGATATAGTCTCACTCTATGCCTGGAAGCCGTGCTGTGCTGACCTGTGTGTTTGTGTGACTGATATCCTTTCCTTTGGAGTCGCTGTATCCCAGTTCTGTGGAGGGAGGTGAGGTGGGAATAGTGCAGGGCTGGTGGAGGAGGTAGGAAATAGAAAGAAAAAAAAACATCAGCAGTTAGATATTGTAGAGAGGAAACCGTAGAGAATTATTAAAGGAAGTATATTAGAAAATAGCTTAGATTATAGGGATAAATTAGATGGGAACTTAAGAAAAAAGTTGCTGGCCTCGGACTAACCAAACCCCTTCTCCTCCCGGGAATTTTCCAATTCCTGTTTTCGTTTTTTCCTTTCCTTCTTCCAAGAGCTATAACTTTTTTATTTTTCAGTCAATATAGACACATAATGGCTTGTTTTTTGCAGGACGTGTTGTACTATCAGATAAAATCATTTATTTTACCATATAGTGTGCAGGAAAATTTGAAAAATATTCCAAGTGCAGAGAAATTGCTAAAAAAAAGTGTAATTACACGTTTTTTTTGTGTGGGGGGGGTTATTCACCATGTTCTCTATATGGTAAAACTGACGTCAGTATGATACCTCGGGTCGGTATGGGTTCATAGATACCAATCATGTTTACTATTACTATTATATAGGTGGTGAAAAAAATTCTAAAGTTTTGAAAGACAAACAATTGCGCTTTGGCACCATTTTATGTGACCCGTAGAGTTCTCATTTTTCAGGATATGGGGCTGTTGCTATGGCAACGATGACCTCACCGCTTACTATATGACAGCGCTGAGACCTGTACTATAGCATTTTACTATAGTGCAGGTCTCATCATTGTCCATAGCAACAGCGGTTACTATGGTAACATTGACCTCACCGTTTACTATATGACAGCGCTGAGAGCTGTGCTATAGTAAAGCACAGGTCCCAACGTTGTCACAAAGTAAGTAGTGAGGTCACTTTTGCCATAGTAGCCACTTAGTGATCAAAGACCATGGGGAGCAGATGTGGTTTTCCTTCCCAAGATCTGATGTAGCAGAGCTGAGTCTCTCAAGGAAGAGAGAAGACAAGGATCGTGCAGAAGTACAAAGGTGGGGAGGTGGTAATAAAGATGGAGTTACTAAGTGTCTCTGTGGGTTTTTTTTAATAAAATAATTTTTGTCTGTGTTGTATCTGTTTTATTATTTATTTTGAGATTCTTAATGGCCGGGTCTAGCTTGATCTGACATTAAGAAACTCAGGGCTTAATACCAGTTGGCAATACAAAGCTGGTGTTAACCCATTATTACCCAGCATGCCACCACCACCAGGACCGCTAGAAGAGCCTAGTAAAGTACCTGGAAATGGCGCTATGATAAAGGTGCCATTTTCAAGGGCAGCTGCGGGCTGCTATTCTTTAGCATTGGGGTGGGGCTAAATGGGCCCTTACCCCGCTAAGAATACCAGCCCTCAGCTGTCTAGTTTTACTTTGGCTGGCAATTAAAAATAGAGCGAAGCAGACACATTTTTTTGCCAGCCAAGGTAAAATTACGCAGTTAAGGGTGGCAGCATGCAGCTGTCCACTTTCACTGGGCTAGACTTAAAAATACTGCGAAGCACCACAGTTTTTTTAATTATTTATTTATTTAACACCCTATAATGGCAGATTGTTGCCATACACTAATGTGTATGGCAACCAAGCACAATCACTGTCCAGATTGTGAAAATGCACCCTGACTGCAACAGCCAATCACAAAGGCGCTCACAGAATGTTTTCTGGTCAGTGCAGTGAATATGCAAGTAGCATAATGGGCGGCCCTGGAAGTGATTCAGCGGGAGCGGGAGACTGAGCTGACCTGGAAGCAGCAGCAAGAGTCTGGTAAGTCTGACCTACCTGTTCTACTATCTATCTATCTATCTATCTATCTAAATCCAAAAAACAGACAGCACTCCAATTACAAAAAAGTGGATATCTTTAATCCAGCCCTCAGTGGCGCAATGTTTCGACCTGTATGGTCTTTGTCAAGCACAGTGTAACAGTTTAGCAGTGAGTTTGTTTTATAGATTGTTAATTGAATATCACATGAGCTATCATATAAAAGTGTCAATACATAGTATACAATATAAAATTGTCACATTAGTGCATTCACAAATAAAGTGCAATTGTAGTGTAAACATAATGTAAACATTTATACATCATTCTCATGAAGATACAGTTAGATTGATAATAATTGTTTCATGTCAATCACCTGTGTGAATATATATTAAAATTTTCCATAATAACATTAAGGATCATTGTGAGTATTGAGACTTTTAGAAAATGGCCACGGATGGAGATCCGCGGCCATTTTCTAGAAGTCATAACCTCTATCATCCAGCTGCATCTTGTTAATGAATGCATATATAACATAGCGGCGCCCACCGCACAGCGCTGTCATGAACCCCTGCATCTCCGGTCCCACAGCTGTGCCCCCAGCCTCCAAAACCTACCCCCGACACCACCGCTCCAGGACCGTAGACAGTCCCTCCTTCCCTTCCCTTAGTAAGATTTTTTTTCTAATTTTTTAAGTCAGACGCAACCCTGTTTTTCCACCAAATTTGGGGAGGAAAAACTGCGTCTTATAATCCAAAAAATACGGTTATATATGCGTTTCACTTTATGTAAGGAATGATATTCTAATTCATTGAGATTCACCTGTATGTAATAAAGTTGTAATTTTTTAATATTATTTTGGTGTGCGCATTTGTATTTACAGGGTCTTTCTCTCCCTTGACTGATGCTCTTGACCTTACACTATGTGGCATCCTCTTTAGACTTTTTGCTATGCATTCCCTCCTCCTATATACATATTCTTTACTATTTACTTGAAATTCTTAATGGTCAGGTTTAACATTGGCCTCACATTAAGAATTTCGGGCTTAATGCCAGCTGGCAATACAAAGTTGCCATTAACTCCTTATTGATCCAGTTCGCCACTGCTACATGCCAACTTGAAGAGGCGGGTAAAGTGCCAGGAATTGAAGCTTCTTATGACTGCACCAACTTCTGGGTGCTTGAGGGATGCTATTCTATAGTGTGGGGGAAGGGGGCACCAATAATGATTGGCCCTCATCCCACTGGGAATACCAGCGCTCAGCTACCTACTTTAACCTTGATTGACAATTAAAAATAGGGTGAAGCCCAACACATTTATTTCCATTATTTATTTATTTTATGTCAGGTTACACAGCTGGCATTACTTAGCAGGGAATCCCACTGAGGCACCACCATGTTGTTTGATGTCCTTTTTGTAGCAAGCAGATTTTTAGAAGCTGTATGTCTATCCTGAAGCCAGCAAAGTCTATGAGAGTTCTAAAGTACTGTGCCACTGTGTTGTTTTTTTTTTTATTGCAGATTTGCTGTAAATTTTGGGGCAGAAAAAAGGAACCTAAACCACAAGTGCAAGGAAACAAAAAAAACTACATGGGCACAGCACTTCTGACCTGTCCTACACTTTGCTTGCATCAGGATAGATATGCAAATTTTAAAGCAGATTATCAATCTGCGTAAACAAAAATCAAAACAACGCATCATGGGCACAGAGCCTAAGAGGGTCCAGGGAGAGCCGCAATTGTGATGAAAGGGCTCAAGAATTCCTCTTGTCCCTGGGCAACTGACACAGAGACTTCTAGGGCAGGGGTATACAACTACAGTCCTCAAGGTCTGAAAACAGTGCAGGTTTTCTAGATTTCCTTAGCATTGTACAGGTGCTAATTTCATCACCTACAGAGGTGATGGATGACTCCAGCACCTTGTCCAATGCTAGGGAAATCTTGAAAACATGCACTGTTTGCAGCCCCTGACAACATCACTTGGCGAGCCCTGTTCTACTGGAGTGGGTGTAGTGTCTTGCAGTTCCATACCTCACACCTTCAGGCGCAAGGCCTGCGGCTTGTTCACCAGTCTCTATAGGGCAGTATCACAACACCTATTTGCAGAAACAGTCCAGCACACAAGGAGTGAACTCAAAAAACTTTACTACATAAACAAACTACAAGTCTTAAACAAAAAATGTAACAATATACATAGTATATACGGTTAACTAACAAAAACACATATCTTGGTCAAGGACGACAGAAAACTGGAAATAAACCAAGTCCCAAAAGTAATTGTTTGGCCAAAATGCCAAGTAAGGGACATGTCACTGTTTCACAGACCCACCAACATGCCTTTAGGAAGGTCCACTTGCCATGTTTTGCTGCATTTTTATCTATGCTCTGGATCTTTGATGCAAACGTTGATGGTAGCCTGCTGCCAGGCGGTCTTGGGGGGGTGGTAGGGGCTACTCCTCTAGCTGCAATCTCCGCAACAACCTGCCCCCCAGTACACTATCATTGCCACAGTTGGAGAGGATGATGGAGGAACTAGGGGATGACCACCCCCTGTAGGACAGACAGGACCATCTTTGGGAACATGTCCATTCCCTGTGGGTTTGGTTGCATCTGGTTGGCAACCAATAGAAACTTTGACCGCACCTGACACCAACTTCTCTCCAGGTTGGTCTCCTCCTGCCACTTTGCAAATTGGGCAGCGGGGCCAGCCTGGGATATGCTAACCACACACCACCCCTTCATGCCCCGCACCTTCATGAATGTGACCTGATCCCCAACAAAGATAGTACGTAGTCTTTAGGGAAGATCGTCACGTTGCAGGGCGGTGCTGTTGACATAGCACCAATGTTTAGTCCCATGTTCTACTAGGAGCTCATACCACTTATACTGTTTAAATAGCGACACCTTGCCTTTTGTGCATTGGTCAAGGAAGTCATTAGCTTTAAGCCCATATAGCCAGTCACGGGCGATGGCATCTGCATGCTAAATCTTCTCAACAAATGACATAGGAAAACAGGGTGGTTGATGCCTTCTTGGATAGGTGCTAGGAAGGGGTAGAGATTCCCACATGGCACTGCCACAGTTAAATGCCTCCAGAGGTGGCGAGGGTGATCCACAAAGCTGGAAAACATTGCCTTCTAGGTGCTCCTCTTCCTCCGGCTTCCCATAATGGTCCTGGTCCAGGTGGTCTTGGGGAACGGGATCCAGTATCTGTGGCTGCGACACCAGCTGCAGGTGGAATCTAGCCACACATACTGCCAGATCCTCTACAGTGTCACATGTGCTGCTCCCGTGCCCAGATGCCATAGGGTAAAAGTCACATGACTGCTGGGACTCACTCCTCAGGTCTGCGGCTTGCATCGGAACCCAGAACTGAATCTACACCTCATTACAGACGATGCCCAAATTGAAAAGTATGGTGGAGTGCCAGGTGACATTAGTCTCACTCTACATCTCCTCTCCATGATGCCACTCTGAGTCTGGTTCTTTCAACCCACCTTCTGCCCCCAGGGTATCCTCTGAGTCAAGATGAGCCATGCCTTGCAGGGGATCTATGAGGAAACGACTGCAGTACAGAATCCAGACAGCGTACCTGCATGCCACTGAGAATGCAGAGGTAAGATGGCGAGACACGCTGTTAAACTTCCATGGGTTTGGGTGTGTTTTGTTTGCTTTCCCTAAGGGGACCACTTCTTGGAATGAATGCCATAATTCAGACCCGTGCAATCAGTAGTGGAGTTGAATGTTTCAAGACTATTGTTGCATAATGCCTAGCTGCTAATTAACACTTCTATGTCAGGCCACAATGTTTATAAACTGGCTTGTGGATACTTAGTTGCAATCATTATTGAAGCGTGACATGTTAGTATGAGAGATAATGATGAAAATAAATACATTTATTCAGGTAACCAGTCACCACCAATTCATATGGAGTGCTGAATAAGGCTACTGGGCACTGCTGGAATGCCAGGACAAGTGGAATATGCATTATATATGAAATGTGGGCACCAATAGGGATGGTGCTGCAAATGTTTGTAAAGTCCTATGGAATTAATAGTGCTATATACATGAATACATGTTATTATTAGTAGTATTATGGTTATTATGACATTAAATAGTGATTGCACATTTTTAATAAGCAATAGCCATACTATGAGGTTTCATCAGTGTGAACAGACCTATAAGATCATGGTTGTGAAGCATAACTATGAGGTTTTATCAGTGTAAACAGACCTATAAGATCATGGATGTGAACATATAATGGCCATATGCTCGTTTTATCTGAATTGCTTTCACATAAGTGTAGAACAAGTGGCCTCGCATGCTGGTGGCGACCCTCTGCAATAATAAAGGTTTGCTCTCCAACAACAACAACAAAAAAATAATAATAATAGTAATAATAATAATAATAATAATAAAAATATTCACAAAAACTTCCCTTAAAAATATAAAGCTCTGTTAAACTGATGTTTTAAGGACATTGTAAGCTTCCAGGACTTCCCAGCTGCTGCCACATCTGGCAGTGTTTCCAAAATTCAGACCCTACAGGTGTCAAAACTCCAGGAAGCTTAAAAAAATTCCAAAACATTCTACAGCTTAACACAAGCCAGTAGACTCAATAGCTGGGAAAACTCCTAACTGTAGGTTAGATGCTGTCAGCAGCCAACAGGTCTTCTGGCGAGCATTTTGGCCCCAAATCAACAGGTAAAGTTTTAGGGCCATTTTAAATTCAGAACTTTTTCCCGAACAAATCCTTGTTCACCGACTTTTTGCGGAAAGTGTATGCATTCGCGACTCTGACCCGAATCGGCCATGTTCGTACGAAATTTAAAATTGGCGAACATGTTCGAGCAAAGTTTCTGTACCTCAGGAGGTTCTTGTGATGTATTTCTCTACTGATGAGGGTTTTGATTTTGTGTTTCTGTACTATATGGATATATGTCTGTACCTCTGCTGGGTCTGGTGATGTATTCCTGCGGTGTTATAGGTTCTGATCCTGTACAAATGTAACAGTTCAATACTTGTAAGATTACGTGATAATGTTTATGATAATGACTATGTAAAGCATTATGCGGTCTTATAATTTAAGGATTACTATGTTTTTATTTATGTTAGGAGCATTAAGGGTTTGTCCCAAGTTTGTGATAAGTCTGCAGCCACTCTTTCTGTCACTGTAGGTGACTGGAGACTTCTGAATTCTCACAGTGTGCACACTGCACGCTGTCAGGATTCTCTGGAGCCGGCGGTGAGAGTGGGAGGTCATAAAACCGCATCTATGCGATTTACATACATGCAGTCACATGCCGACTAGACATATGAAGCCTCGATTAATGAAAATGCATTGAGTGAGGCTGGATACGTCTAGTAAGAATGTGGCCAGAAGTATACAAATTGCATAATTGTGCTCACATGATCGTCCATTTTTGCCATTTGCAATGGAGAATCCTAAAAGTCTGCAGTGCACACGCTGAGAAAATTCAGAGGCCTGCAGGCACCTACATTGACTGCTGACTTCAATCACAAACTTGGACAATTAATTATGAAATTACTAGATGGGTGCCCAATGCTATCACATCAGGAGGGTAGTGATGTCACAATGGGGGTTGGGGCTGTGTGGCGTGGGGGGTGGCAGCCGTCTCTCTCCCCCCCGTGCACTTCCCCCCTTTCCACTCTCTCTCCCCCTGTGTGTGATCTCTCTGCTCCCTGTGCTGTCTTCTCCCCTCTGTGCTCTCTCCCTTGACCTGTGTCCCCCTTTGTGCTCTCTCCCCCTTTGTGTGCTGTCTTCTCACCTCTGTGCTCTCTCCCTTGAGCTGTCTCTTTCCTGTGCATTCTCCCCCATGTGCGCTCTCCCCGTGTGCTGTCTCTCCCCCTATGTTGTTTTCTCCCCTCATATGCTCTCTCCTTTGAGCTGTCTCCCCTGTGTGCTGTCACACTCCCCCTGTGATGTCTTCTAACCTCATGTGCTCTCTCCTTTGAGCTGTCTTTCTCTGTGAACTCTCTCTCCCCTATAATGTGCTTTCCCTTTGTGTGCTGTCTTTCCCCCATGCGTGCTCTCTCTTCCTCCTCTGCGCTACTTCTCTTCTCCATGTGCACTCTATCTACCCCCACGCAATCTCTCATCCTCTGTGTGCTCTCTTTTCTGCCTGCGCATGCTCTCTCTTCCCCCTGTGTGTTCCCTCCTCCCCATGCATCCTCTTTTCCCCCTATGTGCGCTCTCTTCCCTTGTACTGTCTCTTCCCCTGTGTGCTCTCTCCCCGTGTAGGCTCTAACCCATCCACTCTCACTCCCCCTGTGCACTCTCTATCCTCTTGTGCTGTTGTTCGCCCGTGAGCTGTCTCTCCCCACTGTGCGCGCTCTCTCTTTCCCCTGTGTGCTTTCTCTCCCCTTGTGCGGTCTCTCACCTGTGCACTCTCTCTCCCATGCTTTTTCTCTCCCCCTTGTGTGCACTCCCTGCTGTGTCCTGTGTCTCTTTTCCCCTGTGTGCTTTCTTTTCCTCTGTGTGCTCCCTCTTGACTCGCATTGGTGCCAAGTCACGCTGCTGCCATCTTTCTATACCCAGGTGTCTCTCTTCTGAAAGATTAACTGCGTCTGAGTGTAGGCACAGTTACTTATTCAGTGGTGAAGTCCAGTGGGCTGCGTGTGCGGCGGGTTCAACGTTGGTTTCAGGTGTCATCGGGTGCGGGTGTCGGCGGCACCACTAATGGTATTGTGCAAGAGGCCATTACCGCCATTGGGAACTATATTTGCACACCCATCACTTGGGTCTGCAAATATGGCTGCCACCGACACGTCATATCGGGACAACATGATGCCAGAAGTGGATGACAGACATGACTTCATGATTATATAAGTAGAAGTGCTATAGCTCACCAATCTTAACAGCGTGTCATATACTCACTGTCAGGATTCAGCTATCTTCACATGACAACTCCACTCATAGATGATTTTCATACTCACGGTCATGTGACAGTTTCTCTTCCTGCAACTCCGTTATCCACTGAACATTGAGAGAATTAGGAAGAGCAGTTCATCAACATATGACTATGAGTGCAAATCGCATATGAATGATTGGTCACACGACGACTACCTAAACTGCTTGGGGGGAGTGAAGTGTAGAAGTGGAGTTTTTCTAGAATGGGCAGTGGGACTGTGGATGTTTGAGGGGTGGAGGCGAAACTGGGGTAGAGCCTGGGCAGAGTCTCAAGGGGGCCGGAAAATGTTGCCACTATAGGGCTCTGAAATTCCTGGTGGCATCCTTGGTTAAAGTGTGCCTGAAAAAAACACATGGATTGCATGCGTGCTCTTATTAGGGAATAATTCAGGGGGTTGAAGAATTCTCATGGCCACTTTACACGTCCCAACATCGTTCCAATATTGTATCCAACGACGCGGGAGCGCGCTTTTTCTGGGCAGAATTCCAAGATCGCATAGGAGATGTTACACAGCGCGATATCGGCAGGCAACGCCACTACGATGTGTACGCCCCCTTGTACGGCCGACCCAAGAACGACCATTTAACATGGGAGAGGATAGGGGAAGTTGTACTCCACATCATAGTTGGGCTTTCACACAGCACGATCCTGCCACATCGTCCATCCAATATTGGGCCGTTGGAGAGCAGGCTCATTTGATCCCCGATATCGTTTTGGCATCATTCGTGCATCGTATTGGACATTTACACCATACAACGCACGAACGATATCGGGGCCAATGCACGAACCACATGACTTTTTATCGGAGTTGGACACCGATATCGGGACGTGTAAAGTGGCCATCAGACTGAAGTAGTCATTTAAAGTGGTATTTTATACCAAATCTGGAAAAAACACTTGTTATATTTGTTGTATTGAGCTATTTAAATTGTTCTTGTTTAATTGGTTTATTGGAAACTGCAGAACTTTTGTACATTTTGCTAATAAACCTAGTTTTGCAATGGGGGTTGATACATTGTGATTGCAATTTTACATTTCAAGGAGGAAAAAACAGGAAATATACTGATCAGCACAATATGAAAAGTTGCTTAGATGAAAGCAATGCAAATCTACAAATACAAGTTGTTGGACTGATTGTGCTCCTAAACACTGGTTAATCGTGTTTGGTCAGCAGGGCTCCAGTGGCTGATAGTTTAATGTTTAGTAGGTTGATGCCCATGGGAAAAGAAAAGTACACCTGTTGGTATAGACCCAACATTAGCTTAGTCTTCCATTTGCTGCTTGATTATGCAAATAGAGTCTGTGGAGCCTCGTTTAGGAGTCTCAACACAGGACTAGCCAGATCTTCCTCTAGTGAAGGACCTAGCCATGACAACCACCATATTAAGTGGCCCTTTGAGTCAATATCCAGCTCTTTACAAGCTTAAAGACATGACAAGGGAATACCAAGGCCAGGTATCCATCCACAGACAGCTGTTTCGGGGTGTTGCCCCTCATCAGTGTGGAGTAGGATTCTGGCTAGGTGGGAGCAATGCCTAGTAGACCAACAAAACAAAGTATTCACTGATCTCAGGGAGACCAGTTCAAGAAAACACTGCGGGCAGCCGGCTAAAGCGCTCAACACAGTGAATTCCTAGGCCCATTGCCCCCTGGGAATTTTGAATATGCAAATAGAGTCTGTGGAGCCTCGTTTAGGAGTCTCAACACAGGACTAGCCAGATCTTCCTCTAGTGAAGGACCTAGCCATGATAACCACCATATTAAGTGGCCCTTTGAGTCAATATCCAGCTCTTTACAAGCTTAAAGACATGACAAGGGAATACCAATGCCAGGTATCCATCCACAGACAGCTGTTTCGGGGTGTTGCCCCTCATCAGTGTGGAGTAGGAGATCAGTGAATACTTTGTTTTATTTGCTGCTTGATGGAAAAAGTCATTTATTTTACATTTGAATGTTAAAAGGGTTTTACATTTCTATAAAATCTCTATGCTCGGGGTCAGTTTGTTTAACAAAAAATCAAACTGTTTTTTACTCACCTTCCCTGTGTCCAGTGCTGCCCATCATATATGTCTGCAGTGCTGACATCACATGGACTGAGCTGCAGCCAATCAGTGAGCACAGTGACTGATCAGCTCATGGGGTCTACTCATATGTGAGCCACTGAGCTCATTGATTGGCTACAGTGCTATTAATGTGATGTCAGCACTGCAGACAATTAAAGACACTGGGAGCAGTGAAGACTCATTTCTGGTCATGGAGAGAGAAGATAGGACATTTTTTTTTTTTAATAAACAGCGCAAGGGGACCAGGAAGTTTCTGAAAACATACAGATGCATCTTAATGAATTAGAATATTATTAAAAAGTTAATTTATTTCAGTAATTCCATACATAAAGTGAAACACATATATTATATAGAGTCATTACAAACAGAGTGATCTATTTCAAGTGTTTATTTCTGTAAATGTTAATGATTATGGCTTACAGCCAAAGCTCATTATATCAGAAAATGAAAGTAGAGAGGATGAAGGGTCTGAGATATAAAATATTACTTAAATATGTATCAGAGTCACAACCATTATAAAAGCATAGCACGGCTGCTGCAGTCCCCAACGTGGGGCATATAGAGTAGGAAGGATGAAGAGTAAAAAAACACGCTGCCATATTCCACGAGGCATCAAAGGTTTAATATAATATTGACTTATTAGTCAATGCGTTTCAGGACTCCCAGGCCCCTTCCTCAGGACAAATCAATATCATATTGCCATGTTTCATGGTGATTTTGGAAGCCCTGAAACACGTTGACTATTACTGTACAATAATATTATATTCACCCTTTGATGTCTCGTGGAATACTGCAGCTCAGGCTTTAACCCTTCATCCTCCCTACTTCAATTTAATGACATCTGAGTTTTCATTGGCTGTAAGCCATAATCATCAATATTTACAGAGATAAACACTTGAAATAGATCACTCTGTGTGTAATGACTCTATATAATATGTGTTTCACTTTATGTATTGAAACAAATTTACTTTTTTATGATATTCTAATTCATTGAGATACACTTGGGAAACTCCTTCAAAATGGATACTGTTTTACTTTAGCTATATGCAGTTCATGTTACACTGTTATAAATGCTATTATGTTTCCATTGAACACTGAGGATTTGTCTTATTTATCAGTTGTACGTATTTGTGTGTTGTATTGGATGGTATTTGTATGTTGGAGGGGCTTGTGTTAGAATTAATGTTATTACAAAAGTATTCTCTCTTATTGATGGCACCCACTTTTGTGAAGATTGTTACGGTGTGGCTTTTGTGACTGGAGTGAGGAGGTTGTCTAATACTATTTAGAGTGCATACAAATGACAAAATATCTTCCTGTTTAATTCTGTAGCAATATATAGCAGATCTAATTGACTAGCTTGCATTACATGCTCTAGTTGTCAGACTGTGGTTATACATTGACCTTGACATAGTTCTGTTGAATTCTTGTAATAAATAGACAAACGCGGATTAAGTATTCTTAAGGTGATGGTACATCAAAGTTTTAACAGCAAACACTAAATAATATGCTATATCAATGAATGTACTAGGGTAGGTCTGCACAACAGAAACCCACATTTATGTGGAATGTCTCCCATATTCACATTAAATATGGCCATAACATATGTTACGATAATACACATTTCCTAGAGGTCTTCCACCTAAACCTTTTGTAAAAAGCTACTTGTATTTTCACACAAAACAGAAACACATGGTCCTAATAACCTCATTCCTACCCAAGTAAAAAATAATCATATGCCTAAAAACAGTCCCAATATTCATGCTCTGCGATGAATCTTCATCAGTTTCCTGGACGCACAATAAGTGCTGGAACTTCTATTATGCATTGTTTTTTTCCATTATACAATAGTTTTCTTGCTCTGAACTGAAAGCCCCCTCCTCTGTTATTGCAGCGGTGATGTCACTGAGTCACGGAGGGCTTGCCCACAGCTGTCAATGAACTCTATTGAACCCACTGTCGGATTAACGCATTGTGGGACACAGCGGCACAGCTGTCCTGCAATCCAGCAGCACGTTTCAACTGAGTTCACAGCTGTAGTGTCCCATAGTGTGAACTCAGTTGAACCTGCTGCCGGATTGCCGAAAAACTGTGCCGCCATGTCCGAACAATTCGTTAATCTGGTAGTGGGTTGAACAGCGTTCACTGACAACCATGGGGAAGTCCTCACAGATATCACGGCTCTCTAGCGTCTGTCAGTGTATTCCAGAAGATGCAGGGAGACGTATTCAATCACAGCAGTTTCTGTGATGTAGCATGTCTGGATTAATCGAAGGCCTTCGTGTGTATTACTTTGGACCTGCAGTGGTGTTTTGAGGCTTAATAAAGGGATGAAAGTGGGTGTGTGTGATTTTTATGCCAAATAAAAGGATTTTTTTTTGTATTTGTGTTTATTTCATTTGATTTACAGGTTAGTTATGGGGGTCTCATAGAATCCCACCCATCACTAACCTAGGGTTTGGTGACAGCTGTCATTTTTGAGAAATCAACAGAACATTAGATACCAGACATGGCTCCAAGCACCAGATAGAAGTCTTCAGATATCGGACATCAGACATGGCTCCAGGCACCAGGCAAAAGTCTTCAGACACCAGACATTGGACATGGCTCCATGCACCTGGCAAAAGTCATCAGATACCGGATATCAGACATGGCTCCAGGCACCAGGCAAAGGTCATCAGATAACGGACAATGGATACTGACTGGCATGGTCCGAAACAGAATGGTGCAGGCATAGCAGTAGCGAAACAGAGCAGGGTGTATCTGAGTTGCAATTAAGGTTGCAGTGCAGCATGTTCTGTGTATGCCTAACAAAGACCAGAGCTAGAGACTTTGATCAAGTGTCAAACAGAAACTAGGAGCCAAAACCTGCACCCAAGATACCTACAGTGGTGCAGATTTCGACCGGACTGTATGGGAAGATATAAGTGAGCTGCCTGCGCTCTAGATATCCACGTCTGCAAAGAGTGTTGTTTCATTAAAAAGACTGTTGGTGTGAACTATCTCCTTGGTCACTGCCTCTCGTTTCTGTGTATCAAAAGCTGCTGCCTCACAGTAGCAAAAAGCTGCTGAAAGGTTTCTTTTAATCTAATGTGCATGGTGGCCTTAACTCTAAGTATCAAGTCTAAGAACATTAAAATTTTATCATAACTTACTTCTGTCTTTAAAAGACAAGAGAAGATACACAAGAGAAGAGACACAATGATGACTTATCTATTAATCACAGATTGTGATGGCTGTCAATAGAGTAACCGCATGTCTCCAGCCAGCCAGGAAGAGCCAAAAGATCCCACAAGGGTCACCGGTTAGCTGTGGCTAGCAGAGCATGGCCACCTCACTGAATGACTGCACGACTCACTGGCTGGTCATGTTGTGGTCCGCAGCGCTCACCCAGGTCACTCGCTGGGTCTCAACTTTCCACAAGTCAGTCCTCCCCATACTCCACAGGATGAACTGCTGATTCGCTAATAGGAATGAATCTATTAATATAATTTACAGGATACCCCGTCAGCAACAAAACAAGCACAAGAAAGCACTGCTGCACCTCTGCTAACTCCCAATAATTGGGAGTACAAAGGCAGTTCCCTCTTCATCAGGTAAATTAAAAGTTTTAATTTGCAATCACCTGAGGCAGAGCGGGGATTGTGTTGTGATTTTAAATGGTTTTAAATGGTTGACTATTTTTAAGTCTTTTATTCATTAATGCATGGCCCCCTATACTATTAATTTTGATATTTTTCTTCAATAATTTAAATGGAAGTCACATCACAGCTATACAATTATGGTAAAAATTTTATATTTATTAAAAGAATTTAAAGTACAAACTAGGGCATAAAAAAAAAATAAAAGATAATTATGGTTTAATACTATATCCCAATTACGAGCCCAAACAGAGGATGACTAACAAGCAGCAGCCGTCCATGCATTACATACTGTAGACGACCATTTATTTGAATGGTCAAATGCAATACAAACTCAACGCAAGGGAAATGATTAGAGGGCGGCAAATTACCCCTTTCAGGAGCACACTCATGACTCTTATATTACACACTCATGTCACATAGCAATTATTTTT